>CM076582.1:1219541223-1220033922 GCA_034641835.2 Pinus albicaulis | reverse complement strand
GTTGATATAGATCAAAGACTTTACAGATCCATGATTGGAAGTCTATTGTATCTGACTGCATCAAGACCAGACATCATGCTAGCAGTAGGACTAGTGGCTAGATATCAAGTAGCACCTAAACAAAACCATCTTATGGCAGTCAAAAGAATATTCAGATATCTACAAGGAACAATACAGTATGGACTTTGGTATCCTAAAAGCAAAAACTTCACTTTATCAGCATACACAGATGCAGATTGGGCCAGTTGTGTGGATGACAGGAAGAGTACAAGTGGAGGTGCATTCTATCTAGGAGAAAGTCTGGTGGCATGGCTAAGCAAGAAACAAACATCCATCTCTTTGTCTACAGCTGAAGCAGAATATATAGCAGCAGCAGCATGTTGTACACAAGTCATGTGGATGAAGCAAACTCTTTAAGACATGAAGGTAAGCATTGATGAACCTATTTCAATCAAATGTGATAATACAAGTGCTATAAGTATATCTAAAAATCATGTACTTCACTCAAAAACTAAACATATTCCAATCAAGTATCATTTCCTCCAAGAACAAGTGGCTCAGAAGATAGTAAAGCTGGAATATGTACCAATGAAAGAACAGACAACTGATATATTTACCAAACCTCTTGCTAGAGAACCATTTCAATACTTGAGAGATAAACTAGGGGTAGTATCTGCAGATGCTACTCTCTGATATAAAGAGAAAGCACAATTTCAGGGGGAGAACAAAACGAAAATATCATTCCAGGAGGAGAACAGCCAGCAAGGAAAGCATAAAAACAGGTCCACAGGATCAAAGAGCTATAAGAAAATATTCTCAGTATTATCAACATTCAACATGAAAAAGCAACAAGGACCTTTCGAGTGTCAAATGAATCATCCCTGTCTGCAATCTAGCACAGATTATAGGCACTTCAGATGAAACACAGCTATAAAACATATACAAGCTCACTATATCAGACAAAGACAAAACATATATTCAAGTTCGATAATCCTCAAAGTGTTCAATCAACAAGTTTTATCCATTTCAGAGAAAGGAAATACAAAAAGCAACCCTTTGCCATTGATGTTAAAGGGGGAGGAAGAACAAACAACAGGAGGAAGAGCAAGATAAGGCAAACAGAGAAAAGTGGATTGCCATCAATGCCAAAGGGGGAGACTGTTGGAAATATTGTCATTAATGGCAATGAAGGCAGCGCTGAAGCAGAAACAGGCAAAGAAGGCAACGCTGAAGCAGAGGAAGGCAATGGAGGCACAACGAAAGCAATAGAGGCAGCAAGAAGAAAGTCAAAAGGTAACAGTCATAGAAGCACAGTGAAGAACCGTTATCGGAAGGTAGAGACAGAGGCAAAGCGACAGAAGCAGCAGAGGCAGAGGCAGAGAGCCGTTATAAAATTCCGGGAATCACACACTCCAACCGGCGTTATACATATAATACATAATCCTTATTCCGGGAATCGCTGAACTCCAGCGGCAATGCAATGCATATAATACAGAACCATATTCCGGGAATCGCACACTCCAACCGGCGTTATACAACACAAATATTATTCCGGGAATCGCCTACCCTGATGGAGGATACATATATATATATATCCATCATCTTACATATATGTGTAGCGCATCATATAAACAAAGGTCTAAGCTTAAATATATAAGTGGAGCGCTTTATTATAAGAACCAAGCTTTATACGGTGGGACCCTTCCCCAACTGCAATCGGAGAAAAGGTTCAATCGGCGGAGTTTTGTTATATGCTCCGATCAAAGTCCGGCCCAATCGAGTTATATGCCACAGTTTATTGCTAATCGCATCCGAGTTCCCAATCGCAATCGGAACCTTCCGATTGATCGCACGACTTTTGCAATATACTGCGATTGAAGTGGCGGACCCGATCCTGTTATATGCGGGAGTTAATATCCGTGTTCTAATCGCATCGGCACTGGTTAATTGCATCGGAGAATATAAGAGTTACGATTGCGATTGGAAGTCCAGACCTGATGGATATATAAACCACATTTCATATATAGCCTGAGTTCCAGTACTAATCCCATCGGAAAATCTTATTGAACAGTGACCAATCGCATCGGATTTAAGCAGGGCATTGGAACATACAACAGAAAGTTTGCGATTCCGATTGGAAGGCCGGACCCGATGGGAAAATAAAATACAATTAATATATACCTTGAGTTCCGGTGAATAGTGATTCATCGCGTCGGAGCATTGGAGTTGCGATTGTGATCAATCGCAATCGGAGTAGGAGTGGTCAATCGCACCGGAGCAAGGCAATTTGCGATTGCGATCAATCGCAATCGGAACTTTATAGATGATATCAATTGCAATCAGAATTGGCTGGAGGAGTAGCATAACGCATCGAAAAGCATGGGAAGTGGGCCCGAAAGGAGTTTTTATATGTTTAAACAGGTTTTATTATATACGCCAAGAATTGATTTAAGTCGTATCAAAAGGGGCAGTTTGTACTTTAAACTTATTAAAATTCTGCCAAGAGCTGAAACTGAGTTATATATATTAAAAGGTGCTGTCATATATATATATATATACACATAACACATTGCTGCTATTGTATTAAAAGATGTCGTGTGGTCTGTGAACCCATGGGCCTCGGCTTAAGGTGGAGGGTGATTTGTAACATAATACAATTGTGATATATGTATGTTCCGGCTTGCGGAACTCGCCACATCAACAAGACACTCGTGGCATGAAAAGGGTTGGAATTGCCCTGTTTTAAGAGTCAGCAATTACATTTTATTTATTTAACAGGCTCAGTTACACATATGCAGCAATTACACCACAGCAGAGGACAGTAAATACAAACACAATCAAAGAAAAGACAAATGCGCAGCTAACCAAGAGGGTGAATGAGTGAGATGGAATTCAAATTGTAATTCAAATGTAAATGTTTTAATTGTTTTTATTGTTTGTGATGCATTGGCAAGTCTCCGAGAGAGAACAAATTCCCACTGTAATGTTAAATTGATACCTACAGTTATATTTTCTGAATAAGCAGATAAAAGGATTGAGAAGGTAGAAGGCAAAGAGACATGACTGTCCATTTCGAATTCCAAGTAGAATACAAACAAGGATGTGAGGAAATTATAGCAATATCATCTTTATATGCAAAGAGAGAAAGAGAGAGAGAGAGAAGATATAGAGAATGCAGAATATAGAAGAATAATGCATAGAAGATTAAGAGAAGAAGAGCATATACAGAACATAGCTGATATCTGAAGTAAATCAACAAACATTCAGCTTAATAGTTGTCAGTTGTAGCTGACAAAGGTTGAATCCTCCTGTAGGTTGGTGCCTACAGAAAATTGAAGGGAGTTGGTGCTTCCTTGCAAGTTGCAGCTTGCAGAATTGAGGTTGGTGCCTCCTGTAGGTTGGTGCCTGCAGAAAAATAGTGGTGAGAGGGAGTAGGAGCTTGCCTTTGCATCACAACAATAATAAGATGTGGTTTTCTCCCGTTATGGGTTTCCACTTATATCTGGTGTCTCTGTTCATGATAGTTATGTATTGAATCTGATATGTATCATCTGCTTAATACCGCAACTCTCATATTAAGTCTACCGCTATATTAAACTAATATTTGTTGCATTCTAAGATTAATATTTGCACATTAAATTGGATATGAAATGAAGGTGTAAATAGCTTAATGAAAAGTTTTAAAAAGATCAGGAATGCATTAAACCAATTCAACCCCCCCCCCCCCCCCCCTCTCAGTTTAATTAAAGGCTCAACAGGTTGATGGATAATAGCAGAGGGACTAGCAACTATATTTGATTGAGCTTGAGTAGAGGTAAAAGAAACAGACTCGAAAGAATGTTCTTCTAACTGAGGTTCTTGAAAATAAATGGGTGTGGAAGGGGTACCTTGTTCCAAGAAAGGGAGCTCCTTGGAAATATCTTCAAACAAAGGGTTATGAGGATCGCTGCCAGGAGCAGGCAATGCAAGATCAGGTATTAAAGGAGTTTCGGTTTTCTGAGCCTTTTTAGAAACCAATCTTTCTGGATCTGGAAAAGCAGGGACTATCTGTTGTGAGGTATCTAATCTCGTGTGAGGCCTTTTGAAAGTCAGAATTTTGAAAATAACAAACACAAATAATGTGAAAACCCCAGGGAAAATAAACTTCGTTTCTTTATCCCCGGCAATGGCGCTAGAAAATGTTGTATCTCAAGAAACAATCCCTTGGTTTTGGTAAGGAATCAGTGCTTAAGACATTTTGTAAATGTATGTCACAATTATAATATCAAATGGCCTCTCCTTAACACCTTTGGAATCTTATTATTTAATACACTCAATAATCTAATATAATGAAAGCCTTCCCAATGCCATAAATTGTTGATATCCGAATGAAATGAAAAGAACTGTAAAGGAAACTTGAAGTGATATGCTGAGAAACAGAATCTATCACTTAAGTTTCAGAGGAAATTCATGGAGAGAGAGGAAACTCGAAATAATATGTTGCAAACACAAAATATGTTACTTTAAAGTTTCATCGGGATCATTTTGTGAAGAAAGAAGAGAAGAGGTGAAGGAGCACAAATTAAGGTTGTTTAACTCTTACTCACAGATGTAATTAAGAGATCAGTTGCTACATTACTTCACTTCATTCAAAGGGGAATAAACACGGAGAAAAACTGGAAAGACATATCAACATCAACAGCTGCAGGAAACTTGATCTTCTTTCATTTATTTCTCAGAAAATTCAGTACCAAATTAACAATCCTCCAGAGGTCCAAAACTCGAAATCTCTTTTTTTTATTTCTATCTACTTAAATACATCATAGTGGTTCGTAAATCCTTAACTTCTTGAAACTATTTGACTACCTAAACTATTAAGATTACTTATGCAATCATACTTGAGAAAACAAATTAAAACTGGAAATATTGTTCGTTTTGTTGAATCTGATGTTGTTGATGCGTCCTCCCGAAGTGCCAAGGTGTCCTTTCTGGTTATGATGCAGCGGCTGCAAAGCTCTATAACGACGCCTTACTGCCCGACTTGACCCAGCTGTCATGCTCCCAATAGGGCCTCTATACGCTCTTCTGCCCGACTTGACCCAGCTGTCATGCTCCCAATAAGGCCTCTATACGCTCTTCTGCCCGACTCTGCCTATGTCCCTATGCTTCAAACATTGTCAATCATATCACCTGCTACCCGACTCTGCCTCTTATGCTTTGATCTGTGTCGGGTCACTTACCCGAGTTTTTCTGCCACGTTCTGCCTATTTCTTCATAAAATGGCACATAACCGCATAAGCCCAGACTTGAAATCCTTTAGATTTCATCTTGGAACCACATCGCGTTCGTGCCAACATTGCACTTCGCATTTCACCATCTTTAACTTTTCCTTAACACTTATCTTTTAAAACCTGTGATGTGCGCTATGCAATCGGGTCCCACCTGGCATCGCACGTCGCGCTTCGGCGACTTTATCACTTACCTCCCGCGCCTATCCTTTGAAACTTACGATTTGCGACTTGCGATTTAATCTCTGTTGTCTATCTCTCCGTTCCAGTTCTGCGTTTTTATCCCGACCATCCATTTTCCCCTTTTGCGCCTCCTCCAAAACTCGTAAGTGTTTAAGGGAAATGCGCCATTTCTCCGCCTTTGGGAAATTAGTTTGTTTGTTCCACGGTGTAACCCTCCTAAGCTTATCCGGTGTTCTGTCGTGCTAGTCCCTCCTGAGCTTGTGAATGAGCACGACTCGACCCACCTTCACCTCTCATCACGTAATGTTAATGTACCAATATATAAATCAAAATTCTTCTCTGACACACAAAATTTTACATTTTCTATGATATATGTTTTTTGGTGTTTTGAAAAATATTTCAAAGGTAAATGCAAATGAGCCACAACAAAACCCATGCATGTCTCAACCCCTAGTAGGTGATTAAATGCCCCACCTTAAGGGGATAATAACTATTTCAGATCATACACATTATGCTTTAACCTCCTAGAGCCCCGAGTAGTAATACAAAATAAAATTGATCAAGAAAAGGAAAAGGCAAGTAAAGAAGGATGGAAAAACAAAGGCCAAGGTAACTCATGTATCCATGATTGTTCCCTCCTACATCTATACACCCAATATGTGGACATCATCATTGCCACCCTTGAACCCATGGCATTTGGACTTGAGTCCTAGTGTCCCCATCCATTCATCATCATTCACATGCCACCTATCAAATGTAGGATGTACCAGGAAACTGTCTTTCCCCTTCTGGGTTGGGAACACCCAATAGGATTGTTTAGCAGCCACTCCTACTTAGGGATTTAACACTATTATGAGATCAACGCCCCAAATTTGGAAGGGAAGCCCACTATGAAGTCTCAATGTGCCCTTGATAAACAAGTTTGGTGCACTTCGATGCATTAATGAATTATTGTACCTAATGGTGAGGATGCAGCACTAGACATTATATGTAATTGGAAGGTGATTTCATCATGGGTTGGGCAACTTAATTGGGGCCCAAGTCCACCAGAGGATCATATTGACACCCCAGGTGAAGCATTAAGAGCCATGGGACTCCCATCATGTGTAGATCAACATTTCACACCATGGGAACCCTCAACACCTTCAGCGGTCTGCTCATTATCCCACTTTAATCACGAGATGATGCACATGGATCAGTGTGCTCCAGTCGACTTAGCAGTAATCACATGGTTTGGCAGTTGATCTGATGCTCAAAGGAGGTTTGTCTCACCATTTGAGCCATGGGAGGGCAAGCACCATCGTCACAGCCCTCATGTATTGGAGCATCACAAGCTATTTTATCATCGGGAGACCCATGAGACCAATTTTTGTATGACTTGCATGGAGAATTAGGGGTCATCCCCTGGTTCATGATTTATGGATTCCTCTCACACACTTTGGCACCAAGAGGACTCGATGTGGCCCTCCATTAGCATGACATTGTCAATTCGGCTAGCATTTGGATGGTTATTTCATAATTTGTAAAAGCTACATGGTTGGCTTGTGACCAAGGCATTTATCTTGCTTAATTTTATAATGTTACGGGGCTCTTAGGTTAATAATTCAAACTCTAGGTCTCATATAAACAGAACTCAACTTCAATTGTATTGGATCATCATCACACTTCGGAATTTCGGCCTTCTTGGCAAATTCGCACTTTTTCTTTGGTTGGATATCGGATGTTCTTGGATGCATTTTGATATTTGGAGCTAAAATATTGATCTTATTTGGAGTTATTACTTGGATTATGGATGGATATATCATATTGTCATCTTGTAAGTGCTTTCAATTGAAGTTTTCCTCTTGAAATATGTCTAATGTATGGAATTGTTGCAACTAGGTTAATGTTATTGTGCCTTAATTTATTGAAAATCATTTTGAAGGCTATTTGGTTGACAATTGCATATGTTATTCATTGTATGGAAAATGATGAATATTCCTAGTGGATGAAAACAAAAATTATCCATGAAACTCCATCATTCTTGAGTGGGTAAATGTTGAGGGTTGGTACCTAGGACATCAATTCTCGACCTTTTATAGACAAATTTGGCTAATCTAAAGCACCTAAGACTCCATATGCCCAAAGGACAAGGCACTGATCCAAGATTTTGGTGATCAAACCTTTCTCCTCCATAATTTTTTCTTCTAAAACTCTAGTCCCCTCTTCTTAAACTGTTAGGCTAGGGCATAGAGATCAATTATTTAGAGAAATGATTGGTGGATTTTGAGAGCATAGGCTTCAAGCCTAGGGTCTCATCTACAAGACCTCAATTTTTGGCAAGCAATCCCATTGGTTTTCATCCATAAAATCTCTTTCCCTAGGTGTGCCCTAGAATGGAAACCCTAGTTTGCATCTCATTGACTTGGGGACTTCTTTGAGGTTTGTATGAGCTTGGTACTCAGTGGAGTAAATCATAAGAATACCTTTCTCCTCCTTGCCTTGGTCTCAAGAGTACCTTTGTCCACAATAATTCACAAAAAGCTAGATCTTGTGCAAAATCTTTTTAGGTCTCTTAGAGGGAGCGAAGTACCTTTTAAAGTGTCATATCATCACATAGAGCTTCCCTTGAGATGTCATTCCTCATCACATAGCACCATAAAGCTTAGAATGTCTATCAAAAGGTGATTATCATTCTACCGGGACGCCTCCCATCAGTAAAAATTTGTAAAGAGTAGGGGACATTGGCTGAGGTGACAGTGGGTCATTGTCTCATTGTTATCACCTAGTTTAGCTTCTCGTCCTATAGGCTTTCACTCCTTAGGGGTTGCTAGATTGTGTGGTAACAAAGCCTAGCGACCACCCCTACCTCCATTCTTTTCAAGGTCAAATGAAGTTGTTGCACCACCAAAGGAGAGCCAATTTGTCAAGCGAGCTAGAACTGAAGAAACAAGTGGAACAAATGGTCTTTAGGAGTCAAAACAGCCTTCCTTGGCCTTTTTGTTGTAACATGTTGCCTCTTTGCGGGTTTACTCAATGTAAATTTTGAAAATTGAATTTGTTAACTTAGCCTCCAAGCAATCTGTGGATGGAAAATTGCTTATTATGTGTGAGACCAATGAGAATATTATGAAGAGTCTCATTTATAAATATAGACCTTCTCCTCCTTGGAAAATCATCTTGAACTTGTTGAGTTATCTAATACAATGTGAATTTTTTCATGAGACATAAAGAGTTTACATGTGAATTCTCTTATTTTGTTTGGTTGATCAAATATTTTTCAAAAACAATTTTTGGAGCAGCACAAAGTTACTACAAGACTAACCTAATCAATCCAATAAGACTTAAAAGAGGAGGTTTAGGGTTCATCCCATATTTCTCTTAATTCATACAAGCTATTGTTGTTATCTTTTGGTACATGAGTCATTCTCCCCTCTGGAGGTAAATAACCTTATCTTCTATAATTGTTGATTGTTTGGCTGAAGGATTTGCTTTTTAGAAGACTCTTTTAGTAAGATTTTGGTTCTTGCTTGTCCTGTTTTCATGTTAGGGTTGTATCCTTAATCTTCCACCTAGCATTCCAAAACCTCAAACATTGAGATACCAAATCAAGAGAGGACATAATTCCTTGTCCTCGACTCTTATGGAAGAAGGATCATATCCTTGTTCCAACAATATGCAATCAATTTCTTACAATATCTCAAATGTATGTTTGTAAATTTGTAGTTAGTATTAAATATATACAAAAACACAAAACAAAACAAAAAAACAAATATATATATATATATATCAAAAAATCAAATTTATTTCTTACAAAAAAATTCCCAAAATATATTTAAATAATGAATATTTTCATTAAATTGTAGTTTATATGGCATTTTATTGATTATAACATTTGTAAAATCACCAAAAAAAAAAAGTTGCAAATTTGAGAATCCTTAAGAATGTAGGGCCCACCCTTGATTTCCTTGGACTAATTGTATTTCCAGGGGATTCGAAACTAATTATAGGTCCTAGAAAAAATTTACAACCATTAGAAGTGATTAAAGGCAAACTCTTACCTTGGGATACATCAAATTCAAGATCAAATATTTTGTATCCATCATATTTAATCAGACGAGGTTTTTCATTTATCAGTATTTACTTTTAAATCACATATTGATTGTCCAAAACGATTTGCAGGGCTGATTATCATTACTTGTCAAGTCAATTGTCAGCCCTTAAATCACATATTGATTGTCCAAAACAATTTGCAGGGCTGATTATCATTACTTGTCAAGTCAATTGTCAGCCCTCACAGTTGTGGGCTATTTTCTAGACAGTTGATTTGTAGATTGAATATCTTTCAAACTAGTTACCCAAATTTAGTGTTCTTGTGCTCATTGGAAAAGTCTTTTATAGTACTACATATCCAACTAATTTTTTTGAGTTTCAAGTCCACTAACAGCCATTTTCAGGCCTTAAAAGTAGTTTTTTCTTTGTTGGCCTGCTACACTCCAGAAATACAAAAGTTATAGGGCTAAACAGCGAGTATATTATCTTCTTACAGCCATATAGAGCATGTATAACAGCTCTAATATCTCTTTTATTGTGGTAAAAAGCTTTCATACTTAATTTGTGGTATTTTCGAACTTATTTTCTTGGCATATTGAGTATTTTCTTTCGTTGATCTGCAATATCGGTTTGTTGTTACAACATTAATCAGATCAAACATCAATTTTTTTTACTAACTCCTACATTTTCCATACACTTCATCTAGGCATTGGTCTATTTTTTTTGTTTGAGTTTTGTGTAGGTACATTGCTCGTTACATTTCGTGAGAGTTGGCCTAAAGCAAGAGGAAGAGGAATACACTGAGGTGACATTAGATGTACTCATAATGGTGCTTACCATATAGCAGTCTTAGTTTAGCCTTGCCAACCCTACTATTTTGAGCAGTAACAGTAAGCAACGCCAACAAGATTTTTTCTCACAAATCCAAGGGGAAAAGAGGTTATCAAAAACACTTTGAATGTAATGGATGAGAAGTTGTGGAAGAATCAAAACATTACCTAACCTTGCAATTTATGAAAACTGTGACATCCTAGTTGTGTGCTTATCCAACAACGAACTTGGTCTGAAGCCAAAGCCCTTCTAACAAATCATACCCCTCTAACCAAATGAGGGATGAAGCAAGACTACATTTAAAAACAAACATATCCAAAAAAATAGAGAACCCCAAAAAACATTTTCAAATAACATATTGCAAATTTTAAAATCATACAATCTAACTAAATATCTAACTACCCCATAGGCTTCCATTCAAGCACAAGCCATGAGAAAGATCAATTCCTCCTATCAAGATTAACAACCACCAAAACAAGGATGGATGAAAATAACTTTGCATGGAGACACAAAAGGAAAGTATGATCGCAAAAGCTAATGATGGGACCGCAAAATGAATCCCATGTATGGTGGGCACCACAGTGTGGTTATAGATGAGAAATATTAACACAATCTTCCAAATTAGTAGTCAGATAACCAATAAACATACGGCTTGAATGTATTGAAGCAGGACTTGATTTGTGTATAAAACTATATGATAATAAACTAATCTAAGTGGGATATTAAGCATGTATATATTCCTTCTTGAAGTGAATGAAAATACCCCAAAAAAAATATTAAAAAAAAAACACTACTTGGCATCCAGAGGGTCCCTAATGCATCGAAAAGGCCATAAAACTCTTCGAAGATGAATTTTAACATGTCAGAAGATGGAAAAACCAAGTTGTAGAGATGGTCAGTCTAGCAATACAGGAGACTCCCTAATAACATTTCAGACGACAATAAGTGGAAAGCAACAATTAACATTTTATTTGGAAATGAAGCCTAAAATAGAAAGGAAAAGCAACAATTAACATTTTATTTGGAAATGAGGTCTAAAATAGAAATGAACAACATAGAAAATTATGAAGACACTAAGGTTAAACATCAAATCATTTGGAAATATCAAAAAGAAGAGAGACTAAAGCAAAATAAGCAGCTGCAAGGGAGATATGTAGGACAATATCTTCTTTAACAACTAAAGCAAAATATACAAGTGCAAGGGAGATATGTAGGAAAAGATCTCCATTAACCCATGAAAAGATCTCCATTAACCCATTAAAAGATCTGGCTGGCAGAGGTATGCAAATTATCCCTCAAATCCATTCTATAATTCAAGGCTAAAGTATTAGAATTATAAATCTATTCTATAAATTCAAAGTTTGAGAATTCTCACAATTGAAGTATGGATCGGGAGATAACGATGCAACGATGGTTCTCTAGCTTTTGCCATCATGTCTGGAGCATTTGGATTCGAGAGGGAGTAGTAGTAGCCCTTCCACCTCTACCTTGGAAGATGTACAAAAACAGAGCTAGTAGACCAAAGGGGCCAGAGTCAAGTGGAGGTTTTCAGTATCAGAATTCATGACCTTTTTAAAGAACTGGTCGAGGAAGAAAGAAAGATGATGGTAGAAGACTTAATGCAGCCGTGACATTGACAAATCATCTCTTTTGTTGCATCTGCAACATAGCAAGTCCATCACTGACTAGTTGGTTGGGGAGTCAGGGTCAAAGAAAAGGAATTTCATGCCAAAAAAACCTAAGAGGATTTCAGTAGGCGGCCTCTTGGCTCTTAATTCAAAGGCTCTTGGCCTGGCAGTGGCACATTGTAATAAGGGTAGCAAGGATAATAGACATCTAAAGGAGGCGAGATTGCAGTCACAAGGCAAGGTCGACATGTTCCCAAACAATATTGTGTACAATTCTTTCTACAGCTGATCCAAGTTTATGAAGTTGTCTGCACGGTTACGAGTAGTTTCCTCTACCTCTGCAATACTATTTGGTTTGAATTTTGTATCACCAAAGGAGAGCCAACCTAAGTTGCACTTGTCTGGGCATTTTTGAAATAGGGGCCAACAGCATGTCAAGGGTACGCATGAAAAAGAAATGGAAATTTTGAAAAAAGATTAAGCTAAAATTTATATAAATCAGTGGTGGCTCAGACTATCTTTAGATTCAAATTATTCCACCATTCATCAACATTCAACATTGAACAATGCATCCAAAAGACAGAAAACTTCATCACCGATCATTTTCATAATCAATTAATAGATAAACAGAAGACTACTATTATTAAGTCTTCATTTTTTAAACCGAGTACATTCACAAATTGCCCAAAGGCATTTCCACAAAATGAAAAACCAACATCCTCAAGTACTAGTAAGCAAGGCTTCATGCTCTGTATTGTGCACCATCATCATTCATTAGAAATGGGTCTTTGGTTGATGTGCTCTCCAGTGATCATCACTCCAAAGCATAGGATACTCTGAGGAATTTCATGCTTGTTTTTGTATAAAGCAAATTTAGTACCCAAAAATAGATCACTCTACTAGAAATCTTAGCAGGGTACTTCAAGATCAGTGAAGACACTTCAAAGTCCATTGGAACATATTGGGGTACTTTGAGGTCTATTGGTGTACTTCAGGGTATGTACCAATGCCATTAACGGGTAGGGGAGATGGGTACCTGCCAATCCTACCCTCGAGCATGCACACCCCTGCAATAGAATTGTATATTTATGTTTTATGGTATTAGCAGTTGGTAGCCCACTGGATGGGCATTTTGTTATCAGAGATGTACTTTAGAATTGAAAAAAAGTAGAAAAAAATTCCCAGCTTTATTACAGATTTATAAAGAAGTCTCTGACAAAGTCTCTAATTTTAGTTTGGGAGACTTATCACTGAGGTGCCAGAATTTTGTAAGTTAGAAATTACAAATTATCTAGCCCAACCTTGACTTGATTAATATAGATATATATTTTCGAGAAAGAAAAAAATGAAAGGTGTAATCTTCTTAGCAAGAAGAGTCGCATTCCAGCATCTTTTGGCTTTTAGAATACTACTACAGAGAACTGTCCCCATATTTCATGGCCGGTGCAACCATATCAGATCTTAATTAATGGGTATGTCAAAGTTTCATTGTGCTAAATATGAAAATCCCTAGAGCATATAATGTAATTCAGCCCAGATTTTGCTTACCAATATCATTAATCTAAGAGCACTAACCAGTTACAGGAACCTGGAAAACGATGATCAAACCATTTGAAGCATTGGCTGAAATGCATGCCCTGTCATACTTCATGATTATTTCTAATAGTATTTACACTATTATAATTCAAACCCTGCTACACATGAATATGGAACCTAAACCAATAGACCCAACCGGCAACTTTGGCAAGGTACCCACTATCATTAGTTTTTCATTATAGCATAATGAGTAAATGCTGATTGCACTAAAACCAATTAACAAGTCCAGTACTAGGGATCCACTATAATATTAAAAACAATCGAAATGTTGCTTTCAGACTACAATGAAAGATGTAGGTTTACCAGTGTCCATGACAGGCATGGAAAAGTTTAGACACACTTAATCCAACAGCATATTTATTAAATTTGTAACTCATCGACTGATTTAAAAATTGTGTTTTGTTTCAGCTAATCCCATGCATCCAACCCACAGAACCCTCATCAAGCAACCTGTAATAATCATTAATTCAGGGTTGGAAAATATGCTTGCCTTAACTAAAACATTTGTATGATTTGTTATTCCCTATGAAAGGTCAAATTTCAAAGGAGACATTACAAAAAAGGCACTGTTAATATGGGTAGAACTTTGGATTGCAGATGCAGATTATTTAGGCGAATTGAATAGGGTCAACTCATCTCCATAATAACTTATGGAATTTGCAGAAGTTCATTCATCTCTTAAATGATTTGGCAATACTTTGCCTACAAAATTATCTTCAACTGTCCTTTCTCGATAAATGCAGATGTCCACATGCAGCAAGCACTGATCAGAGGTTGCAGAGCTTTCTTAACTTCCAAGCCTAAGATCACTGGCAGTTGGTTGAAATTTCTGGAATAAGCTAGCTTCTACCTTGGCTATAGCTGAGAAGCCTGCATCAACAGTCCAGAAACAGACACAAAGATTGATGGCTTCTTGCAAGAAGCTATTCCTGTGTTAAACTGAAGCTTGACCCAAAAAAATTATCAAAAAGTTCTCAAGACATCTTCAATATTGATGCCCAATCTCTCCTCCATTTCAATGCCTGGCTCTATTCGCTGCTACAGATACTTCACTATCCATGGAAATTCATGGAATGTCTAATTCCTCTTATGTACTGCCTATAATGGAATTGAATATCAATCAAGCTTCTTTGTTCATATATGTGCCATTTAATTTAGTTTGACTTTTGTCCTCTACCTCATCCTTGAAAGAATTCACTCAAATCTAAATTATCCAGCATTTAGCGTCGTGTTGTACGAGGTTTGGGCTTTGAAGTTTTCTGCAAAGAGAAACCGGCAGTCATTTGCATAATTAAAAATGAAATGACAAATTGAAACAGACAGACTACATACAAATGGTATATCTTTTTGAGTATGGCATTCAAGAAGAGGATGTTTCCTATGATGTTTCCTATCATCAGTAAGAATCATTGCCAAATTTTGTGAATAAAAGTTAAACATTCTCATTTTAGACCAATTTTTACGAGGGCATGGAATAGTGGTCATTCTTGTTCATTTCAGACTCTCCAATTACATTCAATATACACAAAGTACGGCTGTTTGATGCCTAAATAACATTTATCAAAACACTGGACATAAAGTTTAACTTTTACTGGGTTTTACAGTATATTAGAAAATTTTCCAGCTAGGAATATCACCTATATTCAATTTGTTCTGGCGCCACTTTAGGGTAAAATTTTCAGATGTTAGTTCATTTTCGGGGTATAGTATTCACAAGGATATCTTCTGAAAAGTATCATGGGTCCAAAAAGTGATTACATATGGTGAGATTTTCTCCAAAGGTCACGACCCTAGCGTCCACGGCCTCTCCCAGGTCTTCTTTTGGGATGCTGAGGCGGAAAGAAAATTGAATAAGTGACCAATTTGTGAATGCACATCAAAAGCTGGCAAGAGTATGTGAACCCTATATGTATCAACTTTTGTTCTGTTCAACTTCTTTTTTTAATCTGGACTGTTTAAGAACAGATGTACCAAATAATGAACTAAAATTTGTCTAAATATAAATTCACATCAAGTAACAAATGGACAGAACTATAAAAACAAGAAAAAAGGCAATTATTCTTACAGTAGCAGCTCCAAAACTTGAACCTGAAGTAGTTCCAGCACCTGCATAACAAGAAATCATCAGGGATTTCCATCTAAGAAAAACCATCAAATATAACCAAAGCCAAGGAAAGGAAACTCCCTATAGCACAACAAAGAGTTAACTGAAATATTAATTATGGCTTTCCCTGAAAAAGCATGATATTCAAGAATCCAACAGACACTGAGCCAAACTAAATATAAAACTCAGGCATAGCAAGCAATCAGGCATGTTATGATGATAAGGCATCTTCACCAAAAGATAAATTGGTATTGAAAAGCCCTCCTGAAGTTTGACCACCACCAAACAAGCCAGTAGATGGCGAAGATGATGCTCCAAACAAACTTGTTGATGTTACTGTAGATGCACCAAACAGACCACTCGAAGAAGTGGACCCTGCATGCACGTGTGACAACACTATTGCCTGAGATTTTCAACTTGTCCCAAAACTAATAGTAGAATCAACAGCACACCGAATCTTTACAATGCGTATGATCATCCTTCCAGTGACCAAATCAGTCACTTGTAAAGGAATAAAAAGGTGGAAGGTAAATTTGTTTGTAGAATTACTGAGTTCCCATCATGGAATATGCATGTTCCTTATAATATCTACAAGTACTGGAATTTCGAAGTATATAGCAGTCACCCATACACGCACAATGAACAGTGTACAGATAATCATGAATTACATATAAACTAGAGCATAATTCTAGGCATACAGGTTTCTTAAACAGCACTGTCTGCAGAGTATGCCCGGAAACATTCCCACTGTTTTTGCTTTCTTAGAATTTAAGGATGATTAAGAAGATTCCATACCTATTCCAGTTCCAGAAAACAGTGAATAGTAAGGCTCAAAGTATAATTTAGTTACTTATTACTGATTGCAGTGGCACTCAAGTCATTCGCAAAGATTTTGAGCTGGTGAGGCTCAAAGCTCAAGCATACTCTGCAATTATCAGGTACTCGTATTCTTACCATGACTTGAGACTCAACAGGTCAACACAGGCCATTTATTTACCAGAAAAGTGGATGAAATAGCTCTGATTTTATTTTTAAAAAAAGGATTAAAATAATAATAATCTAGAAAGGTATCTAGTAGAGACAACAGACAGCTAAATAGGTCTAGATTTTCAGAACAAACACCTCAAATGCACGTGGAGAAGCACACTATGGAACAATCACAATAAGCATACGACACTGCTATTATTGTAAGTCCAAGTAGAGGAAATTGTTAAAGAAGTCAACATACACAATCAAAAAACATAGTACGTACCAAAAAAACCAGAAATTTAACATCAATTCCAAAAAGACCTAGTATCCTCCTATTAGAATGTCTAGTATGCAGCAACCCAAACATAACGACTGTCTGAAATGAAAGTAGAGTTCTTTTGGTAGCGTATTTAGTGTTGCTGCAACATTCTCTAACAAAAAATTTGATGATAAACTGCAGTGACCTGATACTTGTGCAGAAAAAATCTTTATTTTAAGAAATATAAAAATCCCTTGAAAATCACTGAAATTTAAATAGTGTTCAAAATCTGATTATTGTCTACATCTTGGCATAAAAGAGAACTAGCCAAAAGTAAAAAATTGTTGCCTTCTGTTACTGGCTATTGTTAGGTTAAATTTTTAGGTTTCAGCTAAGTATTTGAAACTAATTCATATGAAATCCATGTTTTAATATCTGGAATAAACTTTAGTAGGCATGATGTACAAATGTAAAATTGAAAACCTAAATACACCTCTTCCTTTAAACAAGGTTTGCTTGTGTGTAAACAAAAAATTTGGAAGGGCTGATACCCTGCAACAACGACATCAATTAAAAAATAAAATAAACTGAACATTTTATTGTTAGTATTAGCACAAAAGAATCTGTGCAAAAGCAAGGAGCACATACCTGTGCCAAAAGCTGAAGATGAAAACATTGATGAGGAACTCGCAGCTGCTGTGGCTGAAGGAAAAAGAGAAGAAGATGTATTTGCCCCAAACATTGATGGTGTTGTCTGTGAAGTCCCAAACATAGAGGGTGTTTGCAAGGCCCCAGAAGACCCAAAAATAGAACTAGGCGCAGAGGTTGCTGTTGTGGAAAAGAGAAAAGATGAAGAACTTGAAGATGATGCTGGAGCACTAAACATGGAAAACCCTGACCCGGATAAAGCAGCAGTAAAAGCCCCAGTAGTTGACTGTGTAGAATGGGACATGTCTGACAAAGAAGAGGCAGGTGCTGCTGAACTGGTATATAAGCCAGCAACCTGAGGAGAATTTTGTGAAAATGTAGATGCATGCAACGCCGGATGAACTCTTTTGGCTGCAGCTTCTCTCTTTGCTAATTCCCGCCTGTCAGCTTCAAGAAAAGGGTTGTTCTCATCCCCCCTGCGGCGTTGATCAGCAAGATATGCAGCACGCATCGATCCTATTCTTTGATGAAATGTCTCAACCTGTATTTCTTATAAACTTATCAGATAAATACAAATCAAGAGAGTCTTATAATCAAAAGTTCTTTCAAAAGCACCTAACAAGAAGGTCAAACATTGGAAAATGTAGCTTAAATATAGAATGATAATGTATGCACATAAAAAAACAGATGGAATACAAGAGTATCAATTGATTTTATAAAGAAATGTTTTAGGGATGTTTTATTTATGGGGTTAAATCTCCAAGTGATTAATCAAATCAATTTAACCCACTTGATCAAGGTCCAAACCTCTCAGAAGTCATGCTGAGCCTCTACAGTCTAGACCACTTGTCAACGGCTAAATGTAATCTGAATTACGGTAATACAGCAAGAAATCAAAATAATTTAGAAAATTAGACTATAATCAAGACAACCCTAATGCACCTAAAAAAGGAATGAACATATTTAATGATTCTGAGAATTGGTGTTCAACCAATATAACTTTTACACAATCTATAATTTGACAAAACAGTTTTGAAAACATATTTTTTTGAGATTGCAACTATCAGGGATTTTATGTAGTAACATTTCAATAATTGAATCCAGAAACAATTGCAATTGAACATAACATGAGCATTCTTTTAGTGCTACAAAAGTATCCCATCTAAGGTACAAAAAACTTGTCAACTATGTTAATTGCACTACAAACCAATGGCATCAAACATTCAAAGTGAATATCAGAACTGACATTATTTTCTATTAGTTCACATCCTACTCCCAATGAATTGATTTTCTAGTTTCAATGTTCTAAATAGTCATTAGAGCATTCAATTTTCCACCTAGCATTTTCCGGTGGTTGTAAATTATGACTTTACTATTCTTAATTTTACAGGTAAAGGAGGATTTCGCAGTAATATTAAAGTAGTGTTGACTGCAAAACATATATCTGGACGGGTGTTCACAAGGTACATCAATGAGCCAATCAACTGTCAGTAAAATGTAGGATCAACAAGGCTTGAATCTGAATTCCTTAACTTCTTCAAATTTGTAATCATGGAAGTTGTCATAGGTTTGCTATCCATCATTCTAAATTTCTGCAAAATCTTGATCACATATTTTCCTTGACCAAGATAAATTTCACTGGGTTTCTGCCATACTTCTAGTCCCAAGTAGTAGTGCATTAGTCCAAGGTCCTTCATATCAAATTCAGCTACTAGTTGCTTCTTGCATTCCTGAATATGATGCTCCACACCTGTTATTGTTAATTTGGACAACTAGGTCCAAACTCCATGTTGTGATGCTCAAATGAAGATGCCAATATTTTTATTGGACTCCTCTTTCGGAGAGGTGCAAGATCGATCTAAAGATCATCCTGATCCACCGTTGACTTTGGTCAACGCATAGTCAAATGGAGCTGAATTTTGGCACAAACTTCGATTTCTGTAGTCTGTACTATTTGGCACAAGAACCAAGGTCAAAGGTTGACCGTTGACCGTGCTGCGTTGACTTTGACTTGTTGCTGTTATGCATTGACTTTCTGGACAGCATTGACTTTTTGGGCTGTGTTGACTTTAGTTGACTTGGATTGTCTGATGAGGGTGATGTGACACATACTGGGCTAGCTGACTGATAAGACTTTGCTGGTTGAAGCATCTTGCTGATCGCCGTAACGCACCAAGACAAATATATATTTCTGGCTTGTCTTCTGTTGATCTACTGGTATGTTCTATCAGCGTTTTACTTTATTGTTTATGTGATTGTTGTCTAAAAATAGAAGAGAAAGTAAAGTTGCATCAACCATAGAACATCTACATAAATTTACATGGAATCAGAGCTGAGGTGAAGACAAAGCCCTAATTTGTAGCAATCACCGAAGAAGAGGATGGGTTCCTCAACCTACAATGGCTTCAAGGCTGATGACAAATTGACTGGGAAGAATGACTTCCATGCTTGGAATATGACATTGGATCTTCTGTTGGAAGACCAAGATGTCATGGACTATGTGCAGGGTAAAATCCAAGAGCCTCCATCCACTGCAACTGTTGCCGCCAAAACAAAGTATAAGAAGGGAGAGATCAAAGCAACGTTGATGATCAGGGACTCAATTCACAAGAGTTTGGTTGCCTACATCTCTGAGCTGGGCACATCCAAAGAGATGTATGATAAGTTGGTCCACATGTTCAAGGCCAACAATGCGAATCAAGTCCTATTCTTCAAGAATCAATTGAAGAATCTGAAGAAAGGCAGGGATGAGTCTATTCAATCATATTTTCTGAAGATGACCGAAATCAGGAACAATCTGTTGGCTATTGGGGAGACAATAGCTGATCGAGAGATGGTACTCACCGCACTTGGAGGGCTCCCATCCGAATGGCATGTGTTCAACAGTACCATTCTCAATAATAATGTGATACCTGACTTTGACGAAGTACTATCGAGATGCATACAAGAAGAGACAAGGATGAAGGAGTATGAAAATGAAGGAAATGCTACCTACACCACTCATTCTAGAAAGAAGAACTTTGGTGGTCCAAAGAACAAAGGAAGAGCAGGGGCCCAAGGAAAGAAGGGCAAGTGTTACACTTGTCATAGGCCAAGTCACTATGCTAGAGAATGCCCTTTCAAGAAGGATTCTCCCAATGGTGATGACAACAACAACAACCGGAGGAATGGCAATCAAAGGAACAACAGGTTCTAGGGAAAGAAGAAGGCTCCCTCCAGCGGAAATGGTCAACCTTTCAAAAGGTCAAGAAACTCCAAGTATGAGGAATCAAATGTTGTTGATAAAAGAAATGAACTCATTCTTGTATCTGCCCTCTCTGCTGCATCTCCACCCGACAATATGGATGTCTGGTTGATAGATAGTGGTGCCTCAAGGCACATCACTGGGTTCAAAGAAGCACTCTCTAACATGGTTGAGAAGGATACTAATCTGGAAATTATCCTTGGAGATAATGCCACATATCCCGTGAAAGGGACAAGGACTGTAACCCTCCACTTGTCTCAAGGTCAAGTCCTCCGCTTGCAGGATGTACTATATGTACCTAATTTGAAGAAGAACCTTGTGTCTATATTGGCCATGGAAGACAAAGGTTTCAATGTGGCATTCACTGATGGAAAGGTGCGCATGTGGAAGAAGAGCTTCAAGGAAGCTATCACGATTGGGTTTAGAGTTGATACACTCTACCAGGTTGAAGGAAGTCCACTGGGAGCAATGACATGTGATACTATCCGAGAGACTGAAATATGGCACTGGAGGTTTGGACACCTTCACTACAAAGCCCTTCCCGAAGCAAGGAAGGAGGTGACAGGGATGCTCGAGTTCTCAAATAATCATAAAGGTGTATGATAGGGTTGTGTCGAAGGAAAGCATACAAGGGGACCTTTCCCCTCAAGCATCACAAAGACATCTGATGTCTTGCAATTAGTACATTCTAATCTGTCTAGTATGTTGCCCGTGACATCCTTGGGAGGATGTTCTTATTATATGACATTCATAGATGACTTCTCTCACAAAACCTGGATATACTTCTTGAAGAAGAAGGATGAGGCTTTCAAGTGGTTCAATACCTTTAAAGCCTTGACGGAAAATCTGACAGGGAAGAAGATCAAGATTTTGAGGACCGATAATGGCACTGAATATGAGACGAACGAGTTCAAGAACTTTTGCAAAGAAGATGGCATCAAGAGGGAGACCACAACTGTCTATACTCCTGAGCAGAATGGCGTTGCTGAACGAAATAACAGGACCATTATGGAAGTTGCCCGTGCCAAGCAATGTGACCAGGGTCTACCGAAGTTTCTGTGGGCAGTAGCTGCGAACACTGCTGTGTACATACAAAACCGATGCCCACATTCTGCCTTGAACTCCAAAACTCCCGAAGAGGTTTTCACTTGTAAGAAACCTGACATCTCACATTTTAGAGTTTTTAGGTGTCCTGTTTATTTTCATGTGCCGAAAGAGAAGAGGAGCAAGTTGGATGCTTCTGGGAAGAAGGGAATGTTTGTGGGCTACAGCAAAACTTCGAAGGCCTATAGATTCTATGTGCCTGGTCAAAGGAGAGTGGAGATATGCCACGATGTCACTTTTGACGAAGATGCTTCCTTGAGGAAAGTAGTCAATCTTCTGAGATCTGAGGAAGACCATGAAGCAAGGCCTAGAAATCAAGAAGAATCGAAGGATGAGACGATGTCTGATATTGAAGGACCGATGGACCGATGATCCACCTCCTTCACTGGGGAAGAGAACATCATGGCTCAGGGACACTCTCAAGGATGTCGAGGGACATATGGCCCCAAGGAGAACATTTCGTGAAAGTAAGAAGCCAAGTAGATACCAAGGGTATCTAGCAACCATCGGTACTATTGTACAATCTGAGCCTAGATCTTTTGCAAAAGTCGTAAAGCATCAAGTCTTGAAGGATGCTATGCACGAAGAGTATGAGTCCATAATGAAGAATGATCTCTGGGATGTGGTTCGAAGACCAGAGGACAAAGTAGTTGTCACCTCGAAATGGCTCTACAAGATCAAGCATGGATCTGATGGAAGTGCTGAAAAATTCAAGGCAAGATTCGTTGCCTGTGGCTTATCTCAAAAGGAAGGCATAAACTATGATGACATTTTTGCACCTGTGGCCCGATATATCACCATTTGATCTATCATAACCCTTGCTGCTACGCAAGGATGGAGTCTTCATCAGATGGATGTGTAGACCGCATTTCTGCATGGTGCGATAAAGGAAGAGGTGTATGTAGAGCAACCTCTGGGGTTCGAAGTCCAGGATCGGGACACCCATGTCTGCAGGTTGAAGAAAGCCCTCTATAGGCTGAAGCAAGCACCTAGAGCTTGGTACGAGAGGATAGATAGCTACCTGATGAAGTTAGGCTTCACTCGTAGTAATGCTAATCCAAACCTTTACTTCAAGGTTGATTGAGAGAAGCCTCTCATTTTGGTGCCATATGTGGATGACCTCTTTCTGACAGGTGTTGACCCTCTCATTCATCAGTGCAAGAGGGAGCTCGCTGCTGAGTTCAAGATGAAGGGCCTAGGACTGATGCACTACTTCCTAGGCCTGGAGGTCTAGCAGAGACCTGGCAAGATTTTCCTTTCTCAAGGAAAATACATTGTGAAGCTTCTGGAAAGATTTGGTATGGTGGACTGTAAATCTGTGTCGACACCGATGGAGCTCAACTTCAAGAAGTTGAGTGGCAGCGTTGCTGGGCTCGTATTAGCAAATCCTACTAAGTATCGTCAACTCGTAGGGGCCTTGATGTTTTTAGTGAACACCCGTCCAGATATATGTTTTGCAGTGAACACTTTGAGTCAATAGATGGTTGAGCCTCATCACACTCACTGGGTTGGTGCCAAGAATCTTTTGAGATATCTTCGGGGCACGATAAACCATGGGTTGAGATACACTGTCGGGAGCGTGACACTCGAATATACTGATGCCGATTGGGCTGGCAGTGTGGTGGGTCATAAGAGCACAACGGGATGTTGCTTCACACTTGGTTCTGCTTCAATATCATGGACGAGCTGGAACCAGAAGTCGGTGGCTTTGAGCAACGCGGAGGCTGAATACATTGCAGCAAGTATGGCCTGTTGTGAAGCAGTCTGGTTGCGAAAGCTCTTCAGTGAGTTATTCGGGCATGTGCTAGATACCACTGTGATACTCTGTGATAACCAGAGTGGGATTCGATTGTCCGAGAATCCTGTGTTCCACGATCAATCCAAGCATATTGATATCAGGTACCACTTTATCCAAGATATGGTACAACGAGGCGCTGTAAGGCTCGATCATATAGGAACTGATGAGCAGGTCGTGGATATTCTCACTAAGCCCCTGGGAAGGTCAAGTTCCTAACCTTCCATGAGAGACTTGGTATCGTGGAACGACCCTATGATGAGGGTCATGTTGGACGATGAGCTCTGGGAGCTCTAGGGGGCTTTGGGGATAGCTTCTCGAAGTTATAAGCAACCACAGGGCTAGGCTTGCCGAACCTTGTTGGTGTGCTTCTACCCCACCGTTGTGATGATTGAGTTGGTTCACCTCTCATCATCTGTGCCCCGTATGCATCCTACCCATTGAATTCAGGGCTCATGGGAAGTACCTCTCATTTGGCCAGTGAGGTGGGAAAAGCTAGAGACTAGTAGCAAAGACTAATGGACGCATCAGAGATTGTCGTACTCTCTATCTCGGATGGCACAATCCAACCACTTGATCTGGGATCAAGTCTAGTGAGGTTTCGGACCTGCTACTGACTTCGGGTCAGATAAACCAAATTTGAGTTGGTAGGAGACTCTTTGTGAGTCCTATAGAGGTTTCGGACCTCTAGGTTGAATCTATCAGTCGGAAATAATGTCTTTGTGACTGACCTACTTCTGTTCTGAAATAAAGAAGCCAGCAAAGCAAGTTACGGCGGGATGACGCACAATGTTTGGATTGCACAGGTGGATGGAGTTCTCCCTAGTTGAGAGGGAGTGTTAATTTGGACAACTAGGTCCAAACTCCATGTTGTGATGCTCAAATGAAGATGCCAATATTTTTATTGGATTTCTCTTTCGGAGAGGTTCAAGATCAATCTAAAGATCATCTTGATCCGATGAGCAAAACATTTATTTTGAATTTATTTTTAATGTATTCAAAATATGTGCAGGTCGGCCTTAAGGTTTTACACCCCCAGAAAATGTGTCACACACCCTCACTGATGGATATATATTAGTCAACGTTGGAGGACATTCTCATCTCATCACATCACACATTTTTCTCTCTCCTCTTCTGATTGGTTCAAGCTACTTGGAGGCAATCTTTTGTTCACGCATGGGAGAAAGACATTGACTTTTCTGTTGCAGCTAGGGCTTCCACCACAGGTTTGACCAACGTTGACTTTGGTCAACACAGTCAAATAGAGCTGAATTTTGGCACAAACTTCGATTTCTATAGTCCGTACTATTTGTCACAAGAACCAAGGTCAAAGGTTGACCGGTGACCATGCTGCGTTCACTTTGACTTGCTGTTGTTTTGCGTTGAATTTCTAGATAGTGTTGACCCTTTGGGCAGTGTTGACTTTGGTTGACTTGGATTGAATGATGAGGGTGATGTGACACATACTGGGCTGGCTGGCTGATAAGACTTTGCTGGTTGAAGCATCCTGCTGATTGCCGATGTAGAGATTAGGACCTGCAGAACTTTTGACAAAACCAAGTCTTAGTAGATAAGCGTCCATCTTGGCATACCTTGCTTTAGGGTCTTGCTTCAAGCCATATAGAGCCTTCTTCAACCTGCAAACATGTGTTTCCTTGTCATGAACTTTGAATCCCTGGGGTTGCTCAATCTAGACTTCTTCATCAATCATTCCATTCAGAATGGTTGTTTTTACGTCCATTTGATGAATTTTCCATCCCATAGTAGCTGCAATAGAAAAGAGTGATCTAATGGTTGTATATCTGGTTGTTGGAGCAAAAGTTTCTTCGTAGTTTATTCCTTCTTTTCGAGAGAATCCTCTTGCCACAAATCTTGTTTTATATTTATCAATACTTCCATCAACTACATGATTGATTTTGTACACCCATTTGGAAGTTACCACTGATTTGTCTTTAGGTCTAGGAACAATTTCCCAAACATCATTCTTCAATATAGATTGGTATTCTCTTGCATTGCATTCTCCCATTCTTGATGTTCAGTTGCCTTTTCATAAGTGGTAGGTTTTGCTTCAATAAGTTTAGTCATGTAAGTTGCATAACCTGAATATCTCTTAGGCTTCTTACTCTCTCTGAATGTTCCATTTGTTGTTGCATGTCCTTCGGCTTCTTGCAGAGTTGACCCTCACCAAGCTGGCCTTTTTCGAGTTTCTATATTAATGACTAGCTACACGAGTTCACTTGGTCCTTCAGTTTCTTCACGATTAGTTGTAGGTTCTGGAGAATTTTCTTGCCTTCAAACTTCTTCATTTGTAAAGATAGGTTCTTCTTCTTCATCACAATCAATGGGAATATCCTTGGACTTCTTGTATGTAATGCTTTCATCAAAAATGACATCTCTACTTACTTCAATATGACGTTCTTCCTTGTTGTAGACTTTATATGCTTTTGATGTGGTGCTATATCCAACAAAGATGCCTTTCATACCTGTCGAGTCCAGCGTCTTCCTTTCGTCCTTGGGAATATGAATGTATATAGGACATCCAAAAATTCTGAGATGATCAACATTTGGCTTCTTTCCCATGAATGCTTCTTTTGGGGTCATGTCATCAAGAAATTTGTGAGGACTTTGATTTTGTATATGCAATGTTGTTACAGAAGCTTCTCCCCATAAGAACTTGGGAAGGTCTTGGTTGTGTAGCATGGCTCTTACACATTCTTCAATGGATTGGTTTTCCCTTTCAGCCACACCATTTTGTTGAGGATTGTAGGGAACTATTAGCTCCCTCTTAATCCCTGCTTCTTTGCCAAAGGCCACAAATTCTCTAGAAGTATATTCTCCACCATTATCTGATCTTAGGGTTTTGATCCTCTTTCCTGTCAAATTTTCTACTTTTTCCTTGAACTCTTGAAACTTCTCAAATACATCATCCTTAGACTTTAGGAGGTATATCCAAGTCTTTCTGAGGTGATAATCAATGAATGTTACATAGTACTAATGACCATCGGCACCAAGTGAATTCTTTGCCATGGGTCCCCAAACATCGGAGTGTATGAGGTCCAAAATTTCCTTGGATCTTGTGTCGCTGCTAGTAAATGGTTTCTTCACATTTTTTCCAAGGGCACATCCCTTACAAACTCCTTAATGCTCTTCCTTTAATTGAGGTATACCAGTAACCATTTGATTCAATGACGGCAATATCATGTAATGGAGGTGAACATACCTTCTATGCCATAATTCACAAGGGTTGTTGTCTAAATGTACTAGAACTTGAGGAGGCGGAGTTAGAAGTCTATACAACCTCCCCTCACGAATCCCAATAGTCCTTGCATTTTCAATACTAGATCCCTTAGCCCAAACAATAACTTTGCCATCAACAAATGCCATCCTATCACCTTTATCTTCTAAGCATGAAATAGAAAGCAAGTTCTTTTTCAAACCTGGGACATAGAGGATATTGTTGAGATGAATATTTCCAATGGATTTCAGCTCCAAGGAGGTAGATGCAATACCTTTGACCGAGTAGCTATTCTAGTCTCTAAGTTCCACTGAGTGAGAAGAGTTTCCTTTTGATAGAGTTTGGAGTTGACCACATTCCCTTGTCATGCGCCTTGAAGCTCCAATGTCGATTACCCATGTATTATCATCTTCAAATGAACCTGTAAGAGTGGAAAAAAGACTTCCATCCATGACTTCTTTAGATAGCTTGGAGATGAACTTGATGATGCAACCTTTGATAGATTCAAGAAGACTCCTAAGAGTCTTGAGACCTTCCTTCATGTATCTTTCCATTGGAGAGGGGGAGAGAAGATAGTTGCTTCAAAAATGACTTCAAACAAGAGTGCAAACAAGATGTGATTTTTCAGCTTCCTTCCTTCACCTTAGCTCTGATACCATGTTGAGAAATCAATATGCTAGCAGATTAGGATTGATTCCTCTTACTTGATAATTACTTGTGAATGTTTGTTGGCTTTTATTACCTTTATTACGTCTTGTTCATCAAGCAATTACCAAAATATAAAGTGCATGAAGATCACAGACGACAAAGAACACAAGATGTAGGCTCCAAGCCAAGACAAAACCCCACAAGGGTGAAAACCCAAACAACTTCTCTTCTTATAGAATCAGATCAAAGTGAGATATCCAAGACCCAAAACCAAGACCCAAACCTCCACAATGAACCAAGTCAGCCCTCCTTCAAGTCTCCTCCAACCAAATCAAGGTCAACAAAAGTCAAAGCTAGTCAAACCTTCTCAAGCTTGATCAAACACAGAATTTTTTACCTACAATTCGCAGAGTTGCCCCAGCACATTCGCACGTGTGAACCAGTGTTACGAACATCTCGATAACATCCTAATTTTATCTTGAAATCACAATTTTTTGGCTTAGCCGATGTTTTCCGATTTTTAAAGAATTTTTAATGGTATCTTCATTTTGCCGATGTATACCGATATTTTCCCAATTTTTACGATTCTTTGGTTTTCTGGACCCTTGCCAATTTTATCCCGATGCCGATGTTCGCAACATTGGTGTGAACAGAAATAAGCAAAATTTCAAGTTTTTCTCTCTCCTTTGATTTTTCTTCTCTCTCCTTGGCCTTTGCCTCTTTCTTCTTCTATTTGGCACATTAATCGATGATTGTGATGAATGATCAAATGAGGTCGAAGTGTCTTCTATTTATAGTTGAACAGGGGGTCGAATAGGTGCCTCTTCTAGGCTGACTTGTCCAGGCAGGGTCAACTTGGTCTTATGGGTGACAAAATGACTCTTTTAACTCAAAATAAAAACAAAAATTTAAAAATTAAAAAAAAAAAAACAAATATATATATATATATATATATATATATATATATTCTTACAAATAGTCCAAATGGGACTTTGACACATGACAAATTTTAATTTTGACTCAATAAACCCTAGAAGCATGAAGAGCATGCTTTGACTATAAAATAATAATAATAATAAATTAGTTTTCTTCCTTTTGTTTTTATATGAAATACATATTGATAGAAGTACAACAATAATTATGAATAACGAACCTAGTTACATTTTTCAACAAGAATCGCTCTCTCTCGTGATGACTCACTCACACACTTGTGCTCTTCGTTGTGTCTTCACCTACATCGCTAGCCTCCATTTATAATCTTCATTGAGTCCAAATCTCTAACCCCAATCTCCTTTCTAGAAACATCTTGAATCTTTCTTCTAGAAACATCTTGAAGATCAACAGTTGAGATTATTTCTAAATTGATTAAATAATTAAATTATTTATCTTTAGAAAATAACACAATAGTCCACAATAATTAATTGCCTTTAATTATTGTACTTTTCCTAAGTTAGACTTGGGAAAGAAAACATAAAACACTGGAAGAGGCAAATAATGTCTTCAGCATGCTAAGACACCAAGCAAATGTAGAAGACCTTCTAATGTTACTTACATCAACACTCCCACTCCCTCCTAGCAAGGAAGGGATTCTCCACTACCCCCAGCTTATCCCAGTACTTCACTAACGTTTCCTTCACTAGAGGCTTCGTGAGAACATTTTCCATCTGCTCCTTTGTAGAAATGTACTACAATTTCACTACACCCCTCTAGACCCTGTCTCTGATGAAGTGATATTCGATCTCAATATGCTTGGACCAATCATGAAACACAAGATTCATATAGAGTTGTTAATTTTGGGCAACTAGGTCCAAAATCCATCTTGCATTGCTCATACGATGGAGATGATATTTTTGTTGGATTCTTCTTTCAGAGAGGTGCAAGATTGATCTAAAGATCATCTTGTTTGGATGAGCAGAACTTATATTTTGAATTTATTTTCCACACATATGCAAATTGTCAAGGTCGGCCAGAATTGTAATGTAGGCTCACAAGCCCCAAAAGATGTGTCACACACCCTCATTAATGGATATAAAATGGAGAGACTTGATGCTCATTTTCTCATCAACTCATCACACACATTCTTCGTCATTTGATTGGTTCATACAGCCTTTGGAGGCTTCTCTCTCTCTCCCACGTGTGAAATAGGTTGTTGATATTTTCGAACTGGTTTAGGGCAAATCTAGACAGAGTTGACCAGTGTTGACTTTGGGTAAACCCTCGTGATTTGACTATGTTTTCTGCATTGGAAATCCGATTTTGGAAGGCCGCAATGGAGGGCACAGAAATCGAGGAAATCCATTAACTTTGACTGCAGTTGACCGTCTTTGACCGCAGGAAATTGACTTGTGTTGACTGGCTTTGTGGGCTGATTTGTGGGTTCTGTGCAACACTGAAGAAAGGTCGAGTTTGACCAAGTTTGACTGAACCAACTTGGAGGTTGAAAGAGCTGGTTTGACCAGCAAAAGTCTTTGTTGGCTAGGGCATCCTGTTGACTGTTGTAACAAACATTTCTCTCTATCTTTGTTGAACAAGAAGAATTGCAAATTCTGATTTATTGTATTGGCTTGTCTTGTATTAAATTATTATTATGTTCTATTAGCATTTACTTTCAATGATTATGTGATTGCTTATCTGAAATTGAATCGGGTTAATAAGAAGAAAGATTGAAGTAACCTGCATTAAGCATAGAACATACCATGGTTATCTAAAATTAATATGGTACCAGAGCTAAGGTGAAGACAAAGCCCAAGCAAGTGTGAAAAGCAATCACCGAAGAAGTTGAAAATCAAGGACCAGGATCAATGGCCTCCTCATCATACAAGGGTTTCAAATCTGATGATAAGCTGACTGACAAGTCTGATTATCATGCTTGGAAAATGTCTTTGGATTTGACATTGGAAGACCAAGATGTTATGGATTATGTGCAGGGGAAGATCAATGAGCCTCCATCAAATGCATCGGCTGCCACTAAGATAAAGTACAAGAAAGGGGAAGCCAAGGCGAAGAAGATCATCAAGGATTCTATTCATAAGCACTTGGTTTCTTATATCTCCAAGCTGGGCACATCCAAGGAGATGTATGATTACTTGGTTAGCATGTTCAGGGCTAGCAATCCTAATCAAACTCTCTTTTTGAAGAACAAGTTGAAGAATATCAAGAAGGGCGAAGAAGAATCCATCCAATCCTATTTTATGAGGCTCACTGAAATCAAGAATGATCTCTTAGCTATTGGAGAAGCCATAGCTGACCGAGAGCTTGTTCTCATTTCCCTTGGAGGTCTCCCCCGAGATTGGTATGTATTCGATACTATTATTCTTAATAATAATGTGATTCTTGATGTTGATAAACTGTTGACAAGATGCACTCAAGAGGAGGTAAGAATGATGGAGAGAGACAAACCCTCAAATGGGAATGGATGTGACCCTACTGCCTTCACCGCTCATGCAAAGAAGAGGAACAATGTTGGTCCAAGAAATCAAAATCATGGAACAGCAGATCCCAAAGGAGGAAGAAGAGGAAGATGTTACACTTGTAACAAGTTTGGTCATTATGCAAGAGAGTGCCCTAATTGAAGGGAATTTTCCGGAGATGATGACTACAACAACAACAACAACAACTTCAGGGGGAACGGAAATCAAAGGAACAACAGGTTCAAAGGAAAGAGGAAGGCTCCCTCTGATCGAAGTGGAAATGGGCAACCTTTCAAGAGGTCAAGGAGTTCCAAGTATGATAAATCTAATGTTGTTGATAGGAAAAATGAATATACTCTTATATCTGCCCTATCTACTGCATCTCCTTCCGATACGCTGGAAAATTGGTTAATTAATAGTGGTGCCTCAAGGCACTTCATTGGATATAAGGAAGCCCTCTTTGAATTGATTGAAAAGGATATTAATTTGGAAATTATCCTTCGAGACAATGCCACCTATCCAGTGAAAGGGACAGGGACTGTGACCCTTCATCTAAACCAAGGTCAAGTCCTCCACTTGCAAGATGTGTTGTACATATCTGACTTGAAGAAGAATCTAGTGTCTATCGCAACAATGGAAGACAAAGGATTCAAGGTGGCATTCATCGATGGAAAGGTACGCATTTGGAAGAGGAACTTCAAAGAAGCGTTCACTCTTGGTTTTAGAGTTGATACACTCTATCAGGTTGGAGGAAGTCCGATGGGGGCCATGACATGTAACACAACCCTCCAATCCGAGCTATGGCACCGGAGGTTTGCACACCTTCATTTCAAAGCCCTTCCCGAAGCAAGGAAGGTGGTGACAAGGCTGCCCGATTTCAAAGATGATCATGAAAGTGTATGTCAGGGTTGTGCCGAAGGAAAGCATACAAGGGAACCATTCCCCTCAAGTGTCACGAAGACATCTGATATTTTGCAACTCATACATTCTGATCTATCTGGTATGTTGCCTGTAACATCCTTGGGAGGATGCTTATATTATATCACTTTTATAGATGACTTCTCCCGCAATACCTGGATATACTTTTTGAAGAAGAAGGACGAAGCATTCAAGTGGTTTTGTACCTTCAAGGCCTTGGTTGAAAATCAAGCAAGGAAGAAGATCAAAATTTTGAGGATCGATAATGGAACCGAGTATGAGTCAAATGAATTCAATGACTATTGCACAGAAGCTAGCATTGAGAGGGAGACCACCATTGTGTATACTCTCGAACAAAATGGTGTTGCTGAAAGGAAGAATAGAACCATTTTGGAAGTTGCCTATGCCATGCTTTATGACCAAGGTCTTCCAAAGTTTCTATGCAGAGAAGTTGCCAACACCATTGTGTATGTTCAAAATAGAAGCCCACATTCTGCATTGGAATCCAAAACTCCCGAAGAAGTCTTCCCTGGTAAGAAGTCTTCAGGGCAGTGCTAGGGTTTCTAGGGCCAGATCCAGGCTAATTCTTGTAAATCTCGTTTGAGGGTGTGGATCAGTGAGATATTTGGTCTTAGAACAACAGGTTAGCTGCAAATTTATTTTATTCTCTGTCGGGTTTTCCAGATCTGGAACCCAGATTTACCGTACTCAGAATCTACTTAATAAAATAAACCCTCATATTTGTTGCACTGGTTTTCCCGCTTTGGGTTTTTTCAGAGACTTGTGTCCAAAAATCCATGTGTCACTTTGTTGAATGAGCGTAGTATTCAGTAAATGGTCTACATGTGTAGACTTTTAGTTGTGTTTACTTCGGTGTTTTCTGAATCTAATTTCTTAAAACAACTTGTATAAATTAAATCAAGTAGGAGAAGTAAACCATGATACTGCAGTAGAATTTCCACTTGGTATCAAAGCAATAGCAGATCAAGCTGAATCTCCAGCAATCAGCTGCAGAAAATTTTGTCTGGAGGATAGCAGCAGAAGCAGCAGAGATCCGGAAGGGACTGCTTGACAACAGGAGGACACAGATCCAGGAAGGGACTGCTTGACAGCAAGAGGACACAGATCCAGGAAGGGACAGCGTTGCAGATTCAGAAGGCCAGCAGGCTTATGTAGAGCCTTCCCAAGCTAGTGTAAGGATTGAGTCACCCAGTCTGGGGTTACGTAGTCCAATTCTGAGCAACGCTAAGGCTGCGTTGGGCCAGTCAGTGAGACGCAGTCCAATATTCCTTCTGTTGCAGAAAGCCTTGCCAAGATCCGGAAGCAGTGCTTCAGATCTTCAGCAATGCTGGTGTGTTGGAGATTTTTCTGGTGCAGAATTGTGCCTAGCTAAGTCAGCAAATAGCGGGAGGAGGACAGTTAATCAGTAGATCTGAGATTCGATGAGGAGGATCTGAGAGACCTGTCTGTTTGTCTTTGGCTGAAGATTTCCAAGAGGGAAATCAGTTTTCGAAAGAAGCAGTTACTAGAGGTTTCTAGTCACCAAGAAACCCAGATCCAGAGTTTCTGTAGCCACAGAAAGAGGGAGAAGAGTGTTATTTCTGTCAGATCTGATCTAGATGGTGCGATATGGACTGAGAGATCAGGATAGGTTGGACGACATGTCCAACTATGTTATCTGGAGGGCCAGAATCCTGCCAGTTCTGGAAGAGTATGGTCTCAAAGATCATGCAAAGAAAGTTCTAGTTGTACAAACCGATGCAGATCCTCTAAAGAAGTATGAAGAAAATCAAGTGCGGACTAAGCGTTTGACCATAGACAGAGTCAAGGACAGCAAATGACATGTGGGTAGCTTTGGACATGATGTACCAAGGAGGCTCTGTCCAACGAAGAATGCTTCTGGAGAACCAGATGCAGTTGTTCCAAATGATGAAGGGTGAAGAGATAGATCCATTCCTCTTCAAGCTTGAAGTTATTAGAGATCAGCTGATTGGCACGAGTGCAACTCCGGATGAAGGGCTCCTAGTGAGGACGGCCCTAAATGAAGTCTCAAAAGAATGGGAAACGTTTGTCCAGAGCATTTTAGGAAGGGCAGCGTTACCATCATTGGCAGACATGTGGGTTATCCTCTGCCAAGAGGAGATCAGGAGCATCACCAAGAAGCAGAATATCAGTGGTGGAAGTGGATCAGCCAGAGTAAAAGAAGAGGAGGATGATGCAGCCCTTGCATCAAAGGAAAGGAAGCAACAAGGGAAGAAGAAGAGGGACCTTTCCAAGGTCTGGTGCTTTCACTGTGGTGATCTTGGACACCTTGCCAGCACTTGTCCTAAGAAGAAGGACAAAGGATCTTCTAATTCCAAGGCTGCAGCAGCAAAGGATGATGGCTCTGATGATGATGCAGCCATGAGTGCTCATGCACCTCGAGAGAAGAGGTGGGGTGACATGGATCTGTAGAGCAGCAACAGACGTTGGCGGGATAATTGAGTCAGCCCTACTCTTGGATCACATACGAGCTACGAGAGCCCTAAGACGATAGCGGGATGAGTCGAGAGATGGTTGCAAAAGATCACATAGAAGCAGAAGGGAGAGTTGAAGAGCTAAAGAGGGAGCAGCATAATGCAGAGGCAGCAACAGCATGGAGACAACAGCACAGAGGTTGATGGGACTTCAGCAGCGCAGAGAGGCTTGGCTCACGCAGTGCAGAATTGCAGCATGACAATGGCTTCAAGAGGACAGCATAAATCAACAGCCAGGGAGCTTCAATAATAGATGCAGCTTGACTTATCTGTCAAACAGTTGGGCAAGAGTTCTTCAGTTGCATACTTCTTAGCAACTGAGTTGCAGTTCAGCAAGTTAGCAGTGGCAGTGCTATGTGTAGCATGATACAGCGATTTGAGAGGGAGATGTCATACAGATGTGGCAGTGACATGGGCAGCAGTACAGAAAGAAGAAGTGCAGTGCGTGGAGGGCAGCAAGCCAAGCATCAACAGCATTGAATCCAACTTCAAGATCGTGTAGTGCATGGTGCTATGCAAGACAGCGCTGAAGCTACTCAGGTGCTACGCAAGACAGCGCTGAAGCTCCAGAGGGTCTCAGAATTACGCAGAGGGTCTCCAGGGCCAGTGTAAGGCTTGTGTCACCCTCTCTGGGGTTACGCAGTCCCTCTCTGGGCAGCGCAATGGCACATAGAGCCTAGCAGGGCTGACGCTAGGGCTTTAGGGGCAGCGTTGGGGTTTCTAGGGCCAGAAAAGGGTTGAGTCTTGTAAATCACGTTTGAGGGTGTGGATCAGTCAGATATTTGGTCTTAGAACAACAGGTTAGCTGCATATTTCTTTTATTCTCTATCCGGTTTTCCAGATCTGGAACCCAGATTTACTGTACTCAGAATCTACTTAATAAAATAAAGTTATAAACCCTCATATCCGTTGCACCAGTTTTCCAGCTTTAGGTTTTTCTGGGGACTTATGTCCAAAAATCCATGTGTCACTTTGTTGAATGAGTGTAGTATTCAGTAAATGATCTACATGCGTATACTGTTAGTTATGTTTACTTTGGAGTTTTCTGAATCTAATTTCTGAAAATAACTTGTATAAATTAAATCATGTAGAAGAAGTAAACCGTGATACTGCAGTAGAATTTCCACAAGACACATATGTATGCAGGATGAAGAAAGCCCTCTATGGGTTGAAGCAAGCCCCCAGGGCTTGGTATGAGAGGATCGATAGCTACTTGATGAATTTGGGCTTCACTCGAAGTGATGTTGATCCAAACCTTTATTTTAAGGTTGATAATGACAAGCCTCTCATTCAAGTTCTCTACGTGGACGATCTCTTCCTGACAGGTGTTGACCCTCTCATTCATCAATGTAAGAGGGAGCTAGCGTCCGAGTTCGAGATGACGGACCTAGGAATGATGCATTATTTCCTAGGCTTGGAGGTCTTGCAAAATCCAGGAGATATTTTCCTTTCTCAAAGAAAATATGTCGTGAAGCTACTGGAGAGATTTGGGATGGTGGACTGCAAGTATCGTGGACTACTCCGATGGAACTCAACTTTAAGAAGTATCGTCAAATCGTGGGGGCCTTGATGTTCTTAGTGAACTCACGCTCGGACATAAGTTTTGCAGTGAACACGTTGAGTCAACACATGGTCAAGCCTCATCACATTCACTGGATTGGTGCCAAGAATCTCTTGAGATATCTTCGAGGCACAATCAACCATGGCACAATCAAAAGCTTGACAAAACAGTTACAGCAGGATGACACAAGATTGCATGGTAATGATGATAGTACATGATGGTAATGGATGACAGGATTGCACAGGTGGACAGATGGAGTTCTCCCTAATTGAGCGGGAGTGTTACTTTTGGGCAACTAGGTCCAAACTCCATGTTGCATTGCTCATATGATGGAGATGATATTTTTGTTGGATTCCTCTTTCGAAGAGGTTCAAGATTGATCTAAAGATCATCTTGTTTGGATGAGCAGAACTTATATTTTGAATTTATTTTCCACATGTGCAAAATGTCAAGGTCAGCCAGAATTGTAATGTAGGCTCACAAGCCCCAAAATGTGTCACACACCCTCATTGATGAATATAAAATGGAGAGACGTGATGCTCATTTGCTCATCAACTCATCACACACATTCTTCCTCAACTGATTGTTTCGTACAACCTTTGGAGGCTTCTCTCTCTCTCCCACATGTAAAACAGGTTGTTGATATTTTCGGACTAGTTTAGGGAAAATCTGGACAGAGTTGACTGGCGTTGACTTTGGGTGAACCCTCATGACTTGACTGTGTTTTCTGCACTTGAAATCCGATTTTGCAAGGCCACATTGGAGGGCACAGAAATCGAAGAAATCTGTTGACTTTTACCGCAGCACTTTGACCGCAATTGACTGCAGCACTTTTTGTCTTTGACCGCAGAAAATTTACTTGCGTTGATTGGTTTTGCGAGCTGATTTGTGGGTTGTGTATGACACTGAAGAAAGGTTGAGTTTGACCGAGTTTGACTGAACCTACTTGGATGTTGAAAGAGTTGGTTTGACCAGCAAAAGTCTTTGCTGGCTAGGGCATCCTGTTGACTGTTGTAACAAACATTCCTCTCTATCTTTGCTGAACAAGAAGAATTGCAAATTCCAATTTATTGTATTGGTTTGTCTTCTATCGATTTATTATTATGTTCCATTAGCAGATTATGTGATTTCTTATCTGAAATTGAATCAGGCTAATAAGAAGAAAGATTGAAGTAAACTGCATTAAGCATAGAACATACCATGGTTATCTAAAATTAACAAGAGCTTAATGCAACTCTTATTATCAGAGTGTATCACCATTGGCCCCATATGCAGATCAAATAATCCCACACGCATCTTGCGAAGCCACATTGCCTCACAACTCGCCATACTCGTTGCCATGTACTCTACTTCTGCTGAACTGAGTGCCACTGACTGTTGCTTCCTGCTAAACAATGAGATCATGGTTGATCCCAAGCTAAAACAACATCCAGATGTGGACTTTATGTCCACTAGACTCCCTGCCCAATCAAAATGTGTACCCTTGCAACTCCACTCCTTCAGCTCTGACACATCTCAATCTAAAGTCTATTGTCCCACGTGGGTATTTCAACACATGCTTCCCTACCACCCAATGACCCTGTCTTTCCTCCGACATGAATGTGTTCACAGCAAAAATATATCCAATCTAGTGTTGACTAGATACATCAAGGAATGTATCAGCGACCTATACAGTGTGGGACCCACTAATTCATATTTAGAAGCGCTCAGCTTTTTCAAGTTAGTGATAATAGGTGTAGACATAGGCCTGCAATCCTCCATCCTAAATCTCCTCAAGATCTCTATTGTATACTTGCCATGCCCAAGGAAAATCTCTCCTAGTTGTTGCCACACCTCTAGTCCCAAAAAGTAAAGCATCAAGTTGATGTCCTTCATGTCGAATCCGAAGCAAGATCCTCCTTGCACATCTATATGAGTTTCTTCTATCTTGTCACAAAGAGATCGTCCACACACAATACCAAGATGAGTGGTTCATCCTCAACGAGTACATAGTACAAGTTAGGATCACTCTTGGCGAAGCCAAAACCAAGAAGATAACCATTGATTCTGGCATACCATGTGCATGGAGCCTGCTTTAGCCCGTAAAGGGCCTTCTTCAACCTAAATACATGGGAATCTCTCATGTGCACCTCAAAACCCTGAGGTTGTTCAATATACACCTCTTCCTCAATTACTTCGTTGAGCAAACCAGTTTTCACATCCATCTGATGTGTCCTCCACCCCATCTTTGAAGCAATGGACATAACTCTTCTAACAGATACATATTTGGTGACAGGTGCAAATATCTCTGCGCAATTCACTCCCTCCTTCTAAGATAAGCCTCTTGCCACGAACTTCGCTTAATACTTCTCGACACTGCCATCAACTGCATGTTTTGATCTTGTAGATCCATCGACAAGTGACCACAGACTTCCCCTCTGATCTCGGCACTATAACCCAAACATCATTGCTTATGATGAAGCAAAACTCCTCTATCATGGCATCCCTCCGGACCCGCTCGCCCCTAGCCTCCTCAAAAGTGGAAGGCTTATACTCAAATGTTGTTCGATAGTGCCAAATAACTAGAATATCTAGTCAGTAGGTTGTTCTGCCTGAAAGTGTTGCTAGGAGCCTGTGCATGCTCCTCAGCATCCCTCAATGTTTGATCGGCCCATCTAGGACTCTTCCTAATAGAACGCAATGGAATGTCTAGCTCATCCTCTGAATATGTTGGTTGTGTCCCTGCTGGTGTTATTGGTCCTCGCTCAGCCTTAGAAGCCTGTTTCTCCTTCTCCTCTACCACTGCTAGCTCTCGCTCAAGACATCTCCCGAGGGTCCTATCCTCATCAAATCTAACATCTCGACTCAAGGTCACCTTTCTTTGTCTTGGAATGTAAACTCAGCAGGACTTTGAAACCACATTGTAGCCAACAAACACGCCCCTCTCAGATAAGGGCTCCAACTAAGTCCTCTTGTCTATAGCCATATGGACATAAACTGGACTATCGAATATGCGCAAGTGACTCACATATGATTTCACTCTTGTAAATAGCTCCTTAGGAGTCACTTCCTACAACACCCTATGAGGGCTCTTGTTCTGCACATACACAGTTGTATTACGAACCTCTGCCCACAAAAACATAGGCAACTCTTGATCAAAGATCATTGCCCTCGCTACCTCCATCATGGTCCTATTTTTCCTCTCAGCAACCCTATTTTGTTGGGGGTTGTAAGGTACTGTGAGATCCTTGATTCTTGCTTGCGTGCAAAATTCCTAGAACTCGTTGGATGTACATTTTCCCTCGTCATCTGATCTCAGCACCTTAATCTTCCTTCCTATCTAGTTCTCTACAAGAGCCTTGAACTCTTGAAACTGATCGAAGACCTCATCCTTGCTCTTCATGAAGTAGATCCAAGTCTTCCTGGAAAAATCATCTATGAGTGTCGCATAATATAAAGATCATGTGATCAACGTTACACACATAGAACTATATATATCAGAATGCACCAAATCTAGTACACTCTTAGACCTAGCCTCACTGTGAGGAAATGCATTCTTGGCCTACTTTCCAAGCGCACACCCTTTACACACTCCATCCCACTCCACCTGAATCTCTAGAAAACCAATAACCATCCTCTGCAACATCAAAAAAACTCTTTAGTGTAGGTGTCCCATCCTCCTATGTCAATCTCGCTCTACTTGTCACTCTCATGGATGAGAACCTTTACCAACTATCCTCACATCAAATAGCGATCCCTCTCCCTCCTACTGATCACATGCTTCATGTTGAAATCAATCCCCTTCAGCCCAACAACCACTTACTGACTCTCCAATCTTGTCTTCCATGGTCGAAACTGAAAGGAGATTCTTCTCCAAATTTGATACATATGATACTTTGTTCACCTTTATGATGCCACCTAAGTCCATCTAAAACTCGATGCTCCTAGTTCCCTCGACCACATACTTGGCCTCGTCACCAAGCTCCACATTTACATCTTTGGGCCTCCTGGTCATGCTGGTGAAGAATTCCTACGATCCCATCATGTGACGAGGTGCTCCATTGTCCACAAACCAAACACCTCTCGTGATGGTTCCAGAATGGAAAGATACTAGGGCGACGTTTTTATCGAACTTCTTCGCCATCTCCTCCATCTACGTAGTAGTTTCCGCATTAGTCTTACCCTTGCCCTTCTTTTTATTAAAACACTGAACTGGAAAAATGCCCAAACTTATGACCAGCGAAGCATTTAACTTTGCTCATGCCATTTTCCTTCTTTCTTTGTGAAGATGCTCCTCCACCTTGGTTCTACTTAGCCTTCAATTTGCCCTTTTTCGTTGTGCGGTAAGAGCAACTTCATCCTTCTCCTCACTGCCCTTTCATTGTTCTCTAGTCAATGAATTTTCCCAGATCTACTTATGGGTGAAATCATCCAATAGCCGGCTCCAATCCAGAAGTTTTTGACAAGCAATAATCGCATCCACAAAAGTGGACCACTGCTTCACGCATCCCTTTAGAGCAACTTTAACGAACTCTGAATCATGCACAGTTTCCCCACAGCTACAAGCTCATCACGAGCCTGTTGGACCCTTGTGAGATAGGTAGTCACAGTCTCAAATATGCCCGTTCTAGTAATGCTCGACTTTTCCCACAAAACCATTTTTTTGCTCTTGTTTGTACTCTGATAAAGACCAGTTAGAGCTACCCACATTTATCTATTGGTATCCTTTCCTGATATGTGAGGAATTATATGATCCCTCACACCATCCAAAATTATGCAGCTCGACTTCATATCTCTAGTTCTATGTTCTGCTACTTATACCAAATCTAAAGGAACTTGCACATCTCTGCTTACTAAATCCCAGAGATCATTCAATTTCAAAATGCAGGTAATTTTCTCCTTCCAGAGGCCAAAATTTAATACCCATCCAACCTGTCTTCATATCTCAAACTATCCACAAAACCCAGCTGCAAAAGTTTTAGAAATAATTTAGCCACAGCAAAAATGAAAACCCGCTGCTGCAAATCCTCGTGATCTTATATCTCTCTTTCAGAGTCTTCTAGATCACTATGATACCATGTTAAATTTCTAATACCATCCAAATTAATTTTCTCATGACAATTTAATTTATCCCCAGTTTATTATTTATTTACCCAAATAATTACTGAATTACTGAAAACTAAAATCACTGGTATATTTAACTTCTAGAATTAAAAATATGCGGCAAAAATAAACCCAAGAGATCAATCACACATTGCAAAAATTAATTAACACAAGCAATTCTCTATCATTTCATTATCTAGAAAATTTGGGTTTTCGACCCACAAAGATACAAGGAGAAATTCAATATGGAACTTGCAACTTGGCTCCTTCAGAATGAATTTGGCCCAAGTAAATCAGCCTCAAGAAAATCTGCCTCCAAATGAAATCGCTCTAGATCAGCCTCCAACAATCAGATTTGCGCCCTCCAACAACTCGATTTGTACCCCGCCACTAATGTGCACTAGAAAAACCCCAACAATCTAGCAACTCGGCCTCCAACAAACAAACTCGATCTCCTTCTAGCAACTTGCCCCTGTAATCTCCTCCAACTCGGGCCTCCTGGATTCGATCAAACCCACTCACACTTCTCTTCCTCTGCACACTGGTCAGTGAGCCACTCGCACTGCATAGAGAATCACTCTCTCTCGTGATGACCCACTCACACACTTGTGCTCTTCATTGTGTCTTAACCTCCATCGTGTTGTGAAACCAGTTCCAAAAATAGAAGAAAATAAATATGAACGCCTTAGAAATAAGCCACTTCGAGGGGACAACCTCCAATACATTACATGAATGAACAATTCTTGGATGATACAAATGACAAAACCTCCTTTCTATATATAGGAGTCCATGGAGCCACAATGTAATCATAGTGGGGCCACATTGTAATCCTAGCCAACCTAACAATAACAATGTAAGGGCACAATAATAACAATATTGGGGTTAGAGGGGGCTACAATAATAACAATAAGAGGGCTACACTAATAACAATAAGGGGCTAAACTAGTAATGTAGGGACCTAACATGCCCCTCTCCTTCAAAAAAGTGTTGTCCTCAACGCTTGAGTAGCTCTGGGTGCTTCTATATAAAATTCTCATCCTCCCATGTAGAATCTTCAGTGGGTAAGTTCTTCCACTTGATGAGATACTCTGAAATTGATCGATTCCGTAGTTGTCGAGTTCTTGTTTCCGTGACCGCTTTCGATTCCAATATGATTTTCCTTCCTCATCAAGTTCTGGCAATATTGTTTGAACTGGAAGATTTTCACCTATAACCTTCTTTAAGCATGAAACATGGAAAACTGGATGTACTCGCGAAGAAGCAGGAAGCTCCAATTTGTATGCCATAGTACCAATCTTTTGCAACACCTTGTATGGACCATAGTACTTTGGCGATAATTTATTATCCTTCTTTGCTTGCTTGAGGGACATTTGTTTGTATGGTTGTAGCCGTAAAAATACCCAATCTCCTACATCAAAACTTCTCTCGCTACGATGTTGATCTGCCTGTTGTTTCATTCGATTTTGTGCCAAATTCAGGTTATCCTTTAAGAGTTGGAAAACTTCTTGTTGATGCTCGATGTGATCTTCCACTGCTTGAACCTTCGAATTTTCCCTTAAAGATGATGTGATGGATGGTGGATGATATCCATAAAGTGCAATAAATGGGGTCATTTTTGCTGCAGTATGGAAGGAAGTGTTATACCACCATTCAGCGAGAGGTAACCACTTGACCCATTGTGTTTGTTTATCAGATACAAAACAACGAAGATATCCTTCCAAACATTTATTCACTATCTCAATTTGACCATCGGATTGAGGATGATAAGATGAGCTATGAGCTAATTGAGTACCCAAACAAGAAAATAACTCCGTCCAAAAATTTCCAGTAAAAATGGGATCTTTGTCGCTCACAATAATCTTTAGGTTTCCATGTAGCTTTTGAATTGTGTCCATAAATGTAGTAGCAACTGTACTTTCTTTAAATGGATGAGATAATGCACAAAAGTATGCATACTTGGTAAGTCTATCAACTACCACCATGATGACACTCTTTCCTTCGGACTTAGGTAAACCTGTGATAAAATCCATTGAAATCTCCTCCCAACGTTGACTTGGAATGGATAAAAGTTGTAGAAGTCCCGGGGTCTTAATTGTCTCAACTTTTTTTTGCTGGCAAACCAAACATTCCGCCACAAACTTTTGAATATCAGATTTAAGGCCATCCCAAAAAAATTCTTTCTTCACCCTGTGGTAAGTTTTTAAAAAAACTAAGTGTCCTCCTAAAGGAGAAGTGTGCAATTTTAAAACAATCTTTTGTTTTAGTTGGAAATTCTTACAAAGATATAAGCAATCTTTGTACCATAAGGAATCATTTTTCCAAATAAATATATCAAATGTACTAGGATCTTGTTGCAACTTTTGAATGAGTGTCCACACTTCTTCGTCCCTCTTCCATTCATCCCTTGCTTCGGTTATCCAATCTGGTTGGATAATAGAAATGGCACAAAGCAATGCTTCCACCTCTTCATTTTTTCTTGAGAGTGCATCTGCGACAACATTTAGCTTTCCTTTTTTGTAGATTATTTCAAAGTCATAACCCAACATCTTCGTGACCCATTTTTGCTGCTCTTCTGAAGATAGTCTTTGTTCCAAAAAGTGTTTAAGACTATCATGATCATTTTTTACCTTGAAGTGTCTTCCCATTAGGTAAGTTCGCCATTTCTTTAGTGCATGTAGTATTGCTAACATTTCCTTCTCATAAATAGGTTTCTGTAAATACTTTCCTTTGATTGGACGACTTTCAAAAGCAATGAGTCTTCCTTCCTGCATTAAAACTGCACCAATTCCATTTCCTGAGGCATCACATTCCACAATAAAGGTTTTTGTGAAGTCTGGCGTAGCTAAGACCGGTGCTAGGCACATTGCCTCTTTAAGGTGTTCAAAGGCCTTAGTTGCTTCAGGAGTCCATGAAAATGCATCTTTCTTCAATAATGTTGTTAGAGGTGCTGCTATTCTCCCATAATTCTTAACAAACTTGCGATAATACCCTGTTAACCCGAGAAATCCTCGCAACTTCTTTATAGTTGTGGGGACTTTCCATTCCTTAATGGCTTTAATTTTGTTAGGGTCTACTTTAACACCCTCGTGAGATACAATATGACCCAGATATTCCACCTCTTGTACTCCAAAGAAACATTTGGATGATTTTGCATATAATTGTTTCTCCTGTAATAGTTTGAGCACCCTGTCAACATGTTCAACATGATCCTTCCAAGACCTGCTGTAGATTAGTATATCATCAAAAAATACTAGCACAAATTTTCTAAGGAAGGGTTTGAAAATGGAATTCATCAATCCTTGAAATGTATAAGGTGCATTGGTAAGGCCAAAGGCATGACCAAAAATTCATAATGACCCTCATGAGTTCGAAATGTTGTTTTCGGAATATCTTCAGTCTTCATTCTAATTTGATGATATCTTGAGCGAAGATCCAACTTGGTAAAATAAATTGCTCCATGTAATTCATCCAATAATTCATCAATCACAGGAATGGGAAATTTATCTTTAATGGTGAGCTTATTGAGCTCCCTATAATCCGGACACATGTGCCATGATCCATCTTTCTTGTGCACCAATACTACTGGAGCAGAGAAGGAACTTTGACTAGGTTGAATTATACCAGCCTCTAACATTTCTGCAATCATACGTTCAATTTCACTCTTTTGGACATAAGGATATCTATAATGCCTGATGTTTGGAGGAACATTTCCTGGAATCAAATGAATAGCATGATCATGATCACGAATAGGTGGGAGTCCTTTGGGAGTTTCAAACACCTTGCAATGATTGTCCAAGACTTTTTGGAGTGTTAAACACCATGTTAAGCACACACATAGTGTATGAGAAAGAATAAACACACACACACAAGAGACTCAACACACAATGAAGGATAAGCGTGAGGCTTTCTTATTTTTCCATTATACATGATGTACATTTATAGTACAATGGTGTGACTCTTGGTTTCATATTCCAAGGTCACTTGGACTCCATTGTGACTTTTCCCATTCCACACCTACCCATGTAGGATTAGGTGTTCCAACATCCCCCCTTAATCCGAAGGGGTATGTGTGAGTCCAAGAAAAGAGTTGTAATACAAATCTGCAAAGTATACATGGCAACACTTGGGCTGAATCAACTCTCTGAAATGTTGGAAAAAGAGGTGGTTTAAGGATGACCACCAACACTGGAACGCAAAACTTGTTGCAGTTCCCGGAACTCTTCCAAAATTGGCAAGAAGCTGAAAGCTTCTGCTAGAGGAATTGTCCCTCATAAAAAAAGGAGACCTTCAACCTAAAAGAAGGGAGGTCTACTACCTGTGATGGTTTTAGGATTACCAACAACTCTGGAATGCTTGAAGCATTTCCTGGAACTCAACCAAAGCTGGCAAGAAGCTGAAGGCTTCTGCTAGAGGAAGTGTTCCTCATATGAAAGGGAGACCTTCAACCTAAAAGAAGGGAGGTCTACTACTTGTGATGGTTTTAGGTTATCCACCAACCAAAGATGATGGTTTAAGGTTGTCCACCAACCGAAGGCATGCTCATGGGCATCCGTGTCTCTGGCTACATCTCTGAATCCGGAATGACAAATTGTGGCTCAGGCTCGCTTGAACTGCTGGCTACAACTCTGAACATGGAATGAGAGATTGTGGCTCAGGCTCGCTTGATCTGTCGTCGAAGCTTGTACATGACCACCATTTTCCCCCTTGTCAGGGACAAGGTGAGATGATGGTGAAAACTCAACTGCAAGTTTGCTCAATATCCGTGAACAAATTCTGACATGTGTCTTAAACATCTTCTTCGTTGCTGATGCCCATTGCCAAAAAGCGATCCATCCAAGATGAATCTTTGTTCTTGTAGGAGGCTTCTTTCTGAAGCATCTGTGTGAAGAATGGTTGTGCCGATCACAGTGCTTGCATGGATGAAGATCAAAACAGTGATCTTTCATATGGCCAACTCGATCACAGTGTTGGCATTTTACAATTTGTTGTTGTTGTTGTGGAGCAGGATCTGGAACAACTGCAGGTGAACTGTCATACAAGAATCCAGCACTCTGAAATATGATGGGCTTGGTGTAGTCCGGAATATGAAAGGACACATCCTTGTCATATCCAAGACCAGTTCGGTGCTTGTTGTGGACAAGCTCTTCCTAAGGTCTGATGATGGGCTTGAGAAGTGCAGGCTGAGCTGCTGCATCTGCATGTAAATCTGCTCTTGTACAAGGAAGTGAATGTGGATCAACTGCAACTTTACTGACTTGCTACTGATGGGAGTCTTTCTCAATCTTCTGAACAGAAACAGGTTCAGAATGGTGACTCTTTTGCTGAAGCTCATCTTGTTGGAGCTGAGATTCCAACTGCAAAAACTCAATCTTCTCTTGTGCATCTTGCAAACAACTTTGAATATTACAAAGAGCATTCTTGCTCATTTTCATCATATCATCAACACTGGAATGAATGAGGCTATTCAACAACTCTAATGCCTCATTGATTTTAGCCATTTTTCAACAACTTAGGCTCAAAAAATGAAAGGGTGTCGGCTTCAACCGAAAATGCACCCGTTTACAATGTGATGCAACGTGCTTTCAAGAAATACAAACGACTGCAAAGAATTTCCAACTATGGAAATCTCAAAGTACAAAATCTACTCCTCAAATGATGGAGGACAATCAACAATTTTTCCAACATCAACAACTCAAATACACTTCAAATCTTGATTGCAACTATGAAGAGGCAATACCGGTGTTGAAAAAACGAAGCGGTTTGAACCGGTAACCGGCCAAACCGGTCGGTCGGCTAAGTCACTTAGGGTGGAACCGGCCAGAACAAGGTTCAGGGGCATCTCTGAGGGACGATTCTTAGGACCTAACCCCGGCCGATTAGGTAGCAAACCGGCAGTTAATGCATGGCAAGTAGGTTAGATGCCATGCTCAAGTTTGTGCTACCATTTCAAGAGGGCAAAGGGGGCTTCACTTGACTTTGCCTACCCTCTCATTTTCCTGACCCATCCTCTTGGCAATTAATGGTAATGTTAAATTCTTAAAGTAAAAGTGACATTTCCTTTATTTTTCATTTTCATCCTTTTACTTAAATTTTTAACATTACCATGAAATGACTCAAGATGTTTAAGAGTGGTTTCGTCCTCATTGGATTTCATATGGAGAAACTAGAATTTTAGATTTCACTCAAAATTCAGCAGACTTAATGGTTTTCAGGGTTTCATGGTTTGGGGGTTTGCAATGTTTCCATTTGTTTCTATCATGTGTAAAGGTACGAGATTGGCATTTGATCAAGAGCATGAAGTCATTTAAGAACCTTGATGTTGGTGGCATTGATTGTTGAACTTTGTTGATGTTGGTGGTATTGATTGTTGAACTCCCCTACCGTGGCCTTAACAAGAATTTACCCTTCACTGAAAGGAAAACAATTGGTTAGGCATGCTAATATTTTTCTACTGCATTTTAAGGTTGAGGAAATGAACCCTTCACTCAAACCAAAATCACTGGTTAGGCATGTTAAACTTTTTCAATTTCTATCATGTTATAAGGTGGAGCAATCCAAGTCTGAAGACTTTGAGCTAGATGATGTTTATGTATCTCTTGTTGATGATCCCATTTCTAGTAGCGATGAATCAATGATGAGTTTCATGAGAGACCATGTTGTTGAGTGATTTGTAGTTTTGATGTCTATTTTTGCTACTACTATTACTACTACTAAAGTTGTAGAGAAGTTTTAGGAGTCCTCAAACTCCGAGCCATATTATTTATGTAGCTCATGTTGATGATTCCTTGTCTAGTAGTGGTGATGATTTTGATCATGATGAGGAGTGATCATGTTATTGATCACTAATATGTAGTCTTGTATTAGGCCAATGGCCTCATAGCTTGTAGCATTGTTTTTGGACTTTATGGGCCATTTGGAGCCTCATTGCTTATGTATTTTTTGATGATATGTATTGCACTCGGTGCCATTTTGATATATTCACCTTTGCATGGTATATAAATGAGAAAACTTTGCATATTTTGTCTCTATTGGCTTGGAATCATGGTTGCAAATCTTAAAAATAGTTTTTTATTAAAAATTAATTATTTAATGTATTTTTTTTAAAACCGGTTCATTGAGATCGGCCGCTCCCGGTTAGGCCGGTTCCGGTTAGAAACCCGAGTCATTTAGGTCCAGGTCCGGTCACCGGTTCCGGTTTTAAAACATTGCAATACAATGTCAGTTCAATACAATATCTCTGCAAAATATTTTGTAGATGTGCAGCTGAAAACACTATGCAAGAGGCCTTTAAGGCAGCTGATTTTTCTTCTTCAAGAAGCTGTTTTTCATATGTAAATCTCTTTAGAACATCACCCTTCTATATATGCCACAACTCATAAAATGAAAACTATACTTTTCTTGTCAATGTGTACTGTCCATTTTCTCTTCATTTCCTAATATTCATTTCCTCTCTCTCCTCTCTCTGTTTTTTTTTTTTTTTTTAATAAAAAATAGATTAATGGGAATTAATTAAAAATGGGGGGAATTTAAAAATAAAAGGTCGAATTTAAAAAATCGTGGAGGGAGGGGAATTAATTTAAAAGGAGGGGGAAGATTTTTTTTTTTTAATAGTAAAAATAAAAATCGGAAATTATGCAGGTTAGGTGGACTGTGTGAATCGAGCAGTGAGGGGGATCGATAGGGAGAGCGTTTGCAAGTGGGGGAAGGAGGGCCGAAAGGCCGTGGTGAGGGGGTTGAGAGGTGGTAGGTGGGCCGAAAGGCCGGGGGCTCAGAGGGAGAGTGTGCAAGTGTAAGGGGAGGGGAGAGAGGGAGCGTAGCTTTAGGGAGGGCGATATGTGAGCGTGGAGTGATAAGGGTTGCTATGGGTGCGGGAGTTGAGGGGCGTGAGGGGGTAAGGGTCGGTTGCAGAGAGGGTGTAGAGTGGGTAGGATAGCGGGCTGTAGAGCGTAGGGGGTGGGTAGCGTAGGGAAGGACGGAGGGGGTTGAGCAGGGTGAGGGCGGAGAGGGGGTGAGTTGGGTTGGATGAGCGAGGAATGGGAGCGAGGGCGGAGAGGAAGCAGCAAGGTAATGCGAAAGGGAAGTTGCAGAGCGAGCAGGGCCAGGGTTAGGGGTGAATGGGATGTGGGGGCGAGGGGTGAATGGGATGTGCAGGTAGAGCAGTGTGAGAGGGGGCGACTCTGTGAGCAGCACTGGTGGGGCTGCTGTGAGAAGGGTACACTGTGGGCAGAGCGTAAGGGAAGAGGGGTCAGGGGTATGGCCGAGAGGCCGAGGTCAATATATATATATATATATATATTTTAATAAAACAGCAGAGAATGAGTGAGGGCAATAGTGATTTTTGTCTTCAAAACAGCAGAGTAGAGCAGGAAATCGTCTTTAACACAACAACAATTTTTTTCTAAATACACAGCAGAATAATTTGCAGAAACTTGTAGACTTGGGGCAAAAATTAATTTTTCCAGCAACAGAGATTTTAAAAATGCAGAATTTTCACCAAAAAAACCCAGAAAAATCTTCAGAAGCCCTCTTTAAACTATTTTCCAACAGTGCTTTAAAACGCAGAAATTTAAAAGTGGGCAGCAGAAATTGCATAGAAATTCAGAATGAAAACCTGCAGAAATCTATGAGTGCTGCAGAATGCACAGTGCTGCTCTTCTTCAAAACCAATGCCTGAATGCTGCCAATTTCTGAATGCTGCAAAAAAGACTGCTGCAGAAATTATTTAAATGCTGCAAAAATGCCAAGAATTTTTGCAGATATGCACAGGCCATAAACACAAATGGCTCACTCAAAGTTGAGCTGGTTATGGACGTATCAGCTCCGATACCATGTTAAACACCATGTTAAGCACACACATGGTGTATGAGAAAGAATAAACACACACACACAAGAGACTCAACACACAATGAAGGATAAGCGTGAGGCTTTCTTATTTTTCCACTATACATGATGTACATTTATAGTACAATGGTGTGACTCTTGGTTTCATATTCCAAGGTCACTTGGACTCCATTGTGACTTTTCGCATTCCACACCTACCCATGTAGGATTAGGTGTTCCAACATGGAGATCTGCAGAAATAGATGATTTTGATGTTAGAACTTCTAGTGAGCATAATTGTACAATTACGCCTCGTTGTTCTTTCTTCAGAAGCTTTGTCATGACATTAGAGCTTATTATCTTTCCCGGCTTCCCTGCAATACCCCGTAATTCGACTTCCTTTCCTTCTGAAAAAAATTTCAAGAAAAGTTCTTGAAAATTAAAAGCTACCGTCCCCAGAGATTGTAACCATTGTACTCCTAGTACAACATCAGCACCTCCCATAGGAATGGAAAGCATTGGACTAGTCAATACATATTCCCCCATGGTTAGCTTGATATTATGGCATTTTCCAGAGCAATTTATAGTTCTTCCATTTGCAACCATCACTTGACATTCTGGTGCTGGGTATAGGAAACAATTTAATTCCTTGGCTACCTTACAATGAATAAAATTATGGGTGCTACCTGAATCAATCAACACTAGTACCTTTTTCTTCTTGATTTGTCCTTGTATCTTGAGAGTTTGAGGAGTGGTAATTCCTGCCAGTGCATTACACGATATGGTCGGATTCATTTCTTCCTCTTCTAGGGTTGGTTCCTGGTGTATATCGTCTTCTTGTTCATTTTCTTCTTCTTCTTCACAATCTATGTAAAATAATTTCTTCTCAGCACACTTATGACCTTTAGTGTATTTGCTATCACAACTGTAGCAAAGCCCTTTTGCTCTTTTTTATTCCAATTGTTGTGGTGTCAACCTTGTAGGTTGTGGAAATCTAGGCGTAGCAACACTTCCTTCTTTATAGAAGTGAGTGGTAGGCTTCCTTGTTGCCATAATTTTGCATTCAATTTTTCTTGCCAACCTGAATGCCTTCTCCAATGAATCAGGTTCCAAAAAGTGAACTTCATGTTGGATGTTATCCTTTAAAGTACCTATGAAGAGATCAATCCTGTGTTCCTCTGGAATATCAGTTACCCTTATATTCAATTTTTGGAAGTCTTCAATGTGCTCCCCCACTAAACCCTTTTGTTTGAGATTTATCAATTGGCTAAAGAAGGTGTTGCTCTTTGTATCCTCATAATGTGTTATCATTTCCTCCGTAAAAATTGACCAAGTGACAATTTTTTTACGAGAGCAAAGCCATCAATACCATACAAATGTATTTTGTTTTAAATGTGAAGTTGCAATGCATACGTTTTGTGTGTTTTGCACATTATTGAGATCAAAATATTGCTCCATCTGTAGTATCCATGTTACGGGATCCTTGCCATAAAAGTTCATCATATCCATCTTTGGAATATGGTGGTTCTTCCGTCCAACATTAGAGTTTATGAAATCATGATTAACATTTATTTTGTTCTCATCATGAGTTTCCTTTGCTATCTTTTCGCCATTAGGAAACATTTCTTGTATCAACTTTGCCAAACCTTCGATGTCTACTTTTATGTTTTCCATTTTTTCATCGATCTTAGCTTCCATGCCATCCATCTTAGCTTCCATGTCATCCATCTTAGCTTCCAAACCATTCATCTTAGCTTCCACGCCTTTCTTCAAACCATCCATCTTAGTTTCCACGTCTTTTTTCAAAACTTCCATTTCATTTTTTGTTGCCCTTTGTGATAGCGAAATTTGGTGCACTTGCTCTCGTAATTTTGATATCTCATGTTGTGTTTCTTCGTCTTCATGAGTCATAGTAGAGCCTTTTGAAGACTTAATGGGTGTTGAATTCTTTTTAGGGGCCATTTTAAAACCCAATACTAATATCTATTCTTCAATATGCCTTTGGAATAAATTCCAACTAATTTTTTTCAAACGATACTTATGTAATTCGAAAAAAAAATACACACATTTTTCTTGCTTTTAAGGAGTGCGATATTGAAACTGAATTATCTCTATGATTTCGGATCTTCAGTATCTGAAATTTGGTACTAAGATAGCCCTCTGAATCCTCTTTCGAATGCCACAAGTCTGACCTGATCTGGATTCTTGAAGACAAAGTTGTGTCCAATCTTCTACAATGACCTAATTATGGACTGGATAAGTAGAGCGAACTTGTATGACTTGCCACGTGTCACTTCTTCCTCTTTCGGCTCTGAAATTGATATATAGGAAACTATATTCGGTGTGCTTGCGTCCACTTTTTACAGAATTCCAATCCGATGCTCAGAGAGAGAGTTATGAAGATTTTCCCACAATCACCTCTTTGAGATGAAATTCGGGAGCCTGAAAAAGTCCTAACTTCCACAGATCATATCTCCGAAAATATTGCGAACCAAGATCTGAAATTTTGCGACGATGTTCCTCAGGAGTTCAGCTTCGCACTCTAAAAATTTCAAATTCTGAGCCTTCGTAGAAAAAATTTATAGCGAAAATGTCGCGATAACCTGTTTAGGTTAAATTGAGGAGCCTGCAAAAAGACCTAACTTCCACAGATCATATCTCTGAAAATATTGCGAACCAAGCTCTGAAATTTTGCGACGATGTTCCTCAGGATTTCGGCTTCGTACTCCAAAAATTTCAGCTTCGAAACCTTCGTAGAAAAAAAGTTATAGAGAAAATGCCACGATGACCTGTTTGGAGCAGCGAAACCCTAGAATCCAAAGCTCTGATACCAAATGTTGTGAAACCAGCGCCAAAAATAGAAGAAAAGAGATATCAACGTCTTAGAAATAAGCCACTTCGAGGGGGCAACCTCCAATACATTACATGAATGAACAATTCTTGGATGATACAAATGACAAAACCTCCTTTCTATATATAGGAGTCCATGGGGCCACAATGTAATCCTAGTGGGGCCACAATGTAATCCTAGCCGACCTAACAATAACAATGTAAGGGCACAATAGTAACAATATTGGAGTTAGAGGAGGCTACAATAATAACAATAAGGGGGCTACACTAATAACAATAAGGGGCTAACGATGTTCCTCAGGATTTCGTCTTCGTACTCTAAAAATTTCAGCTTCGAAACCTTTGTAGAAGAAAAGTTATAGCGAAAATGCCACGATGACCTGTTTGGAGCAGCGAAACCCTAGAATCCAAAGCTCTGACACCAAATGTTGTGAAACCAGCTCCAAAAATAGAAGAAAAGAGATATCAATGTCTTAGAAATAAGCCACTTCGAGGGGGCAACCTCCAATACATTACATGAATGTACAATTCTTGGATGATACAAATGACAAAACCTTCTTTCTATATATAGGAGTTCATGGGGCCACAATGTAATCCTAGCCGACCTAACAATAACAATGTAAGGGCACAATAGTAACAATATTGGGGTTAGAGGAGGCTACAATAATAACAATAAGGGGGCTACACTAATAACAATAAAGGGCTAACCTAGTAACATAGGAACCTAACACATCGCTAGCCTCGATTTATAATCTTCATTGAGTCCAAATCTTACTTCTAGAAATATCTTGAAGATCAAGGGTTGAAATTATTTTTAAGTCACTTAAATAATTAATAATTAAATTATTTATCCTTAAAAAATAACACAATAGTCCACAATAATTAATTGACTTTAATTATTGTACTTTTCCTAAGTTAAACTTAGAAAAGCAGACATAAATCACTAGAAGAGGCAAATAATGTTTTTCGCATGCTAAGACACCAAGCAAATGTAGAAGACCTTCCAATGCTACTCACATCAACACATATTAGAGAACCTACAATTCATTAAGATGGAAGTAACCACATAATTCAAGAATTCTTTCATGAATCTTCAAGATCATGCATTAGTCAAAAACATAACAAGGACTATCATAGTTCAAAATCCAAATATGCATAGACCATTATACTTATCTGAGTGTGCTAGAATTGCTGACAATTCAAGGAGGAACTTCCACTCTCCACCCAACCATAGACTAGATACACTGTCAATCTCTCTTGTAGTTGACCACCTCCGAACTGGATCCAAAGCTTGGGTGAATACTTGCATAAGGGAAATTCACACCAATGGCTTGGTCAAACACTGAGGAGATGGAGTCCACTGTCCAGGTGGTTCATCAACTACTCTCTGGCAGTAAGCACCACAATGACTCACTCAAATCACAAGGCTTCACCCAAATTTCAAATGGGTATGTTGCTTAGTTTCAGGGGATTGAAGCCACTATGTAGGTGTTTTAACATCCATTTAGCAAGCACTTAGTGATTGATCAGCCAACAACAAGCACTAAGTGGTTCATCGGCCAAACAGCAAGCACACAGTGGTTTAATTAACCATTCAGCAAGCACTTAGTGGTTCACCAGCTAAACAACAACCACTAAGTGCTTCATCAGCCAAACATCAACCACTTAGTGGTTTATTCATTCACTAAGCTTCACACTAGCCACACAGGCTTAGATAAGGAGTTCAGTGGTCTCAAACACAATCACAGGGATTAACACCTAGGGTCACAGATTACAGGCTGAAGGTCACAGAGCACAAGTTCAAGGTCAGCTCCAGCACTGCTCAGTCATCCACGTTATGCTCCACACTGCCCAGAATCAGTCATGAAGCCTTCTGTCCTCCAAAAGAATGAGAGTGCCTATGCACCAGAATCAGAGAGAGAGAAACAATTGCCACGTACAACTAGCGATCAGTCCCAATAGAAGATATCTGAAAACATAGAGAATACGAGCCAGCCAAAGGCAAGTATGAAAGCCTAAGAGAACCAACACCCATCTCAGGCCCGACCACTGAGAATCAAACAGTGAACTGCCAATCAGATGAAATCCAACCAACCAACCCGGTTTCTCTTCTGTTGTGTGTATATGTAGAAACTCATCTGCATCCCCTGGTGCATTTGAGAGGGTACCAACTTGGCTCTTTTGTGTGTTTCCCTGAAAGGCCGTTTTCCCGGCTGTCTCTTCAATCTGTGAGGGGAGAAGGGTTAATGGGCACTGCCCTTTCCTTCCACCACTTCCAATTCTGCTCTCATAAATAAACTGTCAGCAAAACACAGTTCACCCCAAATCGCATCACATTTAAAAATCTGTCAGGTAATGTCTTCTCTCTGCTGCAAGTGGCTTCCAACGTTTAATTAGGCTGGGGATGGTTTTCAAAATAGACAAGCAGGCAAGCAGTTTCCCTCAGACTCGGGATCCATAAGGCTGTCCCTCCTTCAGCTGGTTTTTTAATTAATAACATAAAATGTTTAACCAAAGTTTCAGCCAGTCATGGTTTTCCACGCTGGGATTGCAGTCACAATTAACATTACAAAATGCAGGGGTAAAACAGGGGCTGTTACAAACGCAAATCTTTACCTGTATTTGAATATCACCCCTTCTATCTTTCCATTCATTCTCTTCATTTATTCTTCCTTAAACAGGGTGGTATTTTACCCCAGAGGAATTTGATTTGCTTTGCTACAAACAACTTGATATAGGTTTGAATCGGTGTGCCACCTTATTCTATATTGTTTCAACTTTCTGGAGGAATTCAATTTGCAAAAAGCCAAAGACAGCCTATTGTGGAGCCAACTGGTTTCCACTGAATTGAAGCACAAGTCTGAAAGAGAAATTAACCTGCCCATTTATTGCCTGAAATCAACTTGAAGCACTACAAACTGCTTACGATCAATTTAGATTGTTGTGAGGAATGTTGCTTGGCACCTCCAAATTGATTACAAGAATTGGTCATTTGTTGTGTTGAAGATATACATTTACTGTAATTTGTATAGTAAAAATCAGAATTTAAAGAGAACTGTTTAACAGATCATTGTAGTGTACATTGAAGAATTTCAACCCCCACTCCAGTTATCAGTTTTCCTTATCACTCCATGCATATAGTTTTAAATCTGGACATGATAAAAATACTAAAATCTGGAAATGACAATATTTTCTGAAAACACAAATTTGAAGATTTCACGACTGCTGGTGTTAGCGCTGGAATCAGCACTTGACTGCATCAAGCGTCTGACCAGACACATCTTAAGCTCGAGAGCTATTCTTATAATTTGATTGGGTTTTTTGGAAAGTTGTTGGATCTCAAGCACTCTGAAAGGAGCGTTGAACAGATAAAAAGCTCTGACACATATGAGGGCACTCGTATATATGATGTGGTAGCAAAGTTTGTAGTTCAATGATTAGAAGAATGGGAGAAAGACAGTGGGTCTGTAGGACAGAAATCCACTGCTGGGAGGAAAAAATTACACAAATTCCAGAGCCATAATGTCTAATGAAAGAAGGCTTTTAAGAAAGACTGCAAAAACCTTATTCTACATTTTAAGAATCATATTTCAAAGAATGCTTCTGACTAACATGACTTCATGAATCAGGAATGCTTGGTGATTCAAGACTGACAAAAAAGATTAACATGCATGCTAGATCAAAAAACTTATAAAAACGTGAAACATGGTTTAATTCCGCCTCAAGGAATGCTTATGAACAATCTTCAATTCATACTGAATCAGGAAAGCTTGGAACAAGACTTACAAAATCAGATCCATATGTCTTGGAGGTTCACAAGACTTATAAAAACATGAGATAGAACTTTTTATGAGAAATCTAGAAAGACAGATGAAGTATGTAAAAACAGAAGGGAAAACAATACACACACCATATGATTTTGTGAATCCTCAAGAGAGTAACTGGAATATATTATGTCTTCGACAATACACTGATCAGGAATGACATGAGAATCAGCAACAGGGCACTAAGCCCTGTGCCACCAACCATGCCCCCAACATACTTCATAGCAGTTTGTCGCATATATACAAAAATATAAAATTTTCATCCCCACAAAAGGCGTAAATCTGTTCCTAAAAGTTATTACCATCTCGTGCAAGAGATGAGGCTTATCCAAAAACTTTAATACAAAGTGCTATGACATAATCAAAATAAACAGCATCAAAGCTAACAATTTGAAGTGATTGTATGATGTGGTAATCTATAGGAAGACTCCTCTGTTCTGGTGCAACCAACTCCACAAAAAGTGTAAACAGAAGTGAAAGTGAGGTGTGGTTGTTCCTTGAATGTTGCCTGGTGCTTCGCAGAAACGTGTTGGTGCTGAGAGTAACTGTAGAAATCTATTTCGGAAAAACTCTGTCGTTGCTCATTTCCTTTGGCTTCTTGTTTGTCGTGATAGGGATGGAGGCGGATTAAAAGAGATAGCGGAGTTTCATTTTATTAGCGAGAGCGATTATTAAATAAATGATGAGCGGGAGGAGAAAAACCCTTCATACATATATCGCAATCGCAGTTCGGGGTCGGAACGTTTAAACATAAGACACAAGCGGGAGGGAACACGATTTGCGATGGGGGTGATGACGTGGCAAGGAGGTGGGGTCGCTCGCAAATCGCAAATTGGAAGTTTTGTTATGAGAAATGGGAGGTAAGTGTTAAAACGTGCGAAGGGCGATGTGCGATGAGCGGAGAGTGACATGGCAGGGAAGGTGGGGCCCAGACAATACCGCAAATCGCAAATCAAGAGTTTTGTTATTCTGAAGAACGGGAGTTAAAGTTTAAAACTCGCGAAGTGCGATGTGCGATGAGAATGGAAGTTGGAGCCCATTTAATACTGCAAATCGCAAATCGGAAGTTTTGTTATGAGGAACAAGAGTTAAAAGTTAGGACTTGCGAAGTGCGATGTGCGATGAGGCAAGAGTTGACGTGGCAGGGAGGTGGGGCCCAGAGAATACCGCAAATCGCGAATCGGGAGTTTTGTTATGAGAAAAGGGAGGTAAGTGTTAAAACTCGTGAAGTGCGATGTGTGATGAGAATGGAAGGTGGGGACCATTTACATCGCAATCGGGGGAATCAAGAGTTTTGATTATGAGAAATGGGAAGTAAGTGTTAAAACTTGCGAAGGGCGATGTGCGATGAGCGGAGGGTGACGTGGCAAAGAAGGTGGGGCCCAGACAATACCGCAAATCACAAATCGGGAGTTTTGTTATTGTGAAAAACGAGACTTAAAGTTTAAGACTCGCGAAGCACGATGTGCGATGAGAATGGAAGGTGGGGCCCATTTAATACCGCGAATCGCAAATCAGAAGTTTTGTTACGAGGAATGGGAGGTAAGTGTTAAAACTTGCGAAGGGCGATGTGCGATGAGTGGAGGGTGACATGGCAGGGAAGGTGGGGCCCAGACAATACTGCAAATCGTGAATCGAGAGTTTTGTTATGAGAAATGGGAGGTAAGTGTTAAAACTCGCGAAGTGCGATGTGCGATGAAAATGAAAGGTCGGGCCCATTCACATCGCAATCAGGGGAATCGAGAGTTTCGATTATGAGCCCAAGGCTATGCAGGTTTGAACATTGGCTTGGACTTGGCGCGATGTGTCTTCCTCTCGTGACTTGGACTTGGATTTGGCTCTCAGTTATATGACAATTGGTTGTGTGATGAGGATTTGAGCTGAGAGCTAGGGAGCTCGATGAAGCCTATTTTTTATTTTTTGCTAAAAATTATAATAATTATATATATAAAAATAGAAAATTAATATATAATTTTATTCGCCCTTTTCGATAAGATTTGGCTAGAATAGGGAATAGATAGGACAGCATTAAAAGATCATTAAGTAGCTTTTAGACATGCAAATGGCCAAATAGGAATAGTTTAGGGCGTTTTAGCATTTTGGCAAAAGTGAAAATGAGGAAAGGATCGAAGAGAATGGCGAGGATTTAGCGAGAAGTGGCGAGAAAAATTGAAGCATAAGGAGCTAGAGACCAAATAAAATGACGGAGAGGGCAACTTTCAAAGGAATCAAAACCAGTGCTAAACGCTAGAAAATGCAGAAATAAAACAAAGCAAAAATATAACAGCGACACAAAAAATGACAAAGTGAATTTAAGTCAATGTGACCCTGGAAAAACGCCCTACAACTTTTGGGGAAAACCAGTTTTAGAGCTGTTATTTATTGCTAAAAATACTTTTACAGAGAAACTGAAATACACAGTAAAAATTCCAGCAACCACAAATTACAACTTATCTTGATTTTCGTACTTGAACTCTGCCTCAGAAAATGTGCTAATTAGCAAACTGTCAAAACAAAAATTTTACAACAATAAATAACAGCATTAAATGTTGTACGGTTGCCTTGAAAATCGTCCCAGAATAGGCTGTACGGATTGTACAGATTTGTACAATGGTTCTCCTCGAACTCTCTACCCAAAATCTGCCTCGAAAACTATGTTGAATGATGTTGTCCTTTTCTTGAAATATGTGCCGTAATTTCAGCAATCCTTCTCCTCCGTTTTCGTGCCCACAATCTGCCTTGAAATCCATGTTGTAGCTGTTGTCCCTCTTCCTCAATTTTTCCTCCTTGGAAATCGTGCCAAACCTCTATTGTACTGATTCTGCCTTGGGATGTGTGCCAATAAATGTTGTTGTACGGATTTTCCAAATGTCACCTTACTACCCTCCTTCAACTCCTCCCTGCTCATAAATTTTCTCCTTGCTCTCTCTTCTCTTTTCTCTCAATAGCTCATGAAAGACTGAATTGATCTTTTCTTCTCCTTCTCTCCTTTTACCCTAAATGACCTTTTGGGTAACCCTAAGATCTAATGGTTGAGATTCATTTAGATCTAGGGATGAGAATAAATGCGCATTTAATTCTCACTTTCTATTTTTTAACTCACCCACTTAAATACCCACTTAGCCTTTTATTTCCATAGTCACTTTTTCACCTTCTAATTTTTCATTGACTTTAATAAAGTCACTTTAAAATTAGAATGTAACTTTATCACTTCTAAACACATTTTTAGATTAGATTGACTTTACCACTTATAAAGTCACTTTTTTAGAGAAAAGCACAAATAAATTTGGACACTTTTCCCTAAGCCAAAGATCAAAGCCACAGTGAACCACTTGTCCTCAGGTACCCAAATTTTAACACTCTTACCGAGGAAAGTATTCCTCACCACTCCCATCTTGTCTCTGAAGTAGACATGCTTGCCCTGTGGTAAGGCTTTGCTGAAAATGTCCGCTACCTGCTCATCTGTGGAAATGTACTCAAGCTTGACAGCTCCCTTTTAGACATAGTCTCTAATGAAGTGATACTTGATCTCGATATGCATTAACCTGTCATGAAAAACTGGATTCTCCGTGAGTTTTATGCAACTCTTATTATCACAGTAAATCACTGAAGGTCTCAATGTCTGACCAAATACACCAAAAAACATCTTGTGAAGCCATATGACCTCACAACTAGCCAAACTAGCAGCCATATACTCTGCCTCAGCTAAGCTCAATGCAACTAACAGTTGTTTTCGGCTGAACCATGACAGAACTGCTGAACCCAACCCAAAACAGCACGCGGAAGTACTCTTCCTATCTGAAGCACAACCTGCCTAATCTGAATCAGTGTACCTTGCAAGTCTCACTCCATCACCCTGTCTATAATCCAGACCATAATCCACAGTACCCTGCAAGTAACGAAGAATGTGTTTTGCAGCCACCCAGTGCACTCCCTTGGGCTCACACATGAACTGACTCATAGTGTTAACTGCAAAACATATATCTGGTCGAGTGTTAAACAAATACATCAATGAACCAGCAGTTTTCTGTATAGAATAGGATCCACCAACTCGGAATCTGAAGCGTGAAGCTTCTTCCATTTAGTGATCATAGGTGTAGACATGGGTTTGCAGTCCTCCACATGAAATCTGCTAAGAATATCCACGATGTACTTCCCCTGTCCCAGAAAGAAATGCCCCTCCTGCCACACCTTCAATCCCAAAAAGTAATGCATCAAGCCGATATCCTTCATCTCAAGCTATGAAGCAAGATCTCTCTTGCAGCCTTCAATGAGACTCTCTGCACCATGATGACCAAGTCATCAACATACAACACCAGAATGAGAGGCTCCTCACCTTTCACAACGAAGTATAGGTTCGGATCAGCCTCACTCTTTGTGAAACCCAACTGCTGCATGTATCAATCTGAGAGTACCAAGCTCTAGGAGCTTGCTTCAGGGCATAGAGTGCCTTTTTCAATCTGTATACATGGGACTCCTTCCCATGCACCTCAAAGCCCTGCCGCTGCTCAATATAAACCTCCTCCTGAATGAAGCCATTGAGAAGTGCGGTCTTCACATCCATCTGGTGGATCTTCCAACCCATCTCTGCTGCAATCGATATAATGGAGTGAATAGATGTATATCGAGCTATAGGAGCGAAGGTCTCCTCATAGTCAACTCCCTCTGCCTGTGAGAACTCTCTCGACACACACTGAGCCTTGAACTTTTTGATGCTGCCATCTGCAGCATGCTTTATCTTCTAGAGCCATCTGGAAGTAACAACTGATTTACCTTCAGGCCTAGGCACTAGCTCCCAAACATCGTTCTTCATAATAGAAGAATACTCCTCCATCATCGTCTCTCTCCAGCCCTGCTCGCTGACTGCCTCCTCATAACTAGAAGGCTCAATATCAATGATGCTTGTTACCAATGCCATGTAACTACAGAACCGCTCAAGTGGTTTACTCTCTGTCAAGGTGTCTTGAAGCCACTTGGGCTTCCTCTTCCCTGAGCATACTTCTCCCACCGCAGTGAAAGAATCCTCATAATCATCAGAAGACTGAACTCCTGAAGGCTTGCAAACTAACCTCATGCATGAACCTGTGCATGTAGAAGTTGAAGTACCGTGCGAGTTGTCCATCAGTGGACTACCCAATGAACAGCTCTGCGGACTGCCCTACATGCTGCCCAAAGATCCCCTCACCTGACTCTGAGAGCCACTGCTCACTGATGGACCTAACACTGTAATATATGTACCTCTTGATCCCTGACCATTGGATCCCGGTGACTGACTCAGCTTCTCCTAAGGGTCTGGTGACTCTAGATAATGCAACTCCCGTGACCTCCTAAAAACCCTCTCCTCTCGAACTTCACATCCCGCCTGACAACCACTTTCTTCTTTGCAGGAATGTAAATCCGATAAGCTTTTGAGGTCTCGTTATAACCCACAAAGATGCCCTTGTCTGTAGTGGGCTCTAGCTTGGTTCTCTTCTCCTTGGGGGCATAGGAATATGTAAGGCACCCAAAGATATGAAAATACCCAACATCAGGCTTCTTCCCAGAAAAAGCCTCCTCCAGAATCACATTCCCCAAGGCACGATGTGGACTCCTATTCTGCAAGTACACAGCAGTGTTGCAAGCCTCTGCCCACAAAAATAAAGGTAACCCCTGATCGTGAAGCATGGCTTTAGCAGGCCCTACAATGGATCTGTTCTTCCTCTCTGCCACCCCATTCTGCTGGGGGTTGTAAGGAACCGTGAACTCTCTCTTTATGCCTACCTCAGCACAAAAATCCACAAACTCACCAAAGGTATACCCACCTCCATTGTCCGACCTGAGTACCTTGATCTTCTGTCCTATCTGGGTCTCCACAAGAGCTTTGAACTCTTGAAACCGCTTGAAGACCTCACTCTTGGTCTTCAAGAAATAAATCCAGGTCTTCCTAGAGTGGTCATCAATGAATAGCACATATAGCCACTCAAGAATACATGAGACATCTGACCACTCACATTGGAATGAATCAAGTCAAGGATCCCTGTCGCAGCATGGAAAAGGGGATTTGGCAAACTTCCCCATAGCACATCCTCTACATACATCAAGGTGATCAAAACTGAAATCTGGCACACCAATGGTAATCTCCCGCAATGTCCTCAAGGCCCCATGATACAAGTGCCCCATCCTGCGATGCCAAATCTCACACAACTCTGAACTACTAGATCTGTTTTCGATCCTGTCTCGAGTGCTGCTACTTAATGCCATCAAGGGCTAGAATGAGAACTTGTACACCTTAGCATGGTGCACACCAATCAGAAGCCCTCTATCTCTGCAGAAGTTGCCATGGTTTTCTATTTCCCCTTCTTGTTCTTCTTCTCCAGACACACAACAACATAATGTCCCAACTTTTGACAATTCCGACATTTGACTTTGGAATAGTCCTTCTCCTTGTTCACCTGTTTACCTTTACCTTTCCTTTTGCCTCCACTGGTGGAAGCACCCTTCTTTGCTTTTCCCTTCTTGCCTCTTGCCAACAATGCCACATTGTCATCCTCCTCCACCTATTTGGCTGCCCCAAGATGATTCTTTCTAATCTCATTTTGAATGCAATCATCCCACAACCTCTCCCATCCGGAAAGGTTCTCACGTGCAACAATGCTATCCACAAAACTCTCCCAAGTCTTGGGAAGACCATTCAAAGCAATCATCACCAACTCAGTGGGTGCAATGGTCTCTCCTACGGCTGCCAACTCATCTCTCACTGAAGTGATCTTTGTGAGGTATGTTGTAGCACTGTCAGTCTTAGCCATTTTAATGGCCTTCAGTTTCTCCCTTAGGACCATCTTTCTGTTTTCATTTGAGCTCTGGTAAAGACTAGTCAAAGTTGTCCACATTTCATGTGCATAAGTCTTTCCTCTCACATGAGGAATAACATGATCTTTGACTCCATCCAGAATCAGTCTTTTTGCCTTAGCAGTCTTTTTATTAAAATCTGCTAACTGTACAGGGTCGGCAGGTACTGCTACTGGGTGTTGTGCGGTATGTACCATAATGCCCCAAACTTTTGCTTCCTCAAAGATGCTCTGGATTCTCTCCCTCCATGCACTGTAGTTGCTCTGCCCATCCAACCTGTCTTCAACCCTCAAACCCAAAGACATGTTTCACCGTCCTAACAAACTGAAATTTTCAAATCTGGGTAAAGGTTTCTATTTTCTGTGTAAAAATCAACTTGCTGTGATTTTCACTTGCTGTCCCAAAATGCACTTTTCAGCCAACCAAGCTCTGATACCATGAAGAATTTCAACCCCCACTCTGGTTATCAGTTTTCCATATCACTCCATGCATATAGTTTTAAATCTTAACATGATAAAAATACTAAAATCTGGAAATGACAATATTTTCTAAAAACAAAAATTTGGAGATTTCACCACTGTTGGAAATTGTAGAAATAAAACACAGCAAAAATATAACAGCCACACAGAAAATGCCACAGTGATTTTTGGTCAATGTGACCCTGAAAAAACCCCCTACAACTCTTGGGGAAAACCAGTTTGAAAGCTCTTCTTTATTTCTCAAAATGTTACAAATAAACTAAAATACACAGTAAAAATTCCAACAACCACAAATTACAAGTTATCTCAATTTTTGTGCTTGAACTTTGCCTTGGAAAATGTGCCAATCAGCAAAATTTCAAAACAAAAATTTTACAGCAATAAAAAACAGCATTAAATGTTGTACGGCTGCCTCGAAAATTGTGCCCAGAACAAGTTGTACGGATTGTATGGATTTGTACAGCAATCCTTGAAATCCGTGCCCAAAATCTACCTCGAAAACTATGTTGAATGATGTTGTCATTTTCTCGAAATCTGTGTTGTAATTTCAGCAGTCCTCCTCGATTTTTGTGCCCAGAATCTTCCTCGAAATCCGTGTTGAAGTTATGGTCCCTCTTCCTCAATTTTCGTGCCTTTCCTCCTTGGAAATCGTTCCAAACGTCTGTTGTATGGTCTATGCCTTGGGATGTGTGCCAATAAATGTTGTTGTACAGATTTGTTGAATGTCTCCTTGCTCTTCTCTTTTCTCTCAATAGCTCATGAAAGACTGAATTGATCTTTTCTTCTCCTTCTCTCCTTTTACCCTAAAGCACATTTTTGGTAACCCTAAGATCTAATGACTGAGATTCATTTAGATCTAGGGATGAGAATAAATGTGCATTTAATTCTCACTTTCTATTTTTTAACTCACCCACTTAGCCTTTTATTTCCATAGTCACTTTTTCACTTTTTAATTTTTCATTGACTTTAATAAAGTAACTTTATCACTTATAAAGTCACTTTTAAATTAGATTGACTTTACCACTTATAAAGTCACTTTAGTAGAAAAGTACAAATAAATTTGGACACTTTTCCCTAGGCCAAAGATCAAAGCCTTAGGGAACCACTTGTCCTCAGCTACCCAAATTTTAACATATATTTCTTCAGGAAAAAATGTATATAATTGATCATGTTTGTTAATTGCACTTGAAGGGCAAATTTCTACTTCTATGTATGTAGATTAAGCTCTATAAATTTATGAACTGTAAACCTGACTAGAACATGTCTAGGAGCCTAAAAAATGTAGTTAATTGTTCCTTTGTAGAAACATAATTCTTCAGTCTCATGTCAAGAATATAAACTTGAGTATTGTGTGATTGAAGCTAGGCCTACACAATTTGTTTCCTATTCACAAGATATAGCATTAGCTACAACCTACCAGGACCACCAATGACCATGCATGCAATTAGAACAAAGATATATGGGATTTTAGTCGGCAACATATCACATTACACACTAGTTTGGTGAGAGATGTGAACAGAGAACCTAAACAGACACTTGCAAATCCACATTGCCAGCACAATACCACAGAGATTATTGTCTTATCACACAAATGGGTGGCAAGTTTCAAAGAATATTGTCGAGTGATGCTCCTGCACTAGGGGCTTTAGAGATTCCTTCTTGCTCTTGGAAATTTGCACAGTTAGGTATTATCTTAATGGTAAGGAATGGTTGCATATGGAGGAACACAATATGAAACAACACCAATGCACCTAACAAAATGCATAGGTCTCGATCAAGTAATAAATCACTACAAAACAATGATAACAACACCGGAAATTGGAAAAATAAAGAACACAAAATTTAACACCAAAACAAATAAACAAAAAAAGGAAGATATTTAAAAAGCAGAAATGGCAGTAAGATACAAAGGATCTTGAAAGGACAATTTTCACACAACTGAAACTCTCATAATGAAAGCTAAAATAACGGGAAACCATCCTGATGTTCCAAAGAAAACAGCGAAAGGAATCAAAAGATAAATTCAATATGTATCAAAGGATGATACAATAATATTGTCAAAATTCGAGATTCAAAAATCAATTCACCAGAGCAAGACTTTAATCATAAAGTTGAAAAAAACAGCTAGGTTTTTCCAAGGTTAAAGGGACAGGAAACTGGGGGATTTAGTTCAAAGGAAGGTTGAGAAGTCCTCCCAAAATTGCAGGGGGCTTCACAAGAAACAGCAGTAGGGGACAAAATAGGGGAACTCAATAACTATAGCAAAGAAGAAAAGAAATAAAATTTAATCAAATAACTAGTAATATTCAATAAATATAAACAAATTGGAACATCAAATTAGAATATTTGAACTAGGTGACTCACTGCTCTCTCATTTGCAAAGCACATTGAAGATATAATGATATATCCACCAAACAATATGTGAGTCACATTTGTATGAATATAGTCTTAGATACATGACACAAAAGAAAGACTCAAGAAGCAAATAACAAAGCCAGCCTTAAATAGTATATGTTAGGTATCCTACTTCCAATCACTAAAGCAATTCTTCAGCATCATGGTTCTAATGTCGCCATCCTCACCACCTCTATCAGATTCTTTTAACTCAAGAATGCTCAGTGGCACCCAACCAAGCCCTACTACAAGTTTGAACCCATCCCATCATGTACCTATGCGGTCTCTTATCATTTAACATACCATCTCATTGGTCAATTCAAATAGTAAGTTGTCTTCAATACTAACAATGGAAGGCACTGTCCTACGTGAGTGTTGCGCACAACTGAACCAGTGACTCTCTCAGCGTGGCCTGTGGGCCTCCCCCGACCCTTTGTTGCCTGACTGCGTGGCTCCTTGCTGCGAATATGGAACCACTGGAGCCACCGAAGGATGGGGACCCCCCCCCCCCCCAGATTCGCAGCCTCATGAACAAAACGAATTCCCAGAAGCTTTTGCTTCCTTGATATATGTTATTGGCCCTCCAAGAACCAGACCATCAGTATCAAAGTTCGTAAAGAAAATAGACATCCCGGAAATCTCTCCGTCGTTGTCTCTTCCCCGTTGGACGACTCTGTCTCTCTCTGAACAGAGCTTGGTAGGCCAATTCACAAGCCTCTGGCCTTCTCCCCGGTCAATTCAAAAATGGGTCGAAAGGAACTGGTCCTCCTCAATAAACGGGAAAATTTCCATAAGGTTTTGTGGAAGGGGGTGTTACACTTTTCACTTTGAAACAAAGGAAGATCGAGATCTAATCTTCAGAAATGGCCCTTACTTCATGGACATGCGAGGCCTTTATCTAAACAGATGGACCCCTGATTTCGACCCTAAAATGGATGTTCCAAACGTGGTGCCGGTATGGATCAGACTCCCCCATCTCCCCCTTCACTGCAGGGGTGATGAGTCTGTCAGGGCCATCGGGAATGCGGTGGGGAAGTATATTGATAGATGCGAACCAAAGGAGAACATGCACGCTTGCGCGAGGATATGCATCAAAGTTGACCTTGGGAAAGGCTTACCAAAGGCAGTAAAGATCAAAGTAGATCAATGGACGCACATACAACAGCTCGACTACGAGCAGATACCATTCAAATGCAAGGTATGTCATGAATATGGTCATTTTGCTAATAGATGTCCGAAAAAACAAGAAAGTGAAGACCTAGAAGCTCCGGACGCGAAATGGGAACAAGTTAAAAAGAAAAAAACAACAAACAAACAACCTCACCCCTCCTCATATCATCCTCTCGCTCCCACTCCCTCTGCCCCTCCTCCCTCCTCTCCTTCTCCTTCCAATCCTCCTCTCGATACCACAACCTTCATCAACCCCAACCCCTTTGGACCCCTTGAAGAACCTTCCATTCCTCCCTCCCCCCCTTCTTCCTCTCACCTTATCCCTCCTCCAACCCTCACTCCTTTTGCTCCTATTATTCCTCGCATCCCTCCCCCGCTTTCAGTTGACAGAATCTTGCCAAGGAAACAATCAAAAGAATCCTTGCATACTTTAGAACACCAAAATAAAGTAGGAAGAAAGACTAATAAAGAACTCAAAGACGAAGCGGCAACAAAAGAAATGGCATAAGGCACGCAGCAGCCCATGGACTCTTTCTTTGGGAAAAGCACTGGGAATAATGAGAAAAACCAACATCATCAAAGAGGGAAAGGTCCTCCCACCAAAATAAATAATGATTGTGGTCTCTTGGAATTGTCGTGGTTTGGGGACATCACATAAAGTAAATGCAACAAAAGATATTTTAGTAAGGGAATCCCCTGATATACTACTGCTATAGGAGACCAAAAATAGCTGCCAAGGCTCTGAAAATTTTATCAAAAATTTTAAAAATTATGATGGAACAGCACAACAAGCAATAGGGGCCTCAGGGGGTATCTATACATTATGGAGAAAAGGGAAATGGGAGCTACTCCAGCAAAAAAAGGAACAACACTGGATTAGAACAGATCTGAAAGAGACAGCCACCAGTGAGCAATAATGTATAGTCAATATATACGCCCCCAATCACTTCAGGGAAAAAGAACATTGTTGGAACACAGTTAAAGAGACATTAAATGATATCCAAAATAGAAATATTATCTTGGGCAGTAACCTCAATCTAGTCCTAAATGTGGAAGAGAAATTTGATGGAGTTTACTACTCTGATCCCTCAAGGGATGCCATGGAAAACATAATGGAAAAGTACAAGCTAATTGACATACCTCCCAACAACGGAAAATATACATGGAGCAATAAGAGGGTAGGAAGCAGCAACATAAAGGAAAGATTAGATTGTATTTTAGTTCAGGACAACATCATCTCAAAATACAACTCAGCGAGGTCAAGAATCATCCATACAACAGCTTCAGATCACAAGCCGATGGTAATTTCTCTTGGGGTTGATGGAAAATCAAGGGCCCATCCCATTTAGATATTGTCCAACATGGAACAGCAACGAGGATTTTAAAAATCTAATTGTTGAAGTTTGGTCCCAAAGAGTCTCAGGATCTCCCTATTTTGTGTGGGAAACCAAAATAAAAAATTTGAAAAAGAGTTGAAAATATGGGCCAAAGATAATGAAAAAAAAACAAGGAAAAGAAAGGTTGAGTTATTAATAAAAATGAAGGCACTCCAAGAGGCTAAGGAAAATGAGGAGGAAACCAAAGAAAGCCAGCTACAGGAAAGGGTCCTCTATTGGGATATTTACAGAGAAAATCATATAGAAGAGGAAGTGGGGAGATTAAAATCTAGAAGCTTATGGTTAAAAGAAGGGGATAAGAACACAACATTTTTTCACAATTCTATGAAAATTAGAAGGTCCAGAAATCAGATTGACACAATCCAAATAGAGGGAAAGGAAATTAGAGGTGCTACAAAATTAAAAAAAGAAGCTCATATTCACTTTAAAAACCTCCTAACAGCAAATGGAGAAAGTACAGGTTTCGACTCTTCCTGCAGCATGTTCCTAATAAGATCAACGATGCTCAAAATAAGGAACTTATGCAAGAAGTAGGAGATGAGGAAATAGAGCCAATTGTATGGAGTCTCCACCCAGACAAAGCTTCGGAGTCGGATGGCTTCTCAATTGCTTTCTAAAGGCACCACTGGCATATAATCAAAAAGGACTTGATCAAAATGATGAGGAATGTTTTTCGGAAAGAAAAAAAAAATTGTGTCGTTTTACTAAATCATCCTATCTCGCTCTAATTCGAAAGGATGCAAGGCCCTCCACTTTCAGCAGATTCCAGCCTATTTCTTTGTGCAACTCTTCCTATAAAATAATTACAAAGATCATAGCCAATCGAACAAAGAAAATTCTCCTTGAGATTATCTCGGAAAATCAAGGTGGCATCGTACCAAATAGACAGATCCTAGACAACGTACTGATCGTCCAGGAAGCTCTGCACTCAAGTATGTTGAAAAAAGAGCACGGAATCATCATAAAGTTGGATGGCCAATGCCTTCGACCAAGTAAGCCTTCCCTTCCTTACTGTTGTCCTAAAGAAATTTGGCTTTTCAAATGACATAATTGAAGTAATCAGTGCTCACTGCTTGCATTATGGGACCTTGGATAGCACTATTGATTAACGGAAGGCCTAGTGAATTCTTTCAAAGCTCTAGAGGGTTGAGGCAAGGTTGCCCCCTCTCTCCTTTATTATATATAATAATGGCAGATTCCTTAAGCAGGGCTCTGGAAAAGAGCAGGAGAGAACGGACTCTAACTAGTCTGCACATATCTCACGGAGTAAGAAGCATTAACCACTCCTTGTTTGCAGATGACACTCTGTTAATGGGTGGGGCCTCATGCATTATAGCCAGAAGATTCAAAAAAGTATTAGATAATTACATGGAGGCATCGAGAGGTCTCCTCAACAATGCAAAATGTAGAATATATGGCTGGAATGCTCCCTCCCACACCATGCAAAGAATTTCACAGATTTTAGAGATTTCCATACAAGCAAATTAGAGCCATTTCTCCTACCTAGGACTTCCCATATCAAAGGAAAACTTGAAGGTTGAGCTATGGAGCATCCAAACTGAAAAAAATTAAGGAAAAAATCCAAAGTTGGGGTATGCAGTGGTTGAACATAGCGAGCAGGGTGATCCTTATCAAAGCCTTGCTATCGACACTACCTATTTACCATTATGCAACTATTCTGGCCGCGACCATCATTCATAAACAAATGGAAATAATAATAAGGGGCTTCCTATGGCAGGGAGGGAAACATGAGACCAAAAAGTTTAGCTTGGTTAAATGGGAACAAGTAATTCTGCCCTATGAGAAGGGAGGATTAGCCATAAGGCTGCCCAGAATCATGAATGTTGCTCTTGGGGCAAAAATTGTTTGCAGATTGATCGTTGGAAAGGAGAGTTGGTGGAAACAAATTCTGGTATCAAAATATATGAACTATCACAGAACTCTTTTGCTGGAAGAAAACGTTCCTATTAGGGCATAATCGCAAGTCTGGAAGCTTGTCAAAAAAGTTTTACCAACCATCATCAAGCACACCTCAAAGCTCCCTGGAAATGGTAAATGTATCAAGGTTTGGGAAGATAGAATCATGGGGAAGGAGCCATTATCTTTCAGCCAAGGCTTTCTGGATTTAAGAAGATGGATGTGTGCTAAGGAGCTATCCACTTTACACTATCTCACGCTGGCAAAACAAAAATTGGATTGATTGGTATACCCCCAATTTTCACCCACACTTAAAAAGCCAATAGGATCTCTTAGTTCTTCGCCTAAAAGGAGCAGCCCCTACTACTCTGGAGTCTAAAGACTCCTTTATTTAGGACTCGAGTGGGAGAGCTTACTCAATCAAATCAGGGTATAACACCCTCCAGGCTCAGCAAAATGAACAAGATTGGGTTCCATGGAAATCAATATGGAAGGCAGAAAGTCTCCCCAAAGTCAAGAATTTCAGCTAGACTCTACTAAAAGGCAGAATTCTCACAGCAGACAATCTCAAAAGAAAAGGATTCAACGGGCCTTCAAGGTGCTCTATGTGCTTAAATGAAGAAGAATCCATCCAACACCTATTCTTGGATTGCCCCTCTGCAAGAGAGTGTTGGAAGTAGCTTATAAGCCCTTTGGAAATGGAGCTCAACTTCTCGAAAACTTTCAACGAATTTTTCACTGAATGGAACAAGAATTGCCCATATTCTATGAAGAATAAGCACACCATCAAAAGGTTCTGGGAAAGCCTTCCATCCTTTCTCTGTTGGCAAATTTGGCTTTCCAGAAATCAACACATCTTCAAAGACCAACCTCCAAATATAGGAAGATTCGTGTTGAAGACATGGGGTCTCACTTCTGAATTCCTAAATATGAAAGGACTAAAAGCATTAGACAGCAGCCTCCTTCAGCAAGAAGAAAGGAACTGGATCAGCCTTGCAACTGTCAGAAGAAATTAGACAATCAGCCCTAATGCCAGACCCCCCACACAAAACTGGAAAATAAGACTAAATAAGGAAGAATTTATATTATGGAAGGAAAATATGAACAAGCACTGCCTCTTCTTCAATGGCGCTTCAAAAAACAACCCGGGCAGAGCCGGAGCCAGGGGCATTCTCATAGATCCAGGGAGGAATGAACTCTGTCACTTATGAATGGGGATTGGGGGAAATCTCAAATAATAGGGATGAGGCATACAATTTGTTAATGGTCACCAAGATTCTCAAAAATAAGGACATTAAGGACCCAATAATCATGGGAGACTCTGCCATTATTATTGAGGCCATGATCAGTAAAATAAATTCACCAAATGCAAGAATGGGCCAAATTCTAAACAGAGCAAGGCAAAATTTGGCAGACCTGGGAAACGTTACATTTAAACACATCTTGAGGGAAAATAATAGCACAGTTGATCACCATGCAAATATGGCAGTAGCCAAACTAGAAGGGGAAACAAGAATTTCTACAGATGTGTTCTTCACACCCATCCCATAGTCCCTTCAGTTTTGTCAAAAAACATAACAATCATCTGCAACAAAGATCTCATTCGGAGTAATGTCCCATGCTCGAACTAGAGTTTTCATTTTCCTCCCTGCAAGGTATCCCAAATGCCTGTCAGGGTCTGGGGATTTCAATTTTCCAATCATCCTATCTGGTCCACATCCTGTCTTTTTCTCCTCCTCTCCATTGGGCTTCTCCCCTACCTCTCCTCTCCACTGAAGTTGTTGCTCCTCGATTCGCCCTAGCTCACTCCCACCCTCAGGCAATTCCATCCTCCATTCTCCCCCCGTCCTCACATAGTGATGGCTGCGGCCTGTTGACCACTGGAGTGGCACTTGATGATAATGAGAAGACTCCATGCCCAAGGATGAACCAGAAGACATTTGTACCATCAGATATCATCAATTCAACAGAGTTTTTAAACTCTACTTCTTCTTATCATTTTCTTCTTCAGTCCTCAAATTCCGCAGCCCTACGGGGATATTGTATAAATGTCACTAGCATGATGAATAAAGCCATGTTACAGGCCTAGGATGTTGGGACTCAATCAGAAAGCGAGTACACCTTGGAGTGTTTTTCTTTTACTTGGTTAATTATTCCTTCTTTTTAGCGACAAATAATTTTCTAAGTTTTTTCACTCATTACATTACCACAAAGCCGGGGTGACAGCTTGAAGGTTGAGCCCCCAACGCATCTTAGTGTCTAAAGTCAATGTATATTACCATGCTAGGTCATCTTTGAAATTTCGCAACATTTCACTAGGTCTAAGTAGGATTTTTTAATAATTAAAAATTTCCCGCAAAACAGGTTTTTTAATTAATTTCTATGTAATGATGTAAATAATTGGCCTTAGGAAATGTCTGGGTGTGTGACCACTAAAGATTCATCCTGAGAGACCCAGTATTATCCTAGAACCCACTTTGAGGGTCAAAAAACCAATGTTGATAATATCGGCGATATTTCGCGAAATATTGCGAATATCACAATATTTTCAAGGAAATGATATTTCGGCCTGAAAATATCGTGATATTTTCAGATTTGAAAATATCACGATATTTTCAAGATATCACCAAATTTTGAAAATATCGGCTAATTTTTAAAGATCTGAAAAGAAAAAAATGATTTTTTATGCTTGCCGATATTTTCGCCGATATTGCCGATAAGATGTTTTCTGGACCCTCACCGATATTTCCCAATACCGATAATATCAACACTGCAAAAAACAACTTATAGTACCTCAAAAGCCAATTTTCCTAATGTCAGTGGCAAAAATGAGAAAAAGATCGAAAAAATTAATAATTGGAAAATTTAGAAAATTTGCTAAAGTCAAAATAGTCAAATTTTGACATGGCAATTATGTGGGGAAGTAAAGGATGATGTGGCAGCCATGAGGGGCCCACCATATGAAGCACAAGTCAAAGACAATGTTCCAAATGAGCAAGTCAAAGGCAATTAAATGGTCCAACAAGGAGTTCATGAGGCAAAGAAAAAAATTTGAAGTTACTATCTGATTTAATTTAAATCAAATATATTAAAGTCTAAAGTTAGGATAAAGTGAGTGGAAAGGGACCCTGCCTTACTCCATGGGCTATGTATGAGGCAATCTAAACAACAAACTATGCACATGCCAATTAAAAGAACTCTACGCACATGACCAATTGTAACTCCACGTAGGCCCATCAATGGTCAACGAAACTACCAACAGAGAATTGAAGACACATGGGTGTGAGAACTCTAGTTTGAGGGGATTTTTCCACGTGATTGGCTGCCAAATCACACTTGTCCACTCAGCATATTATATCAGCCTCTACGCATAACAAACTGCACATTCACTCAAAGCTCCACGCAGCAAGAAAAAATCAGCACACATGTGGTTGATTTGTTTGGGGTTTGATTTAGATATTTGGGGAGATATGTCTCCACCAAACTTTACACGTACCAAGCAGCCATCATCTACAACAGTCAACGCACAGTAAGATTAGCCTACACACGGTCTACTACAGCTAATACGCAGCACATTTTGGCATATTGTGGGCACGAATTTTATGGATTAGATGTCAATTCTGATTGGATTTTGTCTCCCACTTAACTCATGCATTGATGCTCCTTCTCCACTGCCATCCAATTAAATCATACGCAGTCCTAGTCTACAGCATACATGCAACACAGTGGGACAGCCATCAAGCCTATACGTAGCAGCAGTCAATTGGCACATTCTCGGTGGCATTTAACTAAGGTAACAAGTAGAGTTTAAAGGGAGTTTGTCTCCCACTTTCTGCAGTTGAATACACGCATGGCATCAACAATTCAATACGCATCAGTCAACAAGGAAGTAAGTTGCTAGTTAAAGGGAATGCACACAGCAATATACAACACTCAACTCCAGCACTTGGATGGAATTCGATTTTCTTTGATGCCACCTACAACAGTCATCTCTCCACATGTAGCTTGACTTAACACTGGGACTGACAATTATGTGTCACTTTTTTGATAGATTGATCATTGGGATTGGCTCCCATTTGCCTATTTAAATGGGTCTTGGTTCTCATTATTGTATCAATGTTATGAGTTACTGGCCTTGAGGAAACTCTGCCATTTTGCATATCAATAAAATCAAGACTTTTGGGTTATTTAGTGGATATTCTCTTGGCGTTATGAAGTGATTTCTTTCCATACTATTGTTATTGTGTTTGAATTCATTTACGTGTTTGATCAGTATTAGTTTATATTTTCCATCTAGCTTAGATTGCATGTATCATTGATTTAGAGTGGTATTCTAGAAATAAGCTTGCCAAGTCATTTTCGGAAGAATGTTTGGTTTATCTTATTCATTATGATGCTCTAATATTTTTGTAAACTAATACTTGTTCAAGTGTGTAAGGAAGATCTATTAGTATTGTGTGCAGGAAATCCATCTGGGCGTGGGAGAAGTCTCACATAGACCAACTCACTCCTAGATTCAAAGCGATCCAAGTCTTTCATCAAAGCAAGACCAAGAAGGGGTTTCTTGTTCTCTAGCTACTTGATCATCTACTTCATTTAAAATTTAAAATACTTCTTTTTAGAGCTTCTAAAGTTATACAAGATATTTCAAGGGCAATTTCTAAGTTGGGCAAGTATGGGGGTTCACTCCCATTACTTGAGCTAGTGATTTGTACATTAGTTTGTAATATAATTTTTTTTTTTTTTTTGCTTTCTTTTACACTAATAATTGATTTTGTTTTGAAAGCCCATAGGATTGAGCTCTAGACAACGAAGAGTCTTAAGAGGAGGTGTCAGAAAACTATTAATAATCTTGCATGCAGGACCTTCCACGAACTCAAGGATTGATTTTGTAAGGAGGTTGTGAGCTCTATAGGGGCAGCAGCAAGTTATCTAGGCCGTGGGCCTTTGAGGCTTGCAAACTTTCTGATTTACAGTGTTTTTCCATTTACTTTCATTGTCTTACTCAAGGGAGGGGAATTCTAGCTTTTCCAAGTTCTTATCTTTGTAAAGATCTATTTTCATCTCTTGGGCAGCCTTCTTAGAGACATCTTTTCTCATCAATGTAATCACTAATAAAATAAAGTTCTTTGCTTGAGGGAGCTTGGGAAATTTTCCCATGGCATCCCCCTTCCTCAGTTGAAGAGGAAGGACCTTTTGTGGGTGGATTGACTTTGTTTCTAGTTTCTTTTATGCTTATTTCCATTGCATGCATGCTTAAAATTAACAACATCTTCACTCCACATTTCATTCACTAAATCTTGTGTCTAAAAAAATCTAACATGCATAAGTTCCAAATTTTGCAAACTTGAGCAAATCTCTTTTATGTGTGAACGATTTATATTATAGACAAGTTTTAATTGTTTCATGGTTATTTAGGCACATGTTTCATTGTTTGGTCCATTTATGCTACATATTTTGGTAACTATTGGAGCATTATCTCTCACTTGAAACAATTGTATCATAAAGAAAATTTGTCACTTAACTTGCCTACTTTCATTTATTGGTGCAACACATATGAGCTTATTTCCATTCTTGTTTCTCAAGTTTAGTTTGTTATTTCAAAGAGCACAATCTCATTTCTATTTCTTTTGAAACATTGCATGTAGCAATTTAATTGGGACAATCAACACTGATGTCGGGTAAAACCCACAATCCCCACCTTCCTGTGTATATAAATGAATCCCAAGTTTCAATCCTTTACAAACTCTCAATCTGGCAGACTCACAGTGTTCTATCTTCTTGACTGGCAATTTAAATAAATCCTAGCTGGAAGTTTTAATATCTCAAATCTGGGATTTGAGATATTAATTTCAAAATCCTCTTATGGTTATGAAACCACACATTTCAATAGACCAAATTCTATTCTCTTATGCGGAAGAAAACCTTGTTATAAACCCTCAAAGCATATAAGATATTCCTTTAATAATAACACCACCAATACTTTGTTTCACATTCGGAAGCTACCTTTTCACTTCCGATCTTTGGGTTATAATCGAATCCAATACACAATCCTTGCCTTCTACTTAATACGACACCGGATGCACACTATATACTTTGTTCAAGACCCAAATTACAATATAACCCTGTGGCGAATCAACGCACATTATACATAATGCATTTCGCCTCCACGATGACCCTTTTGTTATGGTAATACATATAAACCGCAAACCTTAATTAGAATAGCAACAATCAACATATATATATTAGAGTTGGGCCCCAGTGTTAACGTACCTTCCACATCCAACGGCGGATAACTTATCACGTTGGTTTGGATGATCCGACGACCATAAACAAATATCGCGTAATTTTTCTCACAGAGGTTTAAAGCTAAAAAAAAACGCGACAAGAGTGGTTTCTGCCTTACCGCCTTTTCCACGCGTCCAACAACTAATGGAATCGCGTTTTTTTTCATAAATCCACTTACCACCTAAGGCACCGCGCGATACTGCTGGTATTGTGGGATGAAACCGCGTTTACTGTTCACACAAACTCACGGTTCCGTTACTCCATTCAAGGTTCCTTCCATCTCTTAACTATGGTTTCATTCAATCCTTCGTTTATTCTTCACTCGCCCCTTCCTATGTTAACCTTTGGTTCGTCAACACTTCACAACGACACTTCCGCATACTATAACGCACAGTTCCATTCATCACCTAGGTTTATTACCAATCCTCTGTGTTCGATTCATAATTCCTTAACACAGGGTCTTATCCCCGAAGTCTATCATAGAGTTCTTCCTTTGCCCAATAGATATCCTCTATCTATTAGGAAATTAGCCACATAAGGTCAAATTCCCAATATTCAACCACAGTTTGCCAGTTATTCGTCAAGGGCGTGCAGAAACGCCATTATCCCCACATTTCAGAGTTCCATTCACACAGTTAACCATGTTGGTTCTCATACAAATTCTTATTGAAATCAAAGACCATTCATACAGCAATCACGGGGATTCAAACATTCTCACATAGAAATTAACTCACAAATGCACAGTAATACTGAACAATTCTTTCATAACATATACATGAGTTTACTCACAAAAACCTTATGTTCAGGCCAGATCTTCAATCTGATGGCCTTCTCGTACTCTGCCTCTCCGACTCTCCAACTCTATGCAGCTCTATGCAGCTCTGCTACTAATGCCTTTGAGACTTATTTTCATACAACTACTACAAATGAATTGATTCAGATTCTTTGATGACTCAACAAAACTCTTCAAATTCCCAATTTCCTAACTTCAGACTAAATCCTAAATAAACCGAAACTGACTATCTCTTCATATGCCCACTAATCACTCGAGGCAGTTACAATTCTACTCAAATATGAATAATTACATAGGAAATCAAAAACATGAGACCCCCCTATGTCTATCTATATACAAATATTGTCTTGGGCCTAATGCCCCTGCATCAAACACTCACTAAAATTTTACCTCCAACATAAGTTGGTTGAATAGACATCATAGGGACCCTCTACTCCTCTATTGACTCCTCACTGTGGGATCCATATCTTTGGGTGAAGTTGAGGTCTGAGGATTGAAGAGTTCATTTGCAATCTTGTTGTAGAGGTAACTAATAATAATATTAACCAAGAGCACTATCCATCATATTTACTTTACTTGTCCCTTGATGGTCTTGAGTTTTCATATGCAAAAGTTTATTCCAAAAGCAAGTGTTGTAATTCTCTTAACAAGTGTTTTCATTTTTATGTTTCAAGTCTAATTTCACATTTGGCATTTCCTTGTTCACATTTTCCAAGTTAATTACTAGTTGTGGAGTTTTGGCAAGATATGTTTCAATGTTTTGATTCCCAAATTTGACTATCTCAAAAGCATTTTCTGTATCTTGCAATATCTTGTGCTAACAATCTTTTATTTGCATTTCAGGGTTACTTTGCTTACAATTTTTTAGAGCATTACATTATACTTCTTGAGAAAATATGTATATCTTTCAAATGTTGAGTAAATTCTATATAAGGCATTGGTTTGTGGTTTAATCATGTTAATGATTGTCATTATTATTTCAAGTTGCTCACATCATATTTGCTCATAAATCCTTAAAAGTAATCCATTTTCACTATAACACGCTACTAGAACCTCACATCTTTTTAACTTCGTTTTTTCACTTTAGGGACCCCCTTAGCTGACCTAGGAGAGAGCTAAAATGAAGAGAGTCGGGATCAGTGTGACGACCCCTTCTCTGAGATCCTTGCCACCAACCCCACCTTGTGGGGTTGAAGGCTTTTTCCACTGACTTGTAGGTAGGTGTAGGCGACAAGGAGCAATAACACGACCCACTGTCATTTGCATGAGCTCTGCTTCTCTGAGCTATCTTCCCAACCTCTTTATTCGTTCATCTCCCTTCTGCTACACTTCACCAAAACCTGCCTCCATTCCGCGGGCTCTCGACTTGTTGTGTGTCTTTCTACGCGCACACAGATTTCGGAGAGCACTCTCCTATCATCGCGGAGCTTAAGCTATGCCTCTCTGTTCCTCTATACGCTCTATTCCGGTCTCCTCCTCCTATCCATCCCCTTTGCCCCCTCCTTTCGGAAAGCCTCATCCTGTGAGCAGCACATCTGAATCAAGACGACCTCTCATCCTAATAGTGAGAAGACTCGTAAGCCTCTCTTCCTCATCTACTGGAGATACCCTGCAGCACCTTCATCCGGCAGAGACATTCTGGTGGAGCAGTGAATTACAAAGGACTTCATCAAGCACACAAACTCATGAGTGACAATGATTGACAATGCAAAAGAGACAACCCAAGATCTGAAGACCCATGTAAAATCTAATAGCTCAGCACTGAAGAGACAGCTAGATGGTCAGAAAGCTGAAACTAATACACTTCCTAATGAGAGCAACCATCTAGAAGGAACAGTCAGCTACCACAAGAGCATTACAATGAATCGGGAGGGAGATAATTCTATCTATCAATATAGCAAGCAGATATTCCATGTAAAAATTTTAGATACCCTTCTCAGCATATATTAGTAAATGTATTCTATTGCTCTCACAATTCGTAAGGCAGTATGCCAAAAATGTTGTAGGAAACTCTGGAAATTTCAGAGCCATGGCTAAAGGTATTCGAGACTGCGCTCTCGCTATCTTCTCCATTAGCATGCTCCTCTCCAACCTCATATGTAACCAGAGCGTGCTCCTTTTTCTTTTTTGGAATATATAATACCATAACCTACTTTGTAAAAAAGAAAAAAGAAAAAAACAATGGAAGGCATTGTCTGCTAAAAGCAACGTCTCTGGTATCCCAAGAGAAAGTTTGTTCCACTTTCTAGTGTGGATGTCCAATGAAGCAATATTGATTCCTCTCAAGAACCAAATAACTAGCAATATATCATAGTGGACTAAGGTCCAAGAGTTGGAGCTCATGAGCTTCATCCCGATTACCAATGCATCCTCTACAATCAAATCAAGTTCGCTTGGGCTATAGTCCATTGATCCTCCCTCCTCTTCAATATGTCGAACACACCATTGAGAACCACAAATGATAAGAACTATTGTTAAATACCCCACCTTTAATAATATAAAAACTTTGCAACAATGGTTGAGAACCCCTCCTTATACCCATGATCATCAATCAAAGGTATGTTGGTGTTTCTAGCTCAGATATGTATTTCCATGAGGGTGTCTACTTACGGAAATTTCCATTAAAAATATCCTATGCTTTTTCAAAAGTTCACTTTATTAATTTAATTAATTAATAAAGTGAACATTCTTTTATTAAAGTGATTTTCAACTAATAAAGCGACTAAAGCTAAGTTACACTAGAACAGATACGGGAACGGATATGGATACAGGGTTTGAAACGACACACACACACACACACCCACACATATATATGTGTGTGTAAAATATATATATATATATATATATATATATATAACAAAATAAGAATTTCATATTACCATTCATCTTTTAGAATCTATATTATATCTAAAAATACATAAACAATTATCATCTATCATCATCATCAATTCAACGTAAATTGTTAAACATTGTCATCATCATTAATGATTATTATAACATTCACGATTCAACATATCATCAAGTTTTTGTTTCAAAATTCAATCATCAACATGACAAGTTACAACTTACAACATCATCACCAAAATTAATAATGCACACTACATAGTACAGAGTAGAAAAAGAACTATGACTCGCATTCTACTATCATTATTCATAATTCATAAGTTTAAAAGTTAAAACAGCATCATAAATTACATTTACATATCATCAAATATGTCTTCAAGTTCATTCTTGTCACTAAGAAGTTCCACATCCTCTCCAGAAGTGGGAACATTGATGCCATGTCCACTTGATCCACCAATTGATGACTCTGCATCAAACAAAGTCATATGAGACCTAGCATTCGACGTCATATCCAAGTCAGGCAACTCTGGTTCCACATCCCATAATTTGGCGACCCCAAATTTGTATTCATCTCTCTTGTGTGACAGAAGGCGAAGATTTGAATGAATGTACACTAGTTCCTCAACCTTCTTAGAGCCCAATGTATTTCGCTTCACTGAATGGATGAAGCCATATGTACTCGAGTTCCTTTCTATTGAAGAGGAACTAGCAACCTGTGACAAGATCCTGATGGCCAATTTTTGGATATGTGGAAGTTCTCTACCATAGTAGTTCCACCATTCAATTGGACTAATTGCCCTTTTGTCCCATATACAATCAATATCAGAACCCCAACCCACTGATCCCACAAAATGAGCAGACTCTGAATGAATCTAAAGCCCAATTTCAAGATCTACAAAAAGCTTTCTAAAAATCTTTTTAAATCCTTGTGAGACTTTTGAGTCTTTGCTTGGTGTGGTTCTTTTTGGATCACTTAGCAACTCTACAGCATAATATTTTGGATTCACTTCATAGGCCAAAAGGTGCAATGGCGTGATCATCTTGTTCCACCTTGTAGTCAATATATCTTTTACTTCTCCGTAAAAGAATTCATCTAGGTCATTCTCCTTGGCACTTATAACCACCCTTATATTCCCTATCATGGAATCAATGCCCTCATACACCTCTCTCAAATTAGGCATATTTGTGTCAAACATACGGACCAAATCCACTATTGGCTTAGTAAATGCCAAGAGGTACTCCACCTTATCCCACCATTCATCATCAACAGCCAACTTTTTCACTATTTGTGCTCTATCAAATTGGGATTGCCTCTATTGATTCTAAAGAGAACTGCATACCATTGATTGTAATGCATTTTTCACCTGCATAAGCCTTGTTAAGACTATGATGTGAGAGGAAAATCGAGTCTCGACAACCTGCAAGTGCCAAATTGTCAATGTTTCAATAAATTAAAAATAATAATTTGATTGAAAAACTATTATGATTCACGAATCATAACATTTGAGAATCCAATTTACATATTTTAATTTAGAGTCATAAAAATTAGAATTTATGAAATAAACTTTAATGTTTAGATACCTTAAGGAGCTCCAACTTCGCAAATTCCCTGTAGATGCCTTGGGACATGTGGTGGTTTGTGATGAATGCTTGAATTTCTTTTGCCTCTTCAAAAATAACACGAATCCACTCAATTTGCTTCTCCATCTTGCTCAACATGAGGTTCAATGAATGTACAACACAAGGGGTCCAAAAGATGTGATGATATTTGCCTTCAATAATTAGGTCTGCTACTCTACACACTGTTGCACTATCATTTATTACATGGACAACATTTTATGGCCCCACCAATTATATTGCTTCAATCAAGATGTCAGCAATGAATTGAAAATATTTCATCTGCCCCTCACAATCCATTGCCTTCAAAATCATTGCCCCCTTTGGGCTCTGAGCAATCACATTGATCAAAGGCCTATTCCTTCGATCTTTCCATCCATCAAAAATTATGGACACCCCTGAAATGCACCATGAATTAAGAATGGGACTTAATTTAGCCTCCAAATCTAACTTTTCAGCACTCAGCATTGTAGTGCGGACCTTCTCATATCCAGGGCTCTTGAACCTTTATGGAGATTCATTCACTGCTTTTATCATATTTTCCCAGTAAGGAGATTGCACAAGGTTAAAAGGAAGGCCATTTGCATAAATGCATTGACCAATAGTTGCATTTGCAATCTCTTGAGCATTATTATCAAAACTCCTTTCAAGCGGTCTCAAATTAGACCGCTTTGAACCAACAATCCCATGAGAATGAAGTGGAGGCTTTGATGAAGATGCTCTCAACCTTGTTGAGTGTTTTAATTGAGAGATAAGATTTGTCTCATTTGCTTTAGCAACTGCCTCGTCTTGTTCTTTCTGATATTTTGGAAGTTTTGTCTTGCTTAAACCATTTCCATCTGTCTCATTCTCTATAGGTGGGCCACTGCATATTCGAACCCCATTTCCTTTTAACCCAAGTAAATGTGCTTTGACCTGTGTGTATGATCTTTAAATTATTTTTTACACTCACTGCAAACTCATGCCAATGATCTCCATCCTTGGATCTTCCCGACAGTAATTAAATATTTCCAAAGTGGTGACTTTTGATCAACTTTAGGGGCGGATTCAATTTCATGTTCCACTTCCTTTGTCTCACAAATGGCTGAACTTGAAGTTGCCATGAATGATGATGATGATGTAAATGAAACTACAAAATAAAAACAGAGATCTCACTATCTCAGACAACGTTTAATGAATTTTTCTAAAAGTTTCAGTGCCTAACATTAATTTGTTAAATAAATTATAAAAGCATAGAGTTATATTTACTTTCAACCTCCAAGTTTCACCTTTTATAAATTATAAGTATATAAGTGACTAAAGTCTATTTGATAATAAGTCAATGATAAAAATACAAAGCAAAACAGTGTTGAAATTGAAGACGATGATTGCGATGGTAGGAACTTGGAAGTGTGTCAAAATTTTCGAGGAATCCAAAAAAAAATTGCAAGTGATAATGTCTAAACCTTCACAAAATTTGTCAAAGGCATTATTGCTAAAAAATCTAGTTGACAAGCTTGTAAAGAATGTTAAAACTTAAAAGTTGTAACACGCAGGTCACCTATATCATATTTTTGAGATTTTAATCCATCGTGGAATCACTCTGGATTTTGATCATCTAAAGGGGTAGATCTGGAAAGTTACAGGCTTACCGCACACCTTTAAGGGGAGCATCAGCGGACTTCCAATTTGGATTCTTCAAATTGGATTCTCAGTTCATGAACCATTGGGCTCATACAAAATTGAGTGCGTGAACCAAATATAAAACCCTTCTTGTACTATTTTAATCCATCTTTGCTTGCTTGAGACAAGGCCACTGAATGGTATGAAGATAGGTTTCCTCATTGCTTAAATATTTGTGGCTATAGTATAAACTTATTTCATCAAATTCACAAGTTACAGAGATTTTGACAAAGGCCATGGCTGAGGGGAAGCTTGAGACTCAAGAGGCTGAAGGAGAGCCTTGGCTTGGTGGTGAACACTTTCAAGTTTCATCACAATGACAAAAAGTGGGACTGTTAAAGTTTACCTATGTTTCTCAAATATCAATCCATGTCAACCTCAGCACCTGTAGCAAATCCTCAATCCTCTTATAATACCTATGCACAAAAGAGTAGATGGGGGCACAACACGGTGCATCGTGAAAGTGGTGCTTTAATGAGGATGAGAAAGCACAGTTTTGGAGACATGTAGAGGTGCACATTTAGCACATGCCAAACTTAGTTGATTTCCAGTATAGTATGTTTTCTAGAATTAGAAGCAATGTTCAATTTTCAGTTTAAGTTAGGAAAGTCGGTGAGTAACGAGTTGAAAGTTCTCCTACCGGACCATCGAGTTGCAACGATTAGGCAGCGGCTCCGTTAACACAACGGTGCAATTTGCAAATGGCAATGTGGTCGTCGTTAACGGTCACTGGTGCAATCTGGACTCTGCAGATGGTCGACGGTGCGTCGGTGACTCTTCGCAGGCTACAGCTCAACAATCGTGACTCCTCCTGCTCCAATGCGTTGCAGCAGCGAGGTGCAATGAGAACAAATCGTCCATGGTTTCATAACCTATAACGAAACGAATCGTCCACGGTCCAATCTTTATGTTTTAAGTTGAATTTGGTGAAAAAACATTGTTCTCGGCGAACTGTAAGCTGATCCATTTCCGGAAATATGGATACAGATCACAATTTTATCGGATCTGTATCCATATTTCTGGAAAACAACTGAAAAACAGCAATAAAAATTAAAAACAGTGATCAAAACTCAAATGGCGTTTCCAGTTTCCAAAAAACAACGTCAATACGTTTTTCGGTCGTTTTCACCCGTTTCATACCCCAAAATCCGTTTCGGATTCGGTGAACGGTGTTTCAGGGCTTAGGCATGGACGTTTTCGACAACTTAGGATTAAATTGAGTCACTTAATAATCTAATTAAAAGAGAGTTAATGATCTCACGGTTAGATCTCAACCATTGAAGATTAGGTTTTTGACTCACGTCAAAGTTATAAAAGAAAGAGAGGGAAAAGGACAAAGAGACATTGAACATTCATTTCACAAGTCATGTGAGTGAAGGAGAAAATCAGATCTCTGATTTTCAGCCATTGGCGAGAATTTCAGTGGTATTTCAGCAAGGATAAGGTAGCCAGTCTTCAGCAGGACATGCGGTTAGTTAGTAGCAAGGACAGGAGCATCCAGACTGCCCAGCAGAGTCGTTTGTACTGCAGCCCGTACAGATTTCGTACCACCATATGGATTACATACATGATACTATCATACAGATTTGAGGAGAGACTGCCTCAATTTTTGTGCAAACTATAAATTTCAGGATTGTTGTTCGTTTGATGAATTCTCAGAGCCATTTTTCCCTGTGAGGGAGCTCTTGTAAGTTCTGAATATAAACTTTGAATGATGAACTGAACTACAAGGGCAGAAATATTTGTGTATTGTGTGTGATTGTTTTCCTCGTTTTCGACTGCATGCAAAAGTTAATATTACCAGCAAAGTAACTAGATCTGATCAATTTGCTTAGGTCATTTATTTTAGGATATTTAAAAACTTGCGAGGAAACAGCGTCCTGATTGGGGTTGATTGTGGGATGACTTCATCCAGAAGGAGATCTGAGAGAACTCGTTCACCGGAGGACAGCGAAGGAGTAGTGAGGAGAAAGATGTTGAAGAATGTAGCTATGGCCAGTCTTCATAATCCTTGATCCTTGAAAATAGCTCATACTCATACTCCTGTAGGCATCAGCATCCTTTATTCAGATAGACACATCTAATGATATGTTTTGTCAAGGGTCTTCTTCTTTACCAAACTTCTATCAGAGTCTACATATCCTCCCAAGAGATCTCCTAGTCACATCTTCTTCGCTTCCCGATGATAACTGCCTTTTGACATGGTTGCATTTCATGATCACTTCCTTTTTGCACATACTTCATTCCCAGGAACTTACAAATTTTCCAATTTCTTGTTCATATACCAACCACCTCATATTCCATGAGGATATATTATGTTGATTTCATCTGTCAGTGCACCAAGAGATCCTCCTTCATTCATACTTCTAGATATGGAAGTCTATTACCTGCAACCATATGACATGACTTCACAGCATCCAGTGTCAGCATATAAATATATACATCAAAGAAGCAAACATCGCGATTTTATCGCGATTTTTTGAAAAAATCGCGATTTTTTCAACTCAACGAGTTTATCGGCGATTTTTTCCTGATTTTTTGAAAAAATCGCTGATCGCCAAAAAATCGCGATTTTTTTGGTAAAAATCGTGGGCCCATCAAACAGCAACCCTATAAGTTCAAAAATCGATTTTTTTTTTGTCATTTTTGCAGCCCTCTCATTTTCCTGACACACCCTGTTGGCAGTTAATGGTAATGTTAAATTCTTAAAGTAAAAGTGATATTTCCTTTATTTTTCATTTTCATCATTTTACTTAAATTTTTAACATTACCATGAAATGACTCAGGATGTTTAAGAGTGGTTTCGACCTCATTGGATTTCATATGGAGAAACTAGAATTTTAGATTTCACTCAAAATTCAGTAGACTTAATGGTTTTCAGGGTTTCATGGTTTGGGGATTTGCATTGTTTCCATTTGATTCTATTATGTGTAAGGGTATGAGATTGGCATTTGATCAAGAGTATGAAGTCCTTTAAGAACTTTGATGTTGGTGGCATTGATTGTTGAACTTTGTTGATGTTGGTGGTATTGATTGTTGAACTCCCCTACCATGGCCTTAACAAGAATGTACCCTTCACTCAAAGGAAAACCACTGGTTAGGCATGTTAATCTTTTTCTACCGTGTTTTAAGGTTGAGGAGATGAACCCTTCACTCAAACCAAAATCATTGGTTAAGCATGTTAAACTTTTTCAATTTCTATCATGTTATAAGGTTGAGCAATCCAAGTCTGAAGACTTTGAGCTAGATGATGTTTATGTATCTCTTGTTGATGATCCCATTTCTAGTCGCGATGAATCAATGATGAGTTTCTGGCAGGAGGAGGAGGAGGAGCAACATTGCAGGAGGAGGAGGACACCACCTTACCCCTGCTACCCAAGAGAGGACGTGGTCCGCCTACTTTACCTCCTGCTCGTGATCCGGGAGCACAGCGCAGTCTATTGCCACCCCTTGGCCAAAATTTTCTTCTCAGCCTGTAGGGAAAGTTGTTACATTTTCTCGCAAGAGGGGTAGAGGAAATCAATAGTATAGGTTATTTGGTGCATTCCTTTGTATATAACATTATGACTCATGATATGAGATACATTATTATATTTTTTGTTAATATTTTGAGGTTGAGTTGAGACTCAGGACTTAGTATTCAGGACATGATTCACTATTATGTGTGATGTAGCACTAGACATGATATTACACGTCTTATATATTAGTTTTTTTTTTCATATTTATGTGTCAATGCATTTATTTTATGTTGTGGGTGCTTTAGATATTAAAAAAATTGAAAAAAATTGAATATTTTTGTATGTGCCGATTTTTTCCCGATTTTTACGGCTTTTTCCGATTTTTTCCCCTCGCCGATTTAATCCCGATCACGATGTTTGCTTCTTTGATATACATATCTCATACCTTTTTCCCTTGAGTCATTCTGTAACAATTTCTCTAGAATGAAGAGCTTCATTCCCTTGGCCTGCTCCATCAATATGTCATCACATCCCAGAATTGTGTTTCCATGATAACCCTTGATCTTGATGACTACCTTCCATTAATAATGTTATCATAGAGGTTTTCCCGACGCTGATTCACCAAGAGCTCCTAACATGCTTTTTATCATGATGCTATAATATACATTGCTTCCTATCATACTAACCAACAGAAAACACTTAAAGGATAAGATGATCTCAATCATTGCATAGATCCCTCGCTTCTTCTTTCTTAAATTTATTTGCATCAGGTTCTTCCCTCACATCTGAGATATGGGCTTCCTCCCTTTTCGTCTTGTCCTTGTCAGATTTAGGATAATCTCTTTTATAATGCCTAAGTTCATTACATCCAAAGCATCGTACGTTGTCCATATTTCTTCTTTTATTCTGAGGACCAAATTTATTGAATCTACCTTTCTTCTTGAAAGTGGTTGCAAAGGCTTGATTCCCTTCACTTGATCATGTATCAGCTTTGGCTTTCAATCTTGTTTCCTCTATTTTACATAGAGACCATAAATCATGGAATGGTGTGGCTTCTTTCTTCTCGTATAAACTTGAAGTGAAGTTTCCCCATTCCTCTGGTAGAGCATTCAGCACCACTGTAGTCATCTCAGTGTCAAACATTACTTCTCCCAATTCCTACAGTTGATCTATTATTTCAGACATCCTCATAAAGTATGGAGTGATTCCTTCTTCCCTTGACATTTTCATTTTAAATTAATTCTTGCCTCAGAGAGATTGCTTCTCCTGCAGTATTTACAGAGAATAGCACCACCAATTTCTCATATAGTTCTTTAGCAGACTTTAGTTTTGATATATAGGGAATGAGTGAGTGCTTAATGGATTCTATGAGAATCCTCTGGGCTCTAATTTCTCCCTTCATGTACTTGGCATGAGCTGAAGCATCTTCTTTTGGTCGTTGAATTGTCGATCCATCGATGTAGTCCATAACTTCGTCTTCAATTAAATTCAAATATGTCCTCTTTTTCCATGCGCTAAAGTTTGATGACCCAACCAACTTGTTGCTCTCTTTACAATAGTCATCTTGACAGATTTAAGCAAGGTCATAGATACTTACTTGAGTAAAGTGGCTTGCAGCTTCCTTGATGATGATGAAGGAGTTAGGAGCTTCTTCTAAGATAGAAATCTTCAATCTAGGTGTTCTTGAATCCTTGATGGCAAAGGATATCTTCAAAAGATGATGTCCTCTTCAATCAATGTCTTGAATGAAAATCTTTGATGGCAAATATTATTATCTTGAAAATTTGATCCTTTGAATGAGATGAAGATCTTTCTTGAAAATATCTTGAGAGTCTTCCTTGCAAACTGAATTGACTTTTCACCCAAGCTTTGATTTTTGCTTCCTGGAGTGTCTCTTTGTTAAGCAGCCCTTGAGTTCAACACCTTACCTCTGATACCATGTTGAGAATTTGGAGGGCTAGTGAATAATACAAATTCTCGTCTTGATAATTACTTGTGAGGTTACTTGAGTTACTTATGTCTTTCCTTCGTTAGCTTATTAAATCTTTCATCAAGTCAATTATCAAAAGACACGAGACACAAGAACTAGGTTCCTAGAGCCAGGGGAAAACCTCTCCCTCTTGGAGAGGAAAACCCACGATAAATTCTTCTTATAGATTTTCAGATGACAAGTACCATGACCAAGACTCAAATCCTTCACCTATATATGCATCCAAGACCTTCACTTTCTTCTTTGATGTCCTTCAATGTTGATCCTTCTCCTCTTCACCAAGTTGCATTGTTCTGCACCAACACTTCCTTTGAACCTTCAGTTAAATCTTCAGTTACATGAAATATATATATAAGTTGTAGATAGGAAAGTAAATCTTCTTTCTTCCTCTTTCCGACCACTATCTCACTGTCACCCTTTACCAGCAACTTTACATTAGGATAGTACACAAAATATCTATGGACAGATCAACACTTTAGCATTGCTCTTACACTTCCTTGTCACGATGTAGATGGTCTGCACTTCTGGTTTTAGTATAACGTAGCATATGTAATACTTAGATACCACAAAGTGTAATCAGATCTGAAACACAACACTGAAAACCGTACTATAATACACACTTCTGTTGTAGAAGACCGCAGCACTTATTGCACCAAGGTACCACAAGAGTGTATTATATTAAACTGTTCTGAAACTCTTCAAAATCCGCACTGAAGCTCTTCAAAAATCCGCACTAAACTCTTCCTGTAATCCTGCACTGAACTTCAGAGGTTACCGAAAATTTGATTGTGAATGAGCCACAGGACAAAGGTATATATAGAGGTAATTGCATTGTCTTTAGGCCGACCTCTCAGTTAGCATGTAGGCCGACTAGTCCAACTGATGAAGGTCGACTTTAACACATCTTTTAAGCTTGTCTTCCAGCGTTTGAGTGAGGGTTGATTGGAGCCATTTTTCCACGGCTTCTAGGACAAGATGTTGGAGCATTTCATAAGACTAGATCCTTCATATATATATGACACTTAATTACATTTATCCCTAGAAGACAAAACCCTAGATAGACATCGAGAAGAAGTCTATTGACCTATAATAAACTCTTGCTCATGAAACCCATGAAGCAAGTACAAAATACATTTTATTATCTTTGTCTTCTACTTTACATAAATCCATAATTACATAGTCAATATGAAGATCGATCCTAGTTACACTTTTCAACACTAAATAAGTCCAAGGGGTGCCATGACGTAAAATTGGACTCCAAACATAGTGGACAAGGGGTTGGCCCCTTGTTTTCCAAGCAAGAACCTGTGGTGCTCCCAAGTGGTGTGGGGGCACAAGGGCATATCATGGGTCTCCAAGTGGATCGAAAATGCCTGTAGACCATCTGTAAGGGCTAGGATGATGACATAAACCCTCTCTCTACAACGGGACACATCCTCTGGACCTTGGAACATCTGCCAAGTGTATGGTGCATGTGTAGATTCAATTGGGCATGGTGAACCAGGTGCATCATCCTCATCCAAAAGGTGGAACACGAGCAATCAACGAGTGGTGCTAGGGATCCATGAAGTACTCTCTGCTATGATGGAGGCTCATGGCTCTCAACGCTCACCCTACAAGTGCTAATGTGGCCCTCTAGAGGGCTAGGACCCTGTATAGGGAGACCAAGCCCCAAATGGAGACCCACCTACAATCCTACATAAAATCCAATCCGCCCCCCTGCCCTCCAATACAACAAATCATCAGAATAATCAAGTAAAGGAGGTTACAAGTCATGGAACCAATGGGGCACTACATGGTGGCCTGCCCTTCCATAGTGGGTTTTGGCATGTACAAGTGTCTCCAAGCTCAATAGGGGGCTAATCACAAACCCTATTAGGTGCTTTCAACCTCTAAAGGGGGTGACAAGTTCATGGTACATCCCTCAAGTGGTAGGTGGCAAGTGATATAGCAATGGAACGGAGTGGGGATCAAGGGAATCATCCAAACCACATGTCATGGTGCAAGGGTAGCTGTAATGAGGGAATCCCACACCTGGGTATATGAGTGTACGAGGGAGCAAATCGTGGTACATGTGTTACCTCGGCCTTTGTTTTTCCACCTTTCTTTATATTCCTTTTGCCTTTGATTATTTTTTCTTCATAACCACTCGGGGCTCCAGGGGATGAGAGCATGATGTGTAATATATAGCAATGGATACTCCCTTAAGGTGAGACAATTCATCGCCCACTAGGGGTTGGGACAATCATGGGTTCCTTAATGATGGAGGGGGCTCATCTAGGGCCCATAGGAAGCAAGGTGATGGCCATGGATAAGGGATAGAGCTCATGTATGGCTTTTTCCCACGTGCTAAATTCATATGTCGCAACCATATTTTGCATTTTGTGGTACATTTCCTGTTGAGAGTGGTCAAATTATGTTTTTTCTTTTCTTTTTAGCTGCATCAACCTCTGGGGCATTGTTTCAGGCCTGACCCAAGGTCGGACCCAGCGGCCACATGTGGACCCAAATGGGAAAGGAGATGAATGGGGCTAAAACGAGTTGAAGGGGGTGATGTATGTGGTGTCGGGAAGCAGGACCATGCAACCAAAGCCGGGATTCCCCAAGCAGTGCCAACCCTAAAGCTAGTGGTCAGTAAAGGAGATACCACGAGACTAGGATACAAGGTTAACCACAAAATCAGGCAATGGAGATAAGAATATAGACCTGACCCACTCTTTTTGCCAAATCCCCCCACCAATCCATGCCTAAAAGTTTCCATGACAAATAAGGAAAATTACTCAACTATACCAATGAAATGCCATACCTTCGAGGTCGGGAAGCCCACCTTCAAACATACAATCATAACAAGTGGGCGAAGGACCACATGGCTAGCTCAAGGGGTGGAGATAATGGCACATCGAGCTACTTGGTGGTTGCAAGCGGTTGTTGGTTGCAAGTTGAGGACCATCTAGGAGAAAAAAAATCTATTATATACACTACCCACAGGTGGTGGGTAATAGGCTGGATTCATTCAATGGGGACCGAGTTACAAGTTCTAACAATTGTATTTTTCCTTGTAATACTTTATGGATCAAAAACCCTGATTTTCCAAATTAATGAATAACGAAGAATTGTTGTGGGTATTTATTTGTTGCAATATGTGATTGATCTCTCCGAATTTTTATTTTCCACTACATATATTTCTAGAGGCTAAAATACCAATGATTTTATTTTTCTGTAATTCAAAATTTATTTGGTTAATTAAATAACTTTATGGGAATAAATAATTGTCATGAGAAAATAAATCTGGGTTGGTATTAGGAAATTTAACTTCTTGATCATTGTACATGTGGCTTTACCACTTGTATATTTTATTAGAGAAGAGAGTGTTTTTCCCTTACATAGAATAGACTAGGGGATTTTACTTGAAATATTATTTTTTAGATGTAAAGGAAGTTGAGCATCTTCTATAAACACAGATGCATTGCCACATTTTTATCTCATGGTTGGATTGGGGGAGAAATTCCTCCGCGAGTTCTAAAACTTCTTAAATTTTGTAGCAGTCTTTTTGTCTTGAATTTGGTGTTATCGATAAAAGACTAATTTGCCTCATTGAACAGATAATGTGTATGAATTTTGCAACTTCTATGATGATTCAAGGCTGGGATTTATGGATCAGCAATGATTTCTTGAATAAATGGTCTCTCTAAGTCTTGTGAATTTATTTTTTAAATGTATTTAGTGCAAATGTACTTATCTAGTAGTGAGGGTGCATTCTCTTTATATTGTTCTTGGATAGATCCTTTCTTGTAAACCCTAAAATGATTTATATTGGAGAGCCTTCTCTTGAATTTATCTTGGAGCATGTTAAAATACTAGGTCAATCTTCTAGGGTTTGTAGTGGACAACCGTAATCATCATCCTGAATCCATTCACGAATCACACATTCTTAAGGGAGACCTATTAGACCTCGTATGCCCAATGAAAAGACAATAGCCTCTACTATCTAGTGCTCCCATCAACTTTCATACCCTAAATTTTTTCGAAAACCATTTTGCTAGATTTACTATTCATATCATCTTGAAATTCATTGCCTTAAATCCCAGCAATAATAATGGAGGGAAGCCCCTCTTGAGCCGTAGGAGAGCCAGCCTTAAGTGCAGAAGAGGGTTGGTGAGGTGACAGTGGCCTCCCTCTTGATTTCACTCCGATCGCACTTGAGCTTTTGGATATTATCTCAAGAAGTGTGAGTTTGTGTGATAATAGGCACTATAACTGTAGTCTTAATTACTGTATATCATCTCAAGCTGGCACCCCCCTCCGCCCCCCCATTTGGTGTATGTGGAGATGTGTCTCATCTGATGTTCTATCAAATGCATCTCTATGTTCCGGACTGAAACCTTCAGTCAATCTCATGGGACCACCAAAATTCGAGGAGAATATTGGTTCAATGAAACTCAGACATGTATCATTCAATTGAAGAAAAGAGAGCCAGAAAAAAGGCATTCATAGAGTGCTTCAGGTTCTACAAATGTTATTTGTCAATCAGGATCATGAATTGAAAACGTGCAAGGATAAAATCAATAATCTATTTGAGACTGCAGCTGCCATATTGGAGACAATTCAACGTGAGGATCATCAATTCAATAGATTTTGTCTTTAAGTTTCCATTCCACCTGTGGTTCTTATAAAAGACTGTGCTCCTTGGATGCACATGAAAATATGGATCAAAAAAGTGGTTTAAGGATATTTCTGTTACAGACCATTTATCTGTGAAGGACGTTTTAAAGTTGTCACTGACCAAATCACAGAAATACTTACTGGGATTAAAATTCAGACACAAATTCAACATTTTTTTGGTTTATAATCATAGAACGACACCATCAGAACTTGACATTGTTCACAGTTCAAAGGAAAATAATCTAAAACAAAGCAAAACAGGGGAAAACACTGGCATTCATAATGGTAACTTCGCAGCAATCAATGCAGCAAGGACAACAGCTAATGCCAGTGAATCTTTTGCAGCAGTTCAGAGTACTCTGAAGTCCATGCCAGAAGATGATTTTGCTAAAAGGTATGAATTCCTCCAAAGAAGTTTTCTGAACCATGCCAAATTACATATTTATGCTATCGGACATCCATATGCATTGGTGTGAGACACTTGGAGGCAGGGGATCTCATTCATATTCAAATTTCACTGTATGTTGAACTACAGTTGCATGTTTTCATTTATGGTTCAAAGAGGTCTTGTTTCTTTCAGCTTGCTGTATATCAATTCATGGAGTCCGAAGATATGCTGCCACTCTTAAATCAATATTAGACCATTAATGTATGAGAAGTTGCCGGAGGCACGTTACAGCACCTATGGTCAAAAAGTAAATTGTTCAAATGATCAGCTAGTGGTCACAGCTTCAATGTCACCCCCATGTATTTACAAAGGTGACCTGCTCAAAATTATATCAGGTTCTGGGGAAGCCTAGGTGCAATCCTTGAGTGACTGACAGTAATAAATTCCTCTTGACCAGGGGTACTTAATACAAACATTTCCCAAGTTACAATAAAACTCAACTATGAGAAAATAAAAAGATATCATCTAACTACCACCTTATTTAAATGGAATGAATTCTTATGCCAATGATACACATAATGGTCCACTGCAACATTCAACACACAAGAAAGAACGGGTTTCAGAATCCAAATTATGAAATTACCTGAGCAGCGACATATATGAAGAAATCATGGACATTAGATATTACTGAGGGTAAAGACTGCAATAATCTCAAATCTGAACTAGAGCTGCCATTTTCATCACTCTGGGAGAGAAGCAACCGCTCCAATTCCTCAATCCATTGTCGACACTCCCCAAGCTGTCTCTCAAATCTTGCCACTGTCTGCTGTAAAAAATGAGAGGGTTTGGTTGGTAAGCCACTATAGAAATCCATCATAGATGTGGAAGAGGTAGGCAACTGAGAGCCTGCTGAATTTGGTAGATTGTTGACCCCTGAAGATGGTGGTGTTGATGTAGGAGCACCAGATGATACTGCTGGACGAATGAACCTAGGTCGCAGTATCATAAAAGAGCGAACTGCAACTTCAGCATTCCTCAGCATACTCTTTGCAGTATTCATAAGTTCCTGAAGTAGCACCTTCTCTCTGTCTATAGCAGTGCTGTTTACTCCAATTTCCTGTTAACATACAAACAGCATTTAGTGAAAGATAAAAGTACAAAAGTGTCAAAATAAATATAATAAACAATGATTGTGGGCACATAATATGAGCAATCCTAAAAGCAATAGAGAACCCTACGATACAATTTGCAGTTACAGACCATGTTACAACCGAGTAACAGTGGTGTGTTCTTTATTTAAGGCAAGAAGCTGGAGGGATACTGGATGAAATGTTTTGGAAGGTACTTTAGATTAAGGAATTTAACTGTGTACTGGTCATGTACTTCAAAGCCTGAAACCAAACAGAAAAACTTCTAGAGTGGTTAAAATAATAAATGATAATTTACAGACATGTCCACAGAAACATTGAGCATCAGAACTTTTCCTGGCTTTTAACTATTAAACACCTGGATGTGCAGTCTCTGCATATCAGTGGTAAGTTTAAATCCTTTGATTCATCGAGTATGCTCCTAAAACTTTGAAGTGATCATGTTAAATTTTCACAGCTTGGTGTAGCTAAGAAAGGGCATAACACCAATATTTGGTCTGAGTTTGTCCGATAGCAATATCAAGTACAGAAACCATGGCCGCAAGGCTTTTTCAGCTCAAGGATGCTCCTTTAGCTTTTTGGGGTATTGAGAGGCAGTAATATACTGAAAGACAAGGTGGAGCAAAAAATTTCAAAAGATTCAGAAGGCATTATAGCACAGAGGATGGTTGCAATGAGACAATATACAGAAGCTGTGTTCAGGCTCATGAGAAAGCTGGAAGAAAAAATCAATTAACATCTTTGTCTGTTCAGAAGTTTCTCACCATGAAAAGAGCCTCAGATTTCTGTTTTGATTTTCAGCGTTTAATGGCTACTCAGTTATGGATGATGTAGGAAACTCCAAGATTTTTTGTTAATGAATTGGTGCCAAGTATCCATTTATTTCAGGGATATGATAAATAGTAACATTATTTTGTTGTCAAACACTTTGAAGAACATTTGTGAGATATTCAAGGGGCAAATGTGTTTGCTTTGAATGCCTTGTTGAAGTTAATAAATAGGTACTGTTACCACTCAAAATAGCAGGGGTCCTAGGAGGGGTTCCTATAGAGCAACTACTAGGTTAAGGGGCAACAATGGAGCAATAGCCCACTGTCACCTCAGCTAAAGCTCCCTGATCTTTACGGACTTTCACCAATGGGAGGAGTCCCGGTATGAGAGGAATCACAAGAATAGATGGATCAATGATAAGATATGGGGTGATTCCTAAAGCCTATTCACAAGAGAGGCTCAAATAATTGGCTTGCTTGCTTTGAAAGCAAGGTGATTGGCTCTCTAAGAAGGGCTATGAGGATGCCTAGGCCTAGGGTTGGAGGATATGCCTTGACAAGGGTCTTCCTAGGCTCAAGGATCCTTGTGAAGAAATAGATTCTATGTAATCCTTGTGGAATTTGAGTTGTAGAGTTGTGGGACCACAAAGAACCCAAGTGGCCCAAACTAAGTCAAGGGTATGGAGTTGATCAACCAAGGAGGGACATGACCTAATTGAGGGAGAGAATAGTATCAAAGGACAAGTTTTCTTTTGATTTTTTAATGCAATGATCCAAGTGAGAACACTAACCCAAATCAACCTAGGGCAAGAATTGGTCTTATGGCTAGGGCTTGCTATATCTTAGGATTCCACCGTCTGATTTGCCTCAAATTTGGAGGACCACTTGAGAAAACCCCAGTGCAGTAGTGGATCAAAATTCAAGGGTTTTGAATGGATAGAATGAATTTCGCTTAATGCCCTAGGTGACACTCTAGGGTTAGGCCTAGAATTTGGAAAAGTGAAGAAGGTAAATTTGACCACCAAAGGGATATGAGGATCAGTGCCTTATTGCTTGGGCTTAATGGAGTCAAGATACACATAGATCGAGAATTTTCGTGAGCTAAGGAGCCCTGATTGATCTTTGTTACCCTCTCCAAGGGCAACAACTAGGCCAGTAGGGATTTATACTTTAAATTTGCGAAAGAGACAAAATTTTGAGGTCTTCAACCTAAGAGGTGCCTCTAGGAACACTCACCGAATCCCTCAAAGATCAACACGTGCATTTAATCACTTGTTCAAGGTTCTAGAAGAATTTCGCATTACATTAACCCATACAAGAACAATGATAACAAGATACATGCATTTGGCAAGTAAGATAACAAGAAGAGCTTCAAAAATTCGACTTGCATGAGAGAGAGAGTATATCCACTCATCAATTTCACATTAGAAAAAAGCTCCAAAGACAATAGCAAAATCCAAACATCATAGTGCATGAAGATAGCTCTAAAAAGTTATCCCAACAAAAAATGTGAAAATATCTCAAGAGATACTAATCCAATCCGAGTGATGATGAGAGAAATGAATCATGCTTCATCTATTTATACAATCCAATAGGCGATTCGAATAGCCTAATTTGTCTTACTTAGCCCCAAATAATAAAATAATGACATGACTTGGTGACAAACCCACCAAGATAGCTCAATAATACAAAGAATAGCCTCTCAAGAGGGAAAAATAATGAAGATGATGAGTCATTGGGCCATTGAGGAGGCCTGACGGAGTCCAAATGTGCCCAAGTTGAGTCAAAAGGCTCCAAACATAGCGAACAAGGGGTTGGCCCCTTGTTTTCCAAGCAAGTTACATGTGGTGCTCCCAAGTGGATGTGGGGGCACAATGACATCCTCATGGGTCTCCAAATGGATCGATAATGCCTGTAAACCATTTGTAAGCGCTACGATGATTACATAAGCCCTCCCTTTGTCTCCTACAGTGAGACAAATCATCTTTTGGACCCTGGAACATCTGCCAAGTGTATGGTGCAAGTGTGGAGTCAGCCGAGCATGGAGAACCAAGTGCATCATCCTCATCCAAAAGGTGGAACACTAGCAATCACTAAATGGCGTTGGGGATCCATGAAGTGTTGCTTGCTATGGTGGAGGCCCATGGCTCTCTACGCTCACCTTACAAGTGCCAATGTGACTCTTTAGAGGGCTTAGACCCCGTATATGGATACCAAACCCCAAATGGAGACCCACCTGCAATCCTGCATAAGATCCAATGCGTCCCCTTGCCCTCCAATACAACAAATCATTAGAGTAATCAAGTAAAAGAGCTTACAAATCATGGAATCAATTGGACAGGTCATGGTGGCATGCCCTTCCATAGTGGGCTTGGGCTTTGGCATAGTGTCCAAGCTCAATAAGGGGGTTAACCAAGGACCCTATTAAGTGGTTTCAGCCTTTAAAGGGGTGACATGTCCATGGTACATCCTTCAATGGGTAGGTGGCATGTGATATAGTGATGGAACTGAGTGGGGATCAGGGAAAGGCTCCGGGCCACATGTCATGGTGCAAGGGTAGTTATGATGAGGGGAGCCCACACTTGGGTATATGAGTGTAGGAAGGAGCAAATTGTGGTACATGAGTTACCCTGGCCTTTAATTTTCCACCCTTCTTCATATGCCTTTTGTCTTTGATTGATTTTTCTTTATAACTGTTCGGGGCTCCGGGGTATGAGAGCATGAAGTGTAAGATATAGCAGTAGATACCCCCTTTGAGGTGGAGCAGTTCATTGCCCACCAGGGGTTGGGCTATCATGGGTTCCTTGATGTGGAGGGGACTCCTAGGACCCATAGGAACCAGGCTGATGGCCATGGATAAGGGGTAGAGCTCATGTTTAGCTCTTGCCCACGTGCTAAATTTGTATGTCCCGATCATATTTTGTGTTTTGTGGTACATTTCCTGTTGAGAGTGGCCAATTTATGCTTTTTCTTTTCTTTTTAGCTGCATCAACCTCCAAGATATCGTTTCAGGCCCGACCCAAGGTGTGGACAAGGGGAGGGGGAGGCTAACCCTATGTGGATACATGTGGACCCAGATGGGAAAAGGGATGAATGGGGCTAAAATGAGTGGAAGGGAGTGATGTATATGGTGTTGGAGAGTGGGACCACGCAACCAAAATCAGGATTTCCCATGTAGTGCCAACCCTAAATATAATGGCCAATAAAGGAGATCCCACGGGACTAGGATACAAGGCTAAACACGAAATTGGGCAGAGGAAATAAAAGCACAAACCTAGCCCACTCTTTCGGCTGAATCTCCCCACCAATCCATGCCCAAAAGTGTCCATGATAAGTAAGGAACATTACTCACCTATACCGATGAAAAGCCATACCTTCGGGGTTGGGAGGCCCACCTTCAAACATACAATCATAACAAAAGGGCGAGGGACCACATGGTTGGCTCAACTAGCGGAGATAATGGCACATCGAGATATCTGGTGGCTGCAAGGGGCTACTAGCCGTCACCGAGGACCATCTAGAGAAAAATTTTCTCCTATGCATACTACCCACGAGTGGTGGGTAATAAGACAATAGTACTGATTGATTTTGTGGTTGTTTTTCAAGGGTTTGAAATTTAAAGTTTGTTCTAAAGAATAACAATCCCCATAATGTTAATCTGAAGTCTTATCGACATTGATCTAATTTCACTCGGCAATTTAACAATACCTATATATTTTTTTTCCTAATAAAATTCGTAATTGTTAAAATTAAATCATTTTCTCGTTGATAATTAATAATAGGTAAATTTGCAAAGGAAATTTGAGAAATCAATGACGGAAAAAACGGTTACAAACAGTAAAAATTCACCAACAAAACTTTCCATGCTTGTATTAACTCGAAAATATGGGTCGTACTCATAGAGAAATACACCCGAAATTATAGCCGATAAGAAGACTCCGTGAACTGTCCTTTCCATCGAGTCTTACCTTGATAAAATTCCTCACTCATGCGAGAAATTCGATCTCAACAAAACTCAACCCGCCTTAATCAAGACCTTGGCCCTATGTTCTCCTTGACATCACACATGTGAGTCGCTGCTGTCCTATCACACGTGTGGACTATCTCGCGCCTCTTCACTGTACGTGTGGGTTGTGGCTTGATTCCTTGTTGCTCGACCTCCTTCATCCTCCTTCCTCCAATTCGACCTCTAGATTTCCTCTCGAAACCTCCTCATATTCCTTCTAAATCTCCTTGGTCAAGTCAAGCCTTCTACCAAGAAATCACTCGCTCAAGAGCTCAATAATGATTGTGACAATAATGATTTTATGTTTTACCCTCTTTCCTTAGGCTCAATTTATAAGTTCATTAAGGCCTAGATTGACAGTTGAGATTAAATCATCAAGTTATTAAATATAAGTCTCTTAAATTAAGTAACTTCAATTTCTTAGGTTTTATTTTCCTAAACATAAGAAAGAAGCCATATTTAGCTTGCATACCATGCATGTATCATGCAACCCTCATGCATGTCTCACGTCTCATGCAACATTCATGGATGCCTTGCATGTCGCATTTATCCCTCATGCATGCCTTGCATGTCACATGAAACCCTCATTCATAACTTGCATGTCACATGCAAGCTCCTAAAGAGGAAAAAAAAGATATTTCTAGCTAAGACACCAAGCTAGAAGACCTTCCATGTTTATAGAATTCAACACTCCTCCTAGCCAGTTCCCGCCCTTCATGTAATCTCATAGAGACACACTGTGTGACTTCGTTGCTTGGACTAGACTCTCTTATCATCTCGAACCTCCTTATTCTCCATTCATCAATTACATTCATGTGCTCATCGCTATTCACAATGTTGTATCACTTCCCATGCCCTTGATCCAAATATGTCTTAGATGATATTTCACGCTACTTCGATTAGTGATTAGTATGGTTTCATTACTTAAATTCATCATCTAAAAATGATTCCAAATTTTCATCTTAAGTTGTGTATATGTCGTTGCCGATGGATGTTTTTGTCGCTTTTAACTTAGTAAATATGTTACCTTGTTACTCTTTCTAACCATTGGGACATAATTACTTTGGATAAGTACGCCATTAAGCTAGCTACTAGTACTACTAGGAAATCAAATTGGGTACCATGGACATGTCCTTTCCATATTTAACACTTTCCATTAAACACTTTTCACTTTCCATCCCATCCATTCCCCCGACCTATGGTTAACTTGCCAAAGATCATCTAAAAGAGGGTCACAAGAAAAGATAAAAAGAAAAATTATGTTTCAAAGTCAAGTCAAGCCAAATAAAAAGGCGAAAGAGGTGAAGAACAAGATAATTTAAGAAAAGAAGCTACTTCATCATGGGCCCCCTTCAAAAGTCCTAAGAGCAAAATGCTTATCTAAAGAAGGTGGATTTGGTAAAAAGCTAAAATTTAAATTTAAATAAATAAATTTAAAAAATAAAAATTGAAGGAACAAGAAGTGTGTGTAGGTTGAAGTTGTAAAAACTCCCTCTCACAAGGCTTTGCAAATAAGGAAGACTCCTAGCCACAGTTTAATCGGCTAGTTGAACTAGAACTACACCCTCAGTCTATCTATGGCTTTGGAAGTTAATCCATATGTTATCCTTATATTCTCTTTCATAAATAATAATAATAAGAAGAAATCATCCACCTATATCAACTCAGAGGACTCGGAAAATGCTTTGTATTTTAGCTCAAAGACATGTCTAATGAAGGTAAGGTTGTCCCCTCGATTCGTTCTTCGAGATAATTGGTCATTGGCTAGTTACTTGCAATTAATTTATCTTACCTATGTTGATGTCTAGCCATTAATTGAAGTTGAATGTGTTGTTAAAGGTATGGAACTAGGCATTAGCAATCATAACAACCAACGTGAGTAACTACATGGTGCTTCGTCGTCTTCAATGCTCTACATCAGTGTTACTTGGAGCATTATCTCTAATATACAAAGTCTTGCTAGCACATGAGAAATTTCCTCACCCATGTGCACATTCTTAAAAAAAAAGGAGGGGAGAAAATTTGATGTAAAATTGATTAGTTGGTCAAATGAACACAACTAGCTTCAATTATTAGAGTTCTAGAAGTTTTGAATGCACTTTGATCCCTTTATTATTTAAAATTGATCTTCTAGAAAGGGCAAAATGTTTTTTTTTTACCAAAAACCACTTTCATTTTGCCATGGTTTTCGAGAGCACATGGAATTGTAACTGGTGGATTAGAGGCCTCCTTACTCTATAAAAGGAAGGCATTTTGCCTCATTCATTAGATTTTTTTTTTAGAGGAATAAAATGTTGCCAGTGATTGTTACAACAAGCAAAGATGCAATTTATAAATGTAAATATATTTATTATTAATTAGTATTGAAAAAATTAAAAATAGATGATGAATTACAATGGAGCCCCCCCTGTATAAATACTAGGTGGGTGCATATTTTAAATGAAGAGGTGTGTCCCTCAAAATAGGGCATGTCCCTATATTTCCCTAAATAATTATGTTTTGTCGCTTTGCCACCCCCTTTAAAAAAAATTGTCCTTAATGGAAAAGTAATGAGGGCTATTTTGTTGAAATTCTATGACAAGTACAGTAGAATACAATTTGCTGCTAGATAATTACTTCCTAATGATTTTTCACATAGTATTGTATGCCACTGGTATCATTAAATAATTATACTTAGAAAATCTCAATAGTAAATGCAGCGGAAACAGTAAAGATCATAGAAAGACAACAATGCACAATAGAGTCAATAATTTTACTATGGGAAACCCAAACTTGGGAGAAAACCCAACAACTTTTCCTAGGAAAAATTATTGTTCAGCAAGGTTTACAAATCAGCAATTTGTCTAGAAATTTGCGGTCAGCAATCTAGATGTGCGGCCCTGCAATCAAACTGCAACTGGTCAAACCCTCACACGTGTGGCCTTCCTACTGTCAACTCTCAGTGAAATCAACTCTGTCAAAGGTTAAGTCAACTCGGCCTTCTTCCTCACACGTGCGGCCAGTCAAACAGTTGGTCAAATCGCCCTTCTTCTCACACGTGCAATCTAAGAGATATAGAAAAGACCTACTCTTGCTTGGTGATCAAATGAGACTTCACATCATTTTATTTATACATGTCAAAGAGGGTGTGACAACACAAGGGACATGTCCCTTCATTCGTTGGTCAACTTGAATTTTTCTTGGGCCGACTTGTCTTAGTAAAATAAAAATTTACATAATGCATCTAGGGCCGACTTGAAGACCCTTTAATCATACGGGAATACCTTCCGATGCTACACAAAAATCAACACTCCCTCTTAGCAAGAGATGTATTCTCCTTAGCTAAAAATAGATTTCTCCTTAGCTGAAATTTCCACTCCAATAGAAAAGTTCATGAGCTTGTTATATTTGATGTAGTGTCTCCTCACATGCAAGTCCATTTATATAGATAACTCCATCATGAAGCAGGAAATGTAAGTATCGCGGGCCATTCACCCCTAGCAAAATCATCATGGCTCCAATGGGTGAATGTATCATTCTTCCCTAGCCAAATCAGCATGAGCCTATGGATGGAAAATCAGCATGGCCCCAAGGAAGAATGTCTACCTCTGGGCCATTCACCCCTGGCCAAATAAAAATGGCTACTTTGGGTGAATGTATCATTCCTCCACTAGTCAAATCAGCAGGCATACTTTGGGTGAATGTATCATTCCCCCACTAGTCAAATCAGCATGACCCTGTGGGAGAATGTTTGCCTTGTGTGAAATTTCCTTGAAATTGCAGCAACTAGAATTTATTCTCCTAATTGATTAGTAGTTTAATTGTTTACAGCAATTAACTAATAAATCACATTGCAATTCTTCACAAAATAAATACGTTGCAGAAGTAAATAAGGAACTGAGAAATAGATGCAGCAAATTCTGAGATTACAATAATTTGAATGCCCAACTGGCAATCCTCCGGCAAATATCTCGAAAAAATAAAATTGAGAAGATTTCTCCCTTATGCAATCAATCCAGCCTTCACTGGTCTGCTCGAACCCCACACTGCCAAACTCGCTCTGCCTGGAATTCGCACTGCTTGGCTTGGATAATTCGCACTGTCTACAAACTGGCTCCAAGTGAGTCGTCCAGCCTCCCTCTGCCCTTGGAAAATATTCGCCTTGCCTTCTGAATGATCTCCCGGCCTCCGAAAACTAAAACAAACCCTTTTCGGCAACTCACACTGGGGTTTTTGGTTGCTCGCACTGGCTTTTGCTACCCTCTTTGCACATAATTTAGCCCCCTTTCTCCTGCCAATCTGGCACTGGAGAAACACTAGAAAATTCCCTCGAATCCTCCTCTTGAATTTTTTGTTGCTCTCTCTCTCTTCGATGCTCTCCCCTCTGGCTTGAATTGTGCCCTCACTTTCTACGAATTGGGTGATTTGATCTGCTAAGAAAAGTTAATGCTCGATCTGTCTCTCTCCATCCCTTCGAGTTGCTCTTATAATCTCTCGTTGAGACTTCAACAGCCAAGATTAAATGACGGATAAGATCAATTAGACTTCATCAATATAAGTCTCTAGAGAAATCTCAAACATCCTTAATTAATTAATTTTAATTAACCAACTTTCCTAAGTTAAACTTAGGAAATAATTTAATTATTGGGCAATTAATTTAATTACGGTGTTTCGTAGACATATCTCACGAAACCAATTCTGAGTATTGGAGACCATGTGTTCCTCAGCCTCTTAGCACCATCTAAAACTAGAACACCTATCCAATCCTAATATATCATCCAAAAACTAATACTCCCTCTTAACGAGAAAGGTGTTCTCTACCCAACATCTCTCCTCTACAACTTGCAGTTGGACTAACCACGTTGTTGGTGTATGACATCTGTTACATCTCTTTTCTTCACATATCTCACTGATCTGACTCCCTATCGCTGGAAATTACTGTGAAGAAGCCTCTCTAGCAAACTATGTCTATAAACACTGTGCATACTCTGATATACCTCACATTGTTGTTGCTAATACTGCAATGTTGTTGCAACTACTACAATAGTGAGTCTAGAAACTTTTTTATGTTGTCCCACTTGGGTTGGAACTACCCCTGCAACCTACAACTGGGCAATTTGCACTGCCTCCATAAACCATACGAATTTCCTGCAAATGCAACTAGAAACTCGACCTCTATAGACCTATTGTTTCCCTGTAATTGGCTCGGCAACTGTCCCTTGAGTCTCTGACTGCAACTCGCTCTCAATTGTCTACTAAGAAACTAATTGTGCCTAATTGTCTATGCACCTTTCTAGTATCTGACTAAAATTATCTGCTCCACCATCTGGAGGTATAGCTGCTATCAATTCAAACTCCCCCAACCTGGAGGTCAACTCATCTATCTCTACCGAAGTTAATGTCTATTGTTGCCCCTTCTTGTCATTCTTCTTCTCTGGACATTGGGTGACGCAGTGACCAAATTCACCACATCCAAAGCATTTGACCTTCGACATGTCCTTTTTCTTCTTCTTGCCTCCCTTTGAGTTTTGTCGCTGGCTAGGACCCTTCTTCGCTTTCCCTTTACTCGCAAGGGCTACGTTCTCTTCTTCCTCCTCAGCTTCTGGTCCTCAATTGTTGTTTTCGGAGTGCCTTCGACTAATATGAGCCTTAGCTCCTCTTGCAGGAAATCACTCCACAAGAACTCCCAATCTGGTAGTTGGTCTCATCTAATGATCCCCTGAACAATGGTTTGCCATTCCTTGGTACTCCCATTTACAGCTACTCACACAAGTTCTTTGTCTTCGGGTTTCTCTCCTACAGCTGCTAGCTCATCGCAGGCATTTTGAATTCTAGTGAGATAGGAAGTCATGCTCTCACCCTTCTGCATCTTCATTGTCCTCTGCTTTTCCTTGAGAATCATTTCATGATTCTTCAATGGATTCCCATACATCTTTACAACAGCATCCCACATGTCCTTTGTCGTATTCTTGTCTGCAATGTGTGGAACGATATGACCTCAAACCCAATCTAAGACCATCCTCTTTGTCTTTGCCATCCCTTTCTTGAAGTTTGCCAACTTTTGTGCATTTGTTGGCTCTCCCATGATGTTTGTCACGAACTCCTTCAGACCATGCTCATCCAATAAAAATTGCATTATGGCCTTCCAAGTGCCAAAATTAGAGACTTTGTCAAGTTTGTCCCGATCCCTGAGTCTTGTTGAAGTCATCTCACGTAATTCAAATAAACTGGAGGCTGGATCTGGAAATCTCATTCTCTTCCATGCTTAACCTTCTTCATGTTACTCGCTCTCCCTTAGGAATGCACAAATCTGCCTCTGGAAATCCTTCTCTAGCTAATGTATTGCCTTCAGCTGCTCACTGAGACTACTCGCTTTACCTTCTGGATGTCCTTCTCCGAGAACTAGCACACAAACTGCAGCCTCTGCAACCTAGAACTGGCTATTTTCAAAAACTCACACTGGTAAATTAGTTTGCATGCTTCAACTTGCTAGATCTCCTCTTGGAAACTGGAAACTCTCAGAAATTTATGGAAACTACCTCTTTGTGTTCTTTTCTCTTCATGCCCAGCGCAGATCTGCAACTGCAACCCTTGCTGCAAATCTAGTAAACCCAGATCCGCTTTGGGAATCAACTGATTTTCTCTCTAGAACCTCTTTCTGTCAACCACACTGCCTGCAAACTCTGCTTCTGAGCAAATTGAATTTTCTTGCACTTTGCCTCTGAAAATTGATTTTTGCCTAGCAATTCGCACTCTTGACCTAACCAACGCAGATCTGAATCTTGTGCTTCAGATCTCCCTCTGAAATTGCACGATCTTTCGCCTTTGAGCCTCAAACCTGAACAACAATGCTCTGATGCCATGTGAAATTTCCTTGAAATTGCAACAACTAGAATTTATTCTACTAACTGATTAGCAGTTTAATTGTTTACAGCAATTAACAAATAAATCACACTGCAATTCTTCACAAAATAAATACATTGCGGATGTAAATAAGGAGCTGAGAAATTGATGCACACACAATAAAAATGACACCAATATTTTTGGACTAAAAGTCCTGAAAAAACCCGAAAGAAAAACCGGTCCAGCAGATGAGGGTTTATTTTATTATAATGCAGCAAATTCTGAGTACAATAATTTGGATGCCCAACTCACAATTCTTCGGAAAATATCCAGCAAAAATAAAATGGAGAAGATTTCTCCCTTTTGCAATCAATCCGACCTCCAATGGCCTGCTCAAACCCCACACTGGCATACTCATTCTGCCTGGAATCCAAACTGCTTGGCCTGGATAAATCGCACTGCCTGCAAACAGACTCCAAGTGAGTTGTCCAGCCTTCCTTTGCCCCTAGAAAATGTTTGCTCTGCATTCTGGATGATCTTCGAGCCTCCGGCAACTGAAACGAACCCTTTCCGGCAACTTGCGCTCAGGTTTCTGGTTGCTCGCACTAGCTTTTGCAGCTCTCTCTACAAAATAATTCGGCCTCCTTTCTCCTGCCAAACCGGCACTAGAGAAACACTGGAAAATTCCTCGGAATCATCCTCTTGAATTTTTTTATGCTCCCTCTCTCTAATGCTCTCCCTCTGACTCGAACTGCATCCTCACTTTTTACGAACTAGGTAGCTTGATCTGCCAAGAAAAATTGATGCTCGATGTGTCTCTATCCATCCCTTCGAATTGCTCTTATAATTTCTTGTTGAGACTTCAACGGCCAAGATTAAATCCTCATCGATTGCTAAGATCAATTAGACTTCATCAATAGAAATCTCTAGAGCAATCTCAAACATCCTTAATTAATTAACTTTAATTAACCAACTTTCCTAAGTTAAACTTAGGAAATAATTTAATTAATGGCTAATTAATTTAATTAAGGTGTTTCGGAGTCATATCTCGTGAAACCAATTTTGGGTATTGGAGATCCTGTGTTCCTTAGCCTCTCAACACCAACTAAGATTAGAACACCTATTTGATGCTACTATACCATCAAAAAACTAACACCCTACGTTGCAGTTGCAGTTGCCCTAAGCCATTCATCCCTAGCCAAATCAACATGGCTCCATGGGTGAATGTATCATTCTCCCCTAGTCAAATACCCTATGGGAGAATGTTTGCCCTATTCTGCAAGCTACAGAAACATCAACACTCCCTCTCAATGAGGGAGAGATTTTGTATCATGTGAAGTGTGTCTTTGAAGCATACAAACTTCGCTCTAAACAGAGGCTTGGTGAGAATGTCCTCAATTTGCTCGTCTAAGGATATGCATTGGAGCTTCATTGCTCACTTCTGCACCATGTCTCAAATGAAGTGATATTTCATCTCAATATGCTTCGAACTATCATGAAATACTAAATTCTTCGAAAGCTCTAAGCTCAACACAACTTTGATTATCAAAATGTATTACATCCTGACCAAATAGCCCTACAAGTAGCTTTCAAAGCCACATTGCTTTTGACTTGCAACACTGACTGCGATATACTTTGCCTTTGTTGCACTAAGTACAACATAAGTCTACTTGCTTTTAAACTAGGATATCATAGCTAATCCCAAACTGAAGCAGCAACCCTAGGTGTTGTCTCTGTCCTCTGCACTTTCGGCCCAATCTGAATCAGTATATCCCTGTAGCCTCACTTCACCACCTAAGATATATCTCAAACTATATTCAACCATACCACGTAGGTACCTCAACACATGCTTTGCTGCAACACAATGTACATGCCTCGGCTCAACCATAAACTGGCTCAGGTTGTTCACTGAAAAGCAAATATATGGCCTAGTGTTAACCAGGTATATCAAGGATCCAATCAACTGCATGTACATAGTGGGATCCACCTATTGAGAAATATAGGGCATCAAGTATTAGGTAATTTCTCTTCTTATGATAATTGTTTGTGAATGCTTTTTACTTTCTTAGATTAGGATCTTCTCTTTCTCATATTATTAGTGTTCTTCTTCATCAAACAGCTACCAATGCATAAACCGTAAAGAGACAAGAGACACAGAATATAGGCTATCAACCAAGGCCAAAACCTCTCCCACTTGAGAGGAAAACCCGAACAAATTCTTCTTCCTATAGAGAGTTCAATTGATGAATACTGAGACCAAGATCCTTGACTTACTTGCCACTCCAAGACCAAGACACAAGGATTCCTTGATGAGATCCTTAGTCCACGATCCTTCTACTCCTTCCTTCTTCTCGGCTTCTTCTTCAACCTTGACCTCCTTCTGCTTAAGACCTTCGGCCTCCTTGAATTAGGTCTGCAATCCTAATTCAGAAAATTCAAACCTCTTCTGATATTCCGTTTGTGATAGAGTATCCTCTGGCTTGTCTCTGCTTTTGAATAGCCCTTCTTTCCAATTCGTCTCCTAGAGGACTGCAATTTTCCTTGCTCTAATCGCTAGTTGAATAAACTTCTTATCTTCCTTAGTGATGTGTGCAAGCCATGTACTTAAAAATGTAATTCCAAAATATCCCTAAGGACTTCACTCTTCCTTCTCCTTACTTCGCTTTGTTGGGAGGCTTCTTCTTTGACCCCTTCGCACTTCACACTGCAGTCCCACACTTGTCCGAAAATTTTTCTTCTAAATTGAGGTTGAGTTACCTATTTATAGTGGTTTCCCCCTCAAATTAGCCGACTTGGAGGAGGGTGAGCCAACGTGTCATTTGGAGGAGGTTATTTATTCTATTTTGTAGCAAACTTGAAGGAGAGGTCTTGTGCTTGTCTTTGGAGGGCTTTCATACTTATTTAATGACTCATACAAAGTATAACATGCCCAGGAAGGGTCCTTCATACATGACATAGACTCAAATTGACTTTTATGACTAGATGGCAAATTCTAAAGGCTCACAACGGGAGCCATCATTAAAAATAAAATTCCTTGCTCATGAAACCCATGAGACAAGCACTACAACTAAGTCACCTGATACGGGGATACAGGGATTCGAGAATCGGATTCGGGATACAGTGACCCCCGGAATAGGACACTTCCGGGATACGATACGTTATATATTATTTTATTAAAAAAAAAAAATATATATATATATATATATTAAAAATTAGAACATTTTCATAGCCGACGAGGTTGACCCAGGGATTGAATAATAGAAGGGGAGGGTCGAAGGGGAGGGTCGAAGGGGAGCAATGGAAGGAGCTAGGGTTATACTGAAATGCTCTGCAGCGGTCGCCGCTGCCAACGATATTGTGGCTCTCGCACCAGAGCGTGAATCCCTTCGACGCGCTATTGTTGCTGAGAAGGGAATCGTTGTAGCCTTCATCGCAGAACCTCGATGAGAACAGACCCCACCCAGGCTGAATGCTACGCCACTCTGTGAAGCCGCCACCATTGTTGTGAACTTACTTTGTGCAGCCTCCACTGCCCTGAATGATCATTCTGTCGCAAACAGACTTACGACCAATGCCAGAAATCGGGACTATGCCACAGCACTACTGCCAGAGGCTGCCCCTCTCAGCAACAGGGTCATGACTATGTCTTGGTCAGATTTAGCAGTCCTTCACAATAATTATGATATTGGCTTCATCAAATACGCAGATCCTACCATCGTTTATGCCCAACGGCAGCCATGTCTTATGGATCTGATGGAGAATAGAGCAAAGGAGCTTTCTTATCTTTCTCCTGCTTTTCAAATCCAGATCTCTTCTTTCGAGCAGATCCCTGCTGCTTTAGGTCCGTCCAACAGAAAAAGTACAGAATCTCTTGCACGCCCTTGAGCACAAGCTGGGAATACCCACAACTCTTCAAAGACTTCTCTACGGAGGTAAACAACTTGAAGCAGCTTTCCCCCTCTCATTCTACCACATTGAAAGAGATGCTACTTTATTTTTAGCCCTACGTTTGAGAGGAGCTGCTGGAAACACTTCTTCAGCGCCAGCTTTTTCTTACAAGGATGCGGTCCATGCACAGCCCAGAAACGCTGCCCAATCCTCAGAGGCCCCCAAGCCTTTTCTAGTTGATAAATTAGAGGATGTTCCCTCCATAGAAATTACACATCCAAATCTGGCAGAACAGCTCCAAACATTTTCAGAAACCGCTGTCATATGCAGATTCAATGGCCTTTGGTCTCGCACAAAGGATCTTTATGAGTGGATCTACGCCAACTAGACCCACAATTGCAAGGTCAGCTTTTGTTCAAAAGGTTTTTTCATAGTTTTGTTTGATCATATCAAGGATTATCAACAGGCCCTCTCAGAAGGCCCATGGTTATGGGGAGCAGCAGGGCTATTCAACACCCCCTGGTTCCCGAATTTCGACCCAGCTACAACAGTCATTACCAGGACTCCGGTCTGGGTCAGGCTACCCAATCTCCCTACCCATCTCTGGCACCTTTCAGTCTATCGAGGAATAGGAAACGCTCTGGGCCGCTTTCTGAAGGCAGACTACACTCAAGAGTACCAAAGACTATACACATATGCCAAAATGTGTGTGGAAGTCGACATTAGCAAAGGCTTGCCCGACCAAATTATTCTCAAAATAGGCGACTTTGTATGGACTCAGATCCTAGATTATGAGAATACAGCTTTCTGATCGCGCCATTGTCACCAAACAAGGCATCTTCAGAAATCCTGGCCTACATTTCTCACAAAAAAAAAGGAAAACATTCCAACATCCAAATCTAAAAGATGGACACCTTGCAGTCCGCCGCCTATGGTTGACACTGATTCTTTAAGTTCAGAGGACAAAGAGACAGATGCAGAAATGGAACATGCTCAACAGACAAATGAACTGTCATTTGTTGAACCTGTGGATCCTCCAGATACGATGAACTCCCAGAAACGCACTCATGAGTCCTCCTCTTCTGATACAGACAAGGAGACTCCTTACACTGCCAATACCAGTCTACAAGTGGTTCTTGCCCATCCACATCAAGTTGAATGGGTTAAAGTCAACAAGAAGAAAGGAAAAAAACTTCGCTTAGAGGCTTCTGCCCGTTCTGGGTAGATTTCAGTTTATTTCTTTCAGCTCTCTTGTCTTGCTCCTTCTCTCTTTGTTTGTTTCTCTTTCTCTTTTCGGGACCGAGGTGGATAATTCATCCTTTCCGGTTGGCCCATTTCTTGTCTCTCTTGTTCGTAAGCTTACCTTGTACTATATTTTCACCTAATAGAATTAGTCTTACTCAAAAAATATAAGGAAAAAAGAATATATATATATATATATATATATATATATATATATATATTAAAAATTAGATATTTTTCACACAAATTCATACAAATTCATTGATTCAAACATAGATTTAAGATCTTAGATACTCATACATGATACATTGAAATTTGATACATTGATACATCATACAATTGTCAAATTTACTGAGAAAGACAAGATAGTAAGATATTGTAGTTTTCTCATTAAGTCATCAGAATTGAAATGTGTTACATATGTACACTACCAATGGCAAATAGAAATAGAAAATACAAAAAAACTACAGTCTCCAAGACTACAAGCCTGAAGCCTCAATGAGTTAGAGTCAATGAGTCATCAATCTTCATCATCATAATCAGCATCACTATCCTCATCCCAATCATCATGCTCACCACTGCTCTCCTCTGGCTCTGATGCATCCTCCTCCTCTGTCATCTCTGCATCTGCTGGTGTGGAGGATGACGCCTCTACTCTATCATCAAATGTGACAGGCTCTATAGGGACAGTGCACTTGCCGGATGCTCGAATCTCTTTGAAAAAACTCCCTTTCTCCTTGCTAACCCTTTCTTCTTGCAAACCCTTGCTCCTTGCTCACTTCACAAACACAAATCGGTGAGAAAGAATGAGCGAAATCGTTGTTTTATAACCCAAAATCGCACATTTTAGACACAACGAATCCGGTTGTACGGGATATGGCTGTATCTGTACAAGGTACGGTCGGGATTCGTCGTACCCTATACGAATACGGCCGTATCCCGTGAATCGGGTATGAATCCTGGAGTATCGTATCCGACATGCCGGATACGGGATTCGAGGGCCCTGGGGGATGAATCTGGTTTCTTAGCACTAAAATAATAATTTAATTTTTCTTCTTTTCATCAATTACATAAAATCACAATTACACATGTCATTATGAAGATTGAACCTAGTTACACTCTACAACACCGAAGGTATTCATAATGGTACTTAGTCATTCTCAAGCTGAAGAATTTCTGATAAGAAGAGTCGGATTGGTAAGCCATCTGTATAACATCATATCAACCAGCATTGTCACATAGCAAAGCCTTGACTAACAGCTCTATCTCTCCACAAGATCAAAGCACAATGTTGGACAGAACAATGATGTATAGACACCCTCATCATTGTCTCTCTCGAAACATACTCTGGCCAGGTTCTCAAAATGTGTTTCACCAAGGCTATTCTGATCTTGGATTCATTGTCCTCAAAAAATATCGGTCCTTTACGACTACTCTTGTCTTAGATGCCCTAACACATCCTCAAAGAGCATCAGATGTTAGATATTTACCAAATCCTCCATTTTGTCTTCCCAGGTGAAGACAAGAATGATGTTTGTCTCTCTCCCTCTCAACTTAGGGAGGACATATCTATTCCAATAAAGGAATGTACTTGTTCCTACAGAAGGAATGTAACTAATCTCCCTCTTGGCTTAGGAATTTTGTTTCCAAGTTTCTTCCAAGTAAGAAACTTGTTTCCAGGATCCCTCTTAATTAGGGACTTACAGCAGCTCCTCAGGTGGAGATGACGGAATAACCAGTTGCTTGAAGAACTCCTCCTTTGTGATGTCATGAACTTCTTTTCGTTATTCGGGAGTCTTCATGTTTTGGGACTTGTTCATAGGGCACAGATCATCCATCACTTTCATCTTTGAGCCATGTCATCATTCCTTTCATCAGAAAGTGATCTATCAGTCCATATTTTTCCTTCCTTCATGCCATGTTGCCTTCTTCATGCCATGTTTTCTTAAGAATCTTTCATCCCACTACATGGTTATCAATGGTGGAAGACATTTATAGCTCTTCCCAAGGCAGCCCTGCATAAGCCCATCCAGATATCATTCAAAAATAGGAAATGAACTTTAAATCAAAATTACCTTTGTGATGATCTTTCATCATGATATCTTCCAGTTTGCGTCAGCATCCTGCATACATATCAACACATCTCCCAAAGATATATATTGTTAAGGGTCTCTTTTCTTTTTCAGACTCCATTAGAGTCTTCATATCTTTCATGGGGATATCCTAGTCAAGTCTTCCTGGTCTTTGGATGTGTTGAGAATTTAGGGGGCTAGTGTTTAATTCAAATTCTCTTCTTGATAATTACTTGTGAGCTTACTTGAGTTACTTATGTCTTCTCTTCGTTATCTAATTTAGTCTTTCATCAAGTCAATTATCAAAATATACAAGACACAGAATTAGGCTCCTTGAGCCAGGGCAAAACCTCTCCCTCTTGGAGAGGAAAACCCACGAGAAATTCTTCTTATAGATTTTCAAATGACAAGTACCATGACCAAGACTCAGACCCTTGACCTATATATATGCATCCAAAACCTTGTCACTTCTTTTTTCACTGCCTCCAATGTTGATCCTTCATTTCTGCACCAACTTACACTGATCTATAACAACCTTAGAGAACTCGGTCTCTAATTCAATCTAACTTGATTTCGTCTTTGCTCACCAAAACATTTCTTCTTGCTTCATCTTCACTTGACTGATATTTCTTTTGTTAACTGAGGATAGGAAGGTAAATCATAGATTTACCTTCCTTTTTATACTTGTACTTACAAGTGCATCACCTTACTGGAATCACATCTTACTTCAGATTGACCGCATAAATACACAATGATTTACTGCCTTAGCTTCGCACTTCACTCAGGTTATATCATGTTGTTACATCTCAGATATTACTATACTGGATCTCTGTCTTAAGCCCGCATAGATCTCTGTCTTAAGTCAGCATCAAACATAGATAGATATTGTTCGCACTTATGTCCTTAAACTATGTCTTATTTCCGCATTTAACCAGACTTCTTCACATTTTCTTGACCTCATATGTATTTGTATTACACCCAGTCCTTGGCCCACATTTTAATCACAGATGTATCTGCATTATACCCAGAGTGATCTGCATTTTTCTTTGTTGTGCCACTTCAAAGAGATCCGCAATCCCTGTGTCGTTCAAATGAACCACAGTACAGTGTATTTATAGTGGTGTTATCTCTGTCTTTAGGCCGACCATTCAGCCAGTAGGTAGGCCGACTTGATCACTAAGTATATAAGTCGACTAGTAGTATATTTACTCCAACATTTAATGAGGCATTATTCACTGTAAATGCAACTTGTCTTCCATCGTTGATTGAGTGTTGTTGTGAGCTTGTCTTCCAGCTTGTATTCCATTCTTCCACAAGGTCTTGGAGCATATATTTCTAGACTATATTCTTCATGTATGTGACACTTAATTCTATTTATACTTAAAAGACAAAAACCTAATAGACATCAAGAAGAAGTCTATTAACCTACATAATAAAATCTTGCTCATGAAACCCATGAAGCAAGTACAACAAAATACATTTTATTATCTTTGTCTTCTTCTTTACATAAGTACATAATTACATAGTCAACATGAAGACTGACCTAGTTACACTTTTCAACACTCCCTCTTAACTAGGGAGGTATTCATACAGGTACATGGTCACTTTCAAAATGAAGAATTTCATAAGAAGATTCAGATTGGTAATCGCATTTGTATAGCATCATATCAACCAGCATTGTCCTAATGCAAGGCCTTGACTAACAGCCCCATATCTCAACGAGACAATGGGCTACAATGTTGACAAGAGACATGCCTAATAGACACCATAGTCATTGTCCCTCTAAGGTAGCCAACCCTCAAAGAATATCGGTCCATGACTACTCTTACCTTGAATGCCCTATCTCATTCTCAAAGAGTATCGAATGCCAGATGATTACCCAATCCTCCATTCTGTCTTCCAGGTGAAGACCAAAATGATGTGTCTATCCATTCTATTCACATGGCCTTCACTAAGACTTACGGTTGTTAGTCCTGGTCTAGTGCATGACACATGTAATAGAGAATCACATACGTCACTCCCTCTCAACACAGGAAGGACATACTTCAAGTTTCTTCCAAGCAAGAAACATACCACCATGCTCCCTCTCAACCAGGGTCCTGTAGCAGCAATCCAGCTACTCATGAAGAATTCCTCCCCTCGATGTCATGGATTTCGATATTGAGGAATCTTCAACTTTTGGATTCATAAGGCACAGATCATCCATCACTTTCAGTCACGATTCATGTCCACTATTAGAAAGTGATTAATTAGTCTTTCTCATCTGGTCCACCGTTATGCCATGTTGCTTTCCTTCGAATCATCCCCAAGGATCATACATCCTTTCTCATGATTAGCAGCCCTGCACAAATTCATCTAGATAAACATATACATATGAACTTTTAAAACAAAAGTTGCCTCAGTGATGATCTTTCACCATGACATCTTCCTGTAGGCATCGGCATCCTTTATTCAGATTGACACATATCCTAATGATATGTTTTGTCAAGGGTCTTCTTCTTTACCACACTTCTGTCAGAGTCTACATATCCTCCCAGGAGATCTCGTAGTCACATCTTCTTGGCCTCCGGATGATAACTGCCTCTTGACATGGTTGCATTTCATGATCTCTTCCTCTCCGCACATTCTTCATTCCCGGGATCTTACAAATTTTTCAGTTCCTCGTTCATATACAACCACCTCATATTCCATGAGCATATATTATGTTGATTTCATCTGTCGGTGCACCAAGAGACCCTTCTTTATAGATCATACTTCTAGATATAGAAGTCCATTGCCTTCAACCATATGACATGACGTCACAATATCTAGTGTCGGCATATATATATATATATATATATATATATATATATATATATATTCCTCATACCTTTTTCCTTTTAGTCATCCTGTATCAATTTCTCTAGAATGAAGAGCTTCATTCATTCCCTTGGCTTGCTCCATCAATATGTCATCACATCCCAAATGTTTGTTTCCATGATGACCCTTGATCTTGATGACTGCCTTCCATCAATACTGTTATCAGAGAGGTTTTCCTGGAGCTGCTTGACCAAGAGCTCCTACCATGCTTTTATCATGATGCTATAATATACATTGCTTCCTATCATAATATTTTACAACCAACAGAAATCTCTTAAAGGAGAAGATGACCTCAATCATAGTGGAGATCCCCCACTCCTTCTTTATTAGATTTCTTTCCATCAGGTTCTTCTCTTATATCTGAGACATGGGCTTCTTTCTTTTTCCTATTGTCCTTTCTAAATTTAGGACAATCTCGTTTATAATGCCCAAGATCATTACATCCAAAGCATCGTGCTTTGTTCATATTTCTTTTCTTATTCTGAGGACCAAATTTACCGAATCTTCCTTTCTTCCTGGACATGGCGGCAAAGGCTTGATTCTCTAAAATTGATCCTGCTTTCAATCTTGATTCTTCTATCTTACCTAGACTTTGGAATGGCGTGGCTTCTTCTCTCCCATCTATGCTGGAAGTGGAACCTCTCCATTCTTTCGGTAAGACATTTTGTACCATAGTGAGTATTTCTCTATCAGACATTACTCCACCCAACTTCAGTAGTAGTTCTCGTATTGCAAAAATATCCATCAGATATGAAATTATTCCTTCCTTTGACATTCTCAATCTGTATAGTTTTTGTCTCGGGGATATTATTTCCTTTGTAGAACCTTTAAAGAATAGTTCCACCAATTTATCATATATTTCTTTTGAGGATTCTAGCTTTGATACATAGGGAGTGAGAGAGTCTTTTATGGATTCTATAAGAATCCTTCTAGCTCTTATGTCTCCTTGCATGTATTTGATATATGCTAGAATGTCTTCTTTTGGAGGTTGAATTGTAGATCCTTCTACGAAACCCATAACTTCATTTTCAATTAGGTTTAGATCTATCATTTTCTTCCATGCATTAAAGTTTGATAACCCAACCAATTTGTTGCTCTCTATACAATGAGGCAATTTGACAAATTTAGATAAAGTCATAGATACTTACTTGAGTAATTGAATTTCTCCTTTAGCAGCGTCCTTGATGAAGAAGTTAGGCGCTTTTTCTTAGATAAAAAACTTCAATCTAGGTGATCTTGGATCCTTAAATGTAAAGGATGTCTTCAAAAGATGATCTCCTCTTCTACCATTGTCTTGAATGTAAATCTTTGTTGGCAAAAATTATTTTCTTGAAAATATGATCCTTTCAATGAGATGAAGATCTTGAGAGTCTTCCTTGCAAATTGATTTGACTCTTCACCCAAACTTTGATTTTTGCATCCTAGAGTTTCTCTTTGTCAAGCAGCCCTTGAGTTCATCAGCACCTTAGCTCTGACACCATGTTGAGAATTTAGAGCGTTGGTGTTTAATTCAAATTCTCTTCTTGATAATTACTTGTGAGCTTACTTGAGTTACTTATGTCTTCTCTTCGTTATCTAATTTAGTCTTTCATCAAGTTAATTATCAAAATACACAAGACACAGAATTAGACTCCTAGAGCCAGGGCAAAACCTCTCCCTCTTGGAGAGGAAAACCCACGAGAAATTCTTCTTATAGATTTTCAAATGACAAGTACCATGACCAAGACTTAGACCCTTGACCTATATATATGCATCCAAAACCTTGTCATTGCTTCTTTGACTGCCTCCAATGTTGATCCTTCATTCCTGCACCAGCTTACACTGATCTGTAACAACCTTAGAGAACTCGGTCTCTAATTCAATCTAACTTGATTTCGTCTTTGCTCACCAAAACATTTCTTCTTGCTTCATCTTCACTTGACTGATATTTCTTTCATTTACTGAGGATAGGAAGGTAAATCATAAATTTACCTTCCTTTTCATACTTGTACTTACAAGTGCATCACCTTACCGGTATCACATCTTACTTCAGATTGACCGCATATATACACAGTGATTTACTGCCTTAGCTTCGCACTTCACTCAGGTTATATCATGTTGTTACATCTCAGATATTACTATACTGGATCTTTGTCTTAAGCCCGCATAGATCTCTGTCTTAAGTTAGCATCAAACATGGATAGATATTGTTCACACTTTTGTCCTTAAACTCTGTCTTATTTCCGCATTTAACCAGACTTCTTCACATTTTCTTGACCTCAGATGTATCCATATTATACCCAGTCCTTGGCCCGCATTTTAATCACAGATATATCCGCATTATACCCAGAGTGATCCGCATTTTTCTTTGTTCTGCCACTTCAGAGAGATCCGAAATTCCTGTGTCGTTCAAATGAACCACAGTACAGTGTATTTATAGTGGTGTTATCTCTGTCTTTAGGCTGACCATTCAGCCAGTGGATAGGCCGACTTGATCACTAAGTATATAAGCCGACTAGTAGTATATTTACTCCAACATTTAATAAGGCATTCTTCATTGTAAATGCAGCTTGTCTTCCATCGTTGATTGAGGATTGTTGCGAGCTTGTCTTCCAGCTTGTATTCCATTCTTTCACAAGGTCTTGAAGCATATATTTCTAGACTAGATTCTTCATGTATGTGACACTTAATTCTATTTATACTTAGAAGACAAAAACCTAACAGACATCAATAAGAAGTCTATTAACCTATATAATAAAATCTTGCTCATGAAACCCATGAAGCAAGTACAACAAAATACATTTTATTATCTGTCTTCTTCTTTACATAAGTACATAGTTACATAGTCAACATGAAGACTGACCTAGTTACACTTTTCAATAGGATGTTGATTGCCTTTTCCACAGTTGCATATCCCACGATCCTTCCTTTCTTCACACATTTCATTCCTAGGAATTTCCAGTCAAATTTCCTCCAGTGTTGTCAACCACCTGATATTACATATGAGGACATATTATGTTGATTTCATCTAGACAAAGTGTGACTCATGCCTTCTTGCATCCTTTTAGAGGAGGAAATCATTTTTTTCCTTTTGATCATGTTCTCAAGATAGAGCATTGATCCATGTTACCTGCAACCATATGACATGACTCTTCAATATTGAATATAAGCATACTGTTGGACATTGGGTTCAACGCTCCCCGTGTGTTTCGCGACATGGACTAACCGCCTCTCGTGGATCCTAACTCTGGCGATTGTAGCAGAGACTAATGCCTGTGGGTTTTGGTCTAACGGCAATCGTTATTCCAACAAATGGTATCAGAGCGAAAGGTCTCGAGTTCGAAACTCACCCGGCTCGCGTTGGGGGGGGAGATTGTTGGACATTGGGTTCAACGCTCCCCGTGTGTTTCCCGACATGGACTAACCGCCTCTCGTGGATCCTAACTCTGGCGATTGTAGCGGAGACTAATGCCTGTGGGTTTTGGTCTAACGGCAATCGTTATTCCAACACATACATACCTCATTTTTCCTTTGAGTCATCTAGACTTCCTACAACAGGTTCCTTGATTGAAAGAGCTTCAATCCCTTGATCTGCTTTACCTTTTATGTCATCAGCCCATGAATTCCACAAGTTTGGAATTCTCATTAAACACTTGCTTCCTCTCTTGATCGGTGAACCTTTCGATGAAGATTCCATCAGAGAATCTTGAGGATCTAGAGTATCCTCATTTAGCAGATGTTTCCTTTTGATTGATGTATGATGAGCTTTGACCTGAATGACATTTTTGCTTTCCATAAGTGCCACTTATGTTTCCAATGAGGTTCCCAAGAGCTATATCCTTCATAGTGATTGACATAGATTTCAATTTCAACCATTTTTCATGCTACTCTATGATGATGTCTCGAGCTATTGCTTCTAATGCTTTTATGATGCCATGATGCATCCTTCCATGCTCTTCTAATGATTCCTATTATGATAGTTGTAATTTACAATGGGAGAACTTGAAAACTAGAAAAGAACTTAGGTGAGGAAGACTATCTCAATCATAGTAGAGATCTTTTACTTCCTCTTTCTTGGACTTCTTCTTTTCAGCTTCCTTCACATCCTCGGTGATATGGGCTTCTTCTCTTCCTTCTTTTGTTATTGTCCTTCTTGAGCTTAGGACAATCTCTTCTATAGTGCCCATATTCATGACACCCATAGCATTGAATCTTAGCCACGTTCTTCTTCTTTTTTGGAGGACCAAACTTTCCAAATTTTTCCTTTTTTTGTTATTGCAACATATGCCTGATTTTGTTCACCTGATCCCACATCAGATTTTTCCTTTAGCCTTGATTCTTCAATCTTGCATAGTGACCACAACTCATGGAATGGAGTAGCTTCTTTCTTCCCATAAATACTTGAAGTAAAGTTACTTCATTCCTTTGGTAGTGCATTTAGCACTACTGTAGTCATTTCTCTATCACACATAACTTCTCCCAGATCTTGAATTTGATCCCAAATTTTAGATATCCTCATAAAGTATGAGGCTATTCCATCTTCCCTTGACATCTTCAGTTTGTAGAGTTCTTGCCTTAGAGAGATAACTTCCCCTGCAGCGCTTATGGAATACAACTCTACCAGTTTGTCATATATTTCTTTTGAAATTTCAAGTTTTGATACATATGGGATGAGAGAATCCTTGATGGATTCAATGAGAATCCTTTGAGCCTTAACTTCCCCTTTCATATACTTCGCAAGAGGTTGAGCATCTTCCTTTCCTAGTTTAGTGATTGATCCTTTGACATGTTCCACAACCTCATTTTCAATGAGATTCAGATCTATCATTTTCTTCCATGCAAGATAGTTTGAAGCCCCAACCAATTTGTTGCTTTCCTTGCAAAAAGACATTTTGACAGATTAAGATGTGGACATAAATATACTTACTTGATAGGATGCTCCTTCTCCTTTTTGTTTTCTTGATGTTGATGACGATATAGAAAATAGAAAACTTCTCCTTAATGAAGATAGTTTTCTTCAATAATGATCCTTGATCCCACAGAGAGGGAGATCCCTTTGGATCCTTTGATGGTGGAGTCTTTGTTGACGAAGATCAATGATGTCTTCTTGATGATGTCTTTAATGGTGGGGATCTTTCTTCAACGAGAGGGAGATCGCCTTAGAATCCTGATGACAGCGTTCTTGATCTTGCTTTCTTCGGATGAATAGACTTCAAGATACTTCAACACCTTTGGTGATGATTGAGTGTGGATCCCAGAAAATCTTCTTTGATGATGATGTGATCTTTGTCCTTGAAGTGCTTTTCTTATATGTATAGATTTCAAGTTGCCTTGATTTGTAGATCTATTTAACTTGAGTATATGTAGGGTTTTGGCCTACCTTTTCTTGATGATGATCCCAAGACTTCCTTCTGGTGTAGACTTCTTCTTCGATTTAGGGTTTTGATACTTTGTTGTAGATCTTGATTCCACTTTGATATCCTTCGATTTGCTTTGATGTCTTTCTCGAGATTTGATCCATGAGTGTCCCTTGATAAGATGCCCTTCCTTGACTTTGTCACCTTAACTCCGATACCATGTTGAGAAATCTAGGGCATCAAGTATAGGTGATTTCCCTTCTTATGATAAGAGCTTGTGAATTCTTTTTACTTTCTTAGATTATTAGTGTTCTTCTTCATCAAACAGCTACCAATGCATAAACCATTAAGAGACAAGAAACACAAATTATAGGCTATTAGCGAGGTTCAAAACCTCTCGCACTTGAGAGGAAAACCGAAACAAATTCTTCTTCTTATAGAGACTTCAATTGACGAATACCAAGACCAAGACCAAGACCCTTGACCTACTTGACACTCCAAGACTAAGACACAATGCTTCCTTGATGAGATCTTAGTCCACGATCCTTTTGCTCCTCCTTCTCGATTTCTTCTTCAACCTCGGCCTTCTTCTGCGTCAGACCTTCGACCTCCTTGAATAAGGTCTGCAATCCTAATTCAGAAACCTTCTTCTTGATACCCTTGCTTATTGGAGAGTATCCTCTTGGCTTTTCTCGACTTCTCTTTTGATTAGCCCTTCTTCCAATTCGGCTCCCTAGGAGGACTGCAATTTTCCTTGATTCCCACTGCTGCAACAGACCTCTTTCTTCCTTACACGTGTGGAGGTTTACAGCGCTTAAAACAAACCCAAAAATATCCCTAAGGACTTCGCTCTTCCTTCTCCTTACTTCACTTTGTTGGGAGGCTTCTTCTTTGACCCCTTCGCACTTCTTACTGAAGTCCCACACTTGTCTGAAATTTTTTTCTTTTGAACTGAGGCTAAGCTGTCTATTTATAGTGGTTTCCCCCTCAAATTATTCAACTTGAAGTAGGGTGAGCCAACGTGTCATTTGGAGGAGGCTATTTATTCTATTTTGTAGCCAACTTGAAGGAGAGATGTTGTGCTTGTCTTTGGAGAGCTTTCATACTTATTTAATGACTCATACAAAATGTAACATGCCCAAGAAGGGTCCTTCATACATGACATAGACTCAAATTGACTTTTATGACTAGATGACAAATCCTAAAGGCTCACAATGGCAGCCATCACTAAAAATAAAATTCCTTGCTCATGAAACCAATGAGACAAGCATTACAATAATAATTTTATTTTTCTTATTTTCATCAATTACATAAATCACAATTACACGTGTCATTATTAAGACGAAACCTAGTTACACTTTTCAACACTTTTAATTTGGAGGAGGTTATTTATTCTATTTTGTAGCCAACTTGAAGGAGAGATGTTGTGCTTGTCTTTGGAGAGCTTTCATACTTATTTAATGACTCATACAAAATGTAACATGCCCAAGAAGGGTCCTTCATACATGACATAGACTCAAATTGACTTTTATGACTAGATGACAAATCCTAAAGGCTCACAATGGCAGCCATCACTAAAAATAAAATTCCTTGCTCATGAAACCAATGAGACAAGCATTACAATAATAATTTTATTTTTCTTATTTTCATCAATTACATAAATCACAATTACACGTGTCATTATTAAGACGAAACCTAGTTACACTTTTCAACACCACCAAATCAAAATCTGAAGAGGATTCACTCAGCTACTTCAAATTTTTCATCATAGGTGTAGCCATGGACTTGCAGTCCATCATGTCAAATCTCCTCACAATTTGAATAGTGTACTTCCCCTGTCTGACAAAGACCTCATCACGTTTCTGCCACACCTCCAATCCCAAGAAATAATGCATCAAGCTATGATCCTTCATCTCGAACTCTGAAGCCAACTCCCTCTCGCACTCGACAATGAACCTCTCTACCCTAATAAGGAACAGATCATCAACATACAACACCAAAGATCAAAGGATATCCATCAATAGCCATGAAGGAAATATCAGGATCCGCATCACTATTGGTGAAGCCCAAACTCGTCAAGTATCCATCAATCCTGGAATACCATGCCCTAGGTGACTACTTGAGTCTGTACAAAGCCTTCTTTAACTTGCGAACATGGGACTCCTTCCCATCTACCACAAGGCCCTGAGGTTGTTGTATGTACACTTCCTCCTCAATTACACCTTGAGGAACGTAGTCTTTACATCCATCTAATGTAATCTCCAACCCATAACAAAAGCAAGAGAAACAATAGTCCTGATAGAAGTGTACCTAGTGACTAGAGCAAACATCTCCTCATAGTCCACTCCCTCTTTCTAGGAGAACCTTATCGCCACAAACCTTGCTTTGTACTTCTTGATGTCGCCATCTATAGCATGCTTGATCTTATAGATCTACTTGGAAGTCACTACTGACTTCCCCTCGAGTCTCAGCACTATCTCCCACACATCATTCTTCATGATGGACTGATACTCCTCCATCATGGCATCCTTCCAAACTTGTTGGCATGATGCCTCCCCATAACTAGAAGGCTCAGAATCAATGATGTGGCTCATCAATGCGATATAGCTCTAGAACCTTTGTGACTAGTCTTGCTGACCCCGATCAGAAGGTTCTGACCATATCGCCAAAGGGTTTTGGCTATGGGTGACCAGATCCATTTGCAAAGGGAATTTGACTAGTAGATGACTAGATCCTTTGCATGATGTTGATGCAAGATGCTTTCCACATTGTCCTAGATTAGAACATGAAGTGGAAGGATACATTAACATAGATCGCTCATTCAATCTTTTCTAGGGATGGAGAAATTGTTTAGCAAAGAGGACATCTAAGGAAGTCAAGGTGAATATCTCCCTAGCTAAGAGGGAGTGTTGATTTTTGGTAGCTTCAGACGGTATTCAAGTCAACCCATGCAAAAAAAAATAGGATGGAAATCAAAAATTCATTTAAACTATTCAGATGGGCCCATCACAAGGAGTCATGCCCCTTGGGCACATCTACGCCACTATATAAAGACACTTAACCTCCTCCATTGGCATCAATGGAAATCATCAAATACACATATGTTTTTTGTTCACACATGCGAAGGAGAAGGAGAGGAAGACCAAAGTTTGACCGAGCTCATTTGAGAGTATGTTGACCAGTGTTGACCTATTATGTTGACCAAGTTTCCTGAGGTCAGTTTGACCAAATTTCAAAGGTTGTTGATCGTGTTCCCTGAGGTTAGTTTGACTGAATTTCAGAGGTTGTTGATCGAGTTTCCTGAGGTCAGTTTGACCAAATTCCAAAGGTTGTTGACCGAATTTCCTGAGGTCAGTTTCACTGAATTTTAGAGGTTGTTGACCATGTTTCTTGAGGTAAGTTTGACCGCATTTCTGAGCAGTTGATCAAGCTCTATTATGGGCAGTTTGACCAAATTGGTGACCAAGGTTTGACCTGTGGCATTTTGTAGTCTGTTAGACCTAATTTGTCTAATGAATAATAGATTAGAAATTAACTGAATTGACGAATTTCTCCTAGAAAAGATTGTTGCGTTTTCTCACGAGTTTGGGTTTCCCAAGTGAAAATTTGTGTCATTTTGTGTGCTTGGTTGTCTCTTTCTGATCTTGCTATCATTATTGCATTATTGTTGATACTTTCTATGTATAATTGCTTCATGATGTATGTGATATAAGTAAACTTGGTGAAAGAAATCACTGGAAAGTAATTATCAGTTTAGAAGATCAATTTCTCTAAAGAAAATCAACAAAGAAGAGGATCATAATTTAGAGGATAGTGGCGCTAGGGGTTTAGGGAAGGAACCCCTCCCTGCATCTGAAGGAATTTCGAGTGAGAAAGGCAGAAAAAAGAGAAAGGTGTAAAAGGGAAAAAGAGTCGTTGCATTCAAAACGCAAATATGGCAAAACTATCGTTGGTTTTGGGAGCATATGTAATGTTGAATAATGCAAAAGAATTAGCGGAAAAATCATTGGTGAGGTGAGGCAGAGGAAGGAAATTCAAGCTAAATACCCTAAAGGCATGGGTGGGCAGTGAAATCGCACTAGTAATTAAGTCTAATCTGCAAATAGCTATGCTTGCAAGGGGGTGGATTCACTTAAATTCAAGGAAGCTTCAGAATCAAAATGGGTTTCACAGAAGGTATGGAAGATTGATTCCACCCCAGTCCTTTTCAATTTTTGGATGCCTATTTTTGACCTCAAGAGGGAAAGATTGGATGTAGTCCCAATATGGGTGAGACTCCCAATACTTCCCCCAAACTATTGGGATGTTTTAGTCTTCAAAGACTTTGGGAATTCTTTGGGCACATACTTGGATTACAACTCCTCATATTTGCAGACCAAAGATATGTCACTCACCTGCATCTTGGTAAATATTGATCTAAGGAACAATCTAGCAGAAGACATTGATATTGGAGTAGGAGAGGAAAGAATTTAGACTCTGGACTATGAGGGGGTCCCTTTCAGACACAGAATATCTCACAAATATAGGCACCTAATCAAAGATTGCGAGCTTCCAATGAACAAGAAGGTGCATACAACTCCACCCAAAGGAAAAGACCCCAAAGCAACAAGTTGGTTCAAGAAAAGGAGGATTCAGGCACTCGCACATCGAAAGAACTAGACGATCTTTCACGAAAATCTCCCTCAAGGCTCCTCGAGAAGGATGTGGTAGGAGACACAATCATGACTTCTGTAGAAAGAACAAAGGAATGTATACTTTCGATTTCTCTTCCTAGTACTTTTTCCTTTGTTTCTACTATTTATAATAAAACTCTCTCAAGTTCAAATCTACAAAGTCATAAGCCTATTCCTGGAACAGAAATTTCCCAACCTTCTCTCCTCACTTCCTTGCTACCATGCCCTCCTCCAAAAGCCTTTTGTTCATGCCCTCAAGTGCAAAGTGGTTACTCTTCTCTTGCGACCACAGCCACACAATACTTGTCAAAATGTTAATTTTTAGGGCTAGATTTTTCTTTGTTGTAGATAATTGCATTTTTTAACCTTTCAACATTACATTCACCCTATAACATGATTTCATCATTAACAATTACGTAGAGAGAACAATAGCATCAGCAATGCAGCATAACAGTAAGGAACAACAGAAGAAAAGCTTACACACTAGAGACACCAGGATTTAGGTCAGAGACCAAGGAAAAACCCCACAAGGGGGAAAACCCAACCAAATTCATCTTCTATTAGATATTCATCAGATGTTCAGGTAAGATACAAAGAACAAATATCATGAGACATCACTAGCAATTACATTAAGCCACCTAGGGCCAATCCAGCAGAAAACCATACCATAAAAGCATGATATACATCATTATCACTGACATACTTCACTGAAGTTGTCAGTTGTCATAGAGATTTTGCCATCACCTTCATATCATACATCACTATCATAATACTGCCATACATAGCTGCCATTACAATTATGAACACATTGTCATACACCAAAGGGTACTGTCATTCTAAGTTCACTGCATCAAGGTTACTGTCAAGATCACTATCATATATATCTATGTCACTGATATAGGCTTACTAACATAAACATCACTGTCATCAAGAATACTGTAATCAATGTCATATGAAGGGTTATTGTCATACAAGGTTATTGTCATATTAAGGATCACTACCATACACATACACATCAAGGTCTCATTATCACTGAAGGGTACTCTGCCAAATAGTATTATTAATGCCCTATTGTCATAAGTATCACTTCCCAACATATATAATGTACATTGAATCACTGTAAGATAACGATGCCACTATAGAGAGAAATGCACCACAAAGCATAGCATTCACTGTAAAGATAATGATGCCACTATAGAGAGAAATGCACCACAAAGTATAGCATTCACTGTAGAGATGATGCCACTGTAGATACATTGGAAGACAAAGAAAGTGAGTCACTGTAGATACATTGCGAGACAAAGCGAACCACATAGAACATGAGTATGCGAGACCCCTGTAATAATTGAGCCACACAGCAAAGAGGTGTGAGACCACTGTAATAAGCTATGAGATATACGAGCCATTGTTATAAGGTGCCACATATGAACCACTATAATGTGCCATAAAGATCACTCTATGATGACACTCCTGCATGCCACAAAAATTATTGTATTGCAATGCCATTCCTGTGTACCACAGAGATTATTGTATTGTGATGCCACAGAGTAAGGCAATGATGCCACGGAGTATAGTGATGATGACACATGTAGATGAGAGCCACTGTAGAATACGAGACACGAACAAATGCGATCCTAGGAGATAAACGAGCCAAACAAATGTGAGCCTCAGAGTATGAGAAATGTGAGCCAAGGATCATGAGCAAGTCTTCAATGTGTGATCTATAGGGAAGATCTGCGGACCATAGAACGAATCACAGAAAATATATACGAGCCACACATAATAAATACGAGCCACAAATATAATAAATATGCGCCACAAAATGTAGTGATGCCATAGATGATAGTATATACAAATCATAGAAGTATGGTGTGAGCAACTTGGGATAAAGCATATTAAGCCACTTTTATATAAATTCTCCTTTGACCGGAAGGGTATGACCCTTATTGGAGCCGACTTAAAATATTTGGAGGGAAAACCACAAGTTTGAATTTGCTCATAATATATTTTTCTTAATAATTGTTTGCCCAAATTTTGTGCCACACTAATAATAAGAAGAGTGTCCCAAACACATTAATAACAATATTGTTCTTTGACCAATTCAAATACTTCCTAGGGGCAAGATGGGTTTTCTTTGGGGCAGTAAGGTTTCTCATGGGAAATTTGTCCCATAGTTGCCCCAAATTTCAACACTCCCTCTCAGAAAGGGAGGACTTTCCATCTGCATCATAAGTCTCATCTCGGATGTCTTATCATCATGTCTCATCTCTTCTCATCTCATCTCATCTCATAGAAGAAGAATAATCCATAACTAATGGTAGGGGAGATCGATTTACCACAAGGGTAAAGATCCTCCAAACCCTATTGGTCTCCAGGTTAAGTTCCATGACCTTCATCTCAACTGAACAATGACGTCACGATCTAAAGAAGAAAAATCATCATAGGGGAGATCAATTTACCTTCGGGTAAAGATCCTCCAACCCTATAGCTAATGACAATAGGGGAAATCGATTTTCCATAAATGACAAAGATTCTCCAAACCCTATGTTCAACTGGCTAATTGAAAAAATCCATCCAGATAACAGGGGAGATCAATTTACCACTGGGGTAAAGATCCTCCAAACCCTATATCTTCGACAATAGGGGAGATTGATTTGCCACAAGTGACAAAGATCCTCCAAACCCTATGTCACCCAACTTGACCCTTAGTGATCAAGTGGTTTGAACACCATGCATCCCAGACTTAGGGAGATCAATTTACCAAATGTGTCTACCATGGGTAAAGATCCTCCAAACCTAAGTCTCTTCACTCATTCGCCAAATGAGTGGAAATCCCAACAAGCCCAGCTTGTGTGTACGATGCATACCGGGGTATACTCTATCAAGTCCTAGACTTGATGGTAGGGGAAGATACCCAACTTGCCATAAGTGACAAGGATCACACACACCCTACAGTGACAATAGGCAGGATGCTACTTACCATTAGAGGTAAGGATCACAGTTATCCTATTGTCCAGAGTTCCCTCAACCCCAGGAGCTCTTCGGCTCCATTCCCTACCTAGGAGTTCAAGCAGGGGGGAAGAGCATAGCTCAGTGTTTGTGATTATCCAGGATCCCTTGCCGGAAGGGATACTTTCTCTACAACTCCAAGCTGCTCTCTAAAGACCAAAAATGTCAGCATCTTGTTCATCTGTTAGAGCCTCATTGCTTCAATTCCACAACAAATCATTGTCGAAGCCTCACTGCTCTCTCTAAGCTAGAGCCTTATTGCTCCCTTTGTACACCATATCCCGAATATAGTGATATATAATCTCAATGTGCTTTGACCTGTCAAGGGACATGGTATTTTTTGAAAGTCGAATCCCATTCTTCTTGTCGCAAAATATCACAGTCGTGTCCAACACATAATCAAGCCGCTCTCCAAAGAGCTTTCTCAACGACGTTGCCTCACAGCTAGCCATGCTAGTAGCAATGTACTCTGCTTTTGTTGTACTCAAAGCAATAGACTTTGTTTTTGGCTCATCCATGAAATTATGGCAAACCCCAAGCTAAAGCAACACCCGAATGTGTTCTTCCTATCAACAACATTTCCAGTTCATCAAGATCGGTGTATTCATCAAGTCCAACAACGTATCTCAGTCCATGATTAATAGTTGTCTCAGCACATATTTGGCAGTGATCTAATATACATGTAGAGGCTCTATCTAGCTCAGAGTACATAATGCAAAGCAAGGATCTATCTAACCCTCAACTCATCATAAGATCCATCAAATCTGAATCTAAAGAGGAGTCTCTCTCAACTACTTTAGTGTAATCCATCATACCAAGTCTTTGACAGCATACTTCCCTTAAGAAGGAAGTCCTCATCACCAATCTCAAGATGTTGATCATCTGGGCTCAGGAGTCAACTCCCTCTGGCACTGAAAACTAATATGATCCGATTCTCTCAGGAATAAATTGTTAACATATAAAATCAAATATCAAAGGCAAACCTTCAACCTTGAGGGGAGGTTGGAGTTCACATCAGATGATCATTAATCCAAGCATGGCAAGCCCAGGGGACTTGCGAAAGTCCATATGAGACTTTCTGCAAATTGCAATCATGAATCCCATCTTATGTGCCTCAAAGCCCTGAGGTAACTCCAAGTATGCTTCTTCCTTAAGTACATCACGGAGGGAGCCAACTTCACATACAACTAATAAGATTGCTCAGGAGCTAGGATCTCATCACAGTCCTCTCCTGCTGAGAGCATATTCCTTATCACTGTTTAATATCATGTAAGCATCTGGCCCTGCTACATCTTTGTCATTTTAGAATGGTACTTGCATGAAGGACGTGTTTCTCTCAGCATCTCTTATTGTTACATGACAGTCTGCTCCCTCTGAATAGGAAGCCTCTTCAATCATAGTTATTAACCTAGGAGACTATAATCCTTTCTCTGAGGTCGGGGCCCTTGTCCATTGCCACTCTAATCATGGGATGGCTCTACATCCTCCTCAACCTCGATATTGAGGACAGGGTCCTTCCATCCATCTGATGTAGTTGTTGACCCCAGAACAAGAACAAGAATAACAATAGAAATTTTAAATAAACATAATGAAGGTGCACTTGATGATGAGTCAGGATTGTCATCCTTCTTCTAGATAAGAGAGTGGCTTCTTCATTATCATGCACCAAATCTCTCATGGAGTTTACTCTTCCTGCACCAGCTCCCTCTTGGAGTTTACTCTTCCTGCACTATTTTGTATCCTGATGATCCTCAGGATCTGCTTTCCTTTATCATATCCTCATTCAAGAAGTTAGCGAAAGAAGCATATAAATATTCATGTACGAAGAATAAACAATAAACTAAAACCGTAAATCTAAACAAGAGCAAGAAATAACATAAATCTTGAAAGTACTTATCTTTAATGAAGATTGTAGGAAGCTATCAGCTCCCTCTGCCTCCATGAGTCACTATTGGCCATATCAATGTCATCTTTAGAAGAAGAGCATCACATATATTCTCATTCTAGATCCAACCAAGCCCTACTATCTATGTACAAGAGGATCACTAGATCTACATCATGCCATCTCGTTATTGGGAGACTAGCCCATCTAGGGTTACACTTGATCCGTCACAAGTATTTGAATAACTCAATAGCTTTTCAATTGATCATAATCACACTAGAATTCCAATAATTTAGAACTCGAGCCTTTACTATCTCTAACGACACTCCTAGGGTTTCTCCCAAACCCTAACTTCTATTGCAAAAGCGAAAGGTCTCCCTATGTTGAGATATCAATAGGGCTACAAAAAAGGTGATTTCTCTTAGACTTGATAACTGCATGTGATGCTCTTTTACTTTTCTTGATTATTAGCTTCTTCTTTTCTTATTATTATGTTGTTCTTATCATCAAACAACTACCAAAACATGATGATCAATAGTACACAAAGACATAAGATGTAGGCTGCTAGTCAGGGCCAAAACCTCACCACTTGAGAGGAAAACCCACAAATCTCCTCTTGTTAAAATTGGACAACTAGGTCCAAACTCCATGTTGTGATGCTCAGATGAAGATACCAATATTTTTATTAGGGTCCTTCTTTCGGAGAGGTGTAAGATCGATATATAATTGATCTTAATCTGATGAGCAGAACATTTCTTTTGAATTTATTTTTTAATAATTTCAAATATGTGCAGGTCGGCCTTAAGGTTTTACACCCCCAGCAGATGTGTCACACACCTCAATGATGGATATATATACAGCCAATGTTGGAGATCATTTCACTCATCTCATCACACACCTTCTCCTCTTCTGATTTAGTACGAGCTCCTTGGAGGCAATTTCGGATCACACGTGGGAAGAAGGACGAATTACTGCAACCAGGAAGAAGGACGAATTTACTGCAGCTAGGGTTTCCATGCTAGTTTGACCAGCGTTGACGCATGGTCCAAAGAGGCTGAAAATTGGTGGAGACTTCGATTTTGCAAGGCCGTACACATTGGCACAAGAACCGAGGTCAAAAGCTTGACCGAAGACCGAGCTGCGTTGACTTTCTTGTTGTTGTCCTACGTTGACTTTTCTGGACAGCGTTGACTTTTCTCGGGTTGACTTTGAGTTGACCGTGTGGCTGTTTTGAGGGCTGTTGTGACACATGCTGGGTTGGCTGACCAAAGAGACTTTGCTAGTTGAAGCATCCTGTTGACCGTCGTAATGCACCACCACATTTTTCTGTTTCTGGTTTGTCTTTTGTAGATCCTCTGGTATGTTCTATCAGCATTTTACTTGATTGTTTATGTGATTGTTGTAGTGAAAAGTAAAATTGCATCAAGCATAGAACATCTACATAAATTTACATGGTATCAAAGCTGAGGTGAAGACAAGCCCTATTTGTAGCAATCACCGAAGAAGATAATGGGTTCCACAAACTATAGCTTCCAGGAGGATGACAAATTGACTGGAAAGGATGACTTCCATGCTTGGAAGATGATATTGGATCTCAAATTGGAAGACCAAGATGTCATGGACTATGTGCAGGGTAAAATCCAAGAACCTCCATCCACTGCTACTGCTGCTGCCAAAACAAAGTACAAGAAGGGGGAGATCAAAGCAAAGTTGATAATAAGGGAATCCATTCATAAAAGCCTGGTGGCCTACATCTCTGAGTTGGGCACATCCAAAGAGATGTATGATAAATTGATCCTCATGTTCAAGGCCAACAATGCGAATCAAGTACTATTCTTCAAGAATCAATTGAAGAATCTGAAGAAAGGTAGGGATGAGTGTGTCCAATCATACTTTCTGAAGCTGATTGAAACCGGGAACAATCTGTTGGCTATTGGGGAGACAATAGTTGATCAAGAGATGGTACTCACCGCACTTGGAGGGCTCTCATCTGAATGGCATGTGTTCAACACTACCATTCTAAATAATAATGTGATACCTGACTTTGACGAAGTACTGTCAAGATGCGTTCAAGAAGAATCAAGAATGAAGAAGTATGGAAATGAAGGAAATGCTGCATACGCTGCTCATTCTAGAAGGAAGAACTCTGGTGGCCCAAAGAACAAGGGAAAAGCAAGGGCCCAAGGAAAGAAGGGCAAGTGTTTCACTTGTCATAGGCCTGGTCACTATGCTAGGAGAATGTCCTTTCAAGAAGGATTCTCCCGATGGTGTTGATAACAACAACAACCGGAGGAATCGCAATCAAAGGAACACCAGGTCCAAGGGAAAGAGGAAGGCTCCCTCCGATGGAAATGATCAACCTTTCAAAAGGTCAAGAAACTCTAGGTATGAGGAATCACATGTTGTTGATAAAATAAATGAATACATTCTTGTATCTGTCCTCTCTGTTGCATCCCCACCCGACACTATGGATGTCTGGTTGATAGATAGTGGTGCCTCAAGGCATATCACTGGGTTCAAGGAAGCACTCACTGATATGGTTGAGAAGGATACTAATCTGGAAATTATCCTTGGAGATAATGCCACATATCCTATGAAGGGATAAGGACTGTGACCCTCCACTTGTCTCAAGGTCAAGTCCTCCACTTGCAGGATGTACTCTATGTACCGAATTTGAAGAAGAACCTTGTGTCTATATCGACCATGGAAGACAAAGGTTTCAATGCGGCATTCACTGATGGAAAGGTGCTCATGTGGAAGAGGAGCTTCAAGGAAGCTATCTCGATTGGGTTTAGAGTTGATACACTCTACCAGGTTGGAGGAAGTCCGCTGGGAGCTATGACATGTAATACTATCCGACAAACTAAACTATGGCACCGAAGGTTTGGACACCTTCACTACAAAGCCCTTCCCAAAGCAAGGAAGGTGGTGACAGGGATGCCCAAGTTTCCAAATAATCGTGAAGGTGTATGTAAGGGTTGTGCCGAAGGAAAGCATACAAGGGGACCTTTCCCCTCTAGTGTCACAAAGACATCCAATGTCTTGCAATTGATCCATTCTGATCTATCTGGTATGTTGCCCGTGACATCCTTGGGAGGATTTTCATATTATATGAAGTTCATAGATGACTTCTCTCGCAAAACCTGGATATACTTCTTAAAGAAGAAGGATGAGGCTTTCATGTGGTTTCGTACATTCAAAGCCTTGGTGGAAAATATGACAGGGAAAAATATCAAGATTTTGAGAACTGATAATGGCACTGAATATGAGACAAACGAGTTCAAAGACTTTTGCAGAGAAGTTGGCATTAAGAGGGAGACCACAACTGTCTATACTCCCGAGCAAAATGGTGTTGTTGAACGAAAGAACAGGACCATTGTGGAAGTTGTCCGTGCCATGCTATGTGACCAAGGTCTGCCGAAGTTTCTGTGGGGAGAAGCTGCGAACACTGATGTGTACATACAAAACCAATGCCCGCATTCCGCTCTAGAATCCAAAACTCCTGAAGAGGTTTTCTCTGGTAAGAAACCTGACGTCTCACATTTTAGAGTTTTTTGATGTACTGTTTACTTTCATGTGCCGACATAGTTATCAAAACCGGCCAGTTTGAACCGGTAACCGGTCAAACCGACCGGTCAGCTAAGTCACCGGGCGGAACCGGCCATGCAACGGGGTTCAAGGAGGCATCTCACAAAAAAATCCTGGTTAACCGGACCTAACCGGCCGGTTACGTACGAAACCGGTCGGTTAATGCATAAATCGGCCGGTTCCGTACCTAACCGGCCGGTTAGGTGTCCCATGCTCAAGTTTGTGCTACCATTTCAGGAGGGCAAGGGGGGCTTCACTTGACTTTGCCTACCCTCTCATTCTCCTGACACATCCTCTTGGCAATTAATGGTAATGTTAAATTCTTAAATCCTTTTACTTAAATTTTTAACATTACCATGAAATGACTCAGGATGTTTAAGAGTGGTTTCGTCCTCATTGGATTTCATATGGAGAAACTAGAATTTTAGATTTCATTCAAAATTCAGCAGACTTAATGGTTTTCAGGGTTTCATGGTTTGGGGGTTTGCAATGTTTCCATTTGTTTCTATCATGTGTAAGGGTACGAGATTGGCATTTGATAAAGAGTATGAAGTCATTTAAGAACCTTGATGTTGGTGGCATTGATTGTTGAACTTTGGTGATGTTGGTGGTATTGATTGTTGAACTCCCCTACCGTGGCCTTAACAAGAATTTACCCTTCACTGAAAGGAAAACAACTGGTTAGGCATGCTAATCTTTTTCTACCGCATTTTAAGGTTGAGGAGATGAACCCTTCACTCAAACCAAAATCATTGGTTAGGCATGTTAAACTTTTTCAATTTCTATCATGTTATAAGGTTGAGCAATCCAAGTCTCAAGACTTTGAGCTAGATGATGTTTATGTATCTCTTGTTGATGATCCCATTTCTAGTAGCGATGAATCAATGATGAGTTTCATGAGAGACCATGTTGCTCAGTGATTTGTAGTTTTGATGTCTATTTTTGCTACTACTACTACTACTACTACTAAAGTTGTAGAGAAGTTTTAGGAGTCCTCAAACTCTGAGCCATATTATTTATGTAGCTCATGTTGATGATCCCTTGTCCAGTAGTGGTGATGATTTTGATCATGATGAGGGGTGATCATGTTGTTGATCACTAATATGTAGTCTTGTATTAGGCCAATGGCCTCATAGCTTGTAGCATTGTTTTTGGACTTTATGGGAAATTTGGAGCCTCATTTCTTATGTATTTTTCGATGATATGTATTGCACTCGGTGCCATTTTGATATATTCACCTTTGCATGGTATATAAATGAGCAAACTTTGCATATTTTGTCTCTATTGGCTTGGAATCATGGTTGCAAATCTTAAAAATAGTTTTTTTAATTAAAAAATAATTATTTAATGTATTTTTTTTTTAAACCGGTTCATTGAGATCTGACCGCTCCCGGTTAGAACGGTTCCGGTTAGAAACCCGGTTCATTAGGTCCACCGGTCCGATCACCGGTTCCAGTTTTAATAACTATGTGTGCCGAAAGAAAAGAGGAGCAAGTTGGATGCTTCTGGGAAGAAAGGAATGTTTGTGGGCTATAGTGAAACTTCGAAGGCCTACAGAGTCTATGTGCCTGATCAAAGGGAAGTGGAGATATGCCACGATGTCACCTTTGACGAAGATACTTCCCTGAGGAAAGTAGTCAATCTTCCAAGATCTGAGGAAGATAATGAAGCAAGGCCTGGAAATCAAGAGGAACCGAAGGATGAAACAATGCCTGATGTTGAAGGACCAATGGACCCAACTGATCCACCTCCTTCACTGGGAAAGAGACCATCATGGCTCAGGGACACTCTCGAGGATGCTGAGGGACATGCGGCCCCAAGGGGGACATTCCGTGAAAGAAAGAAGTCGAGTAGATACCAAGGGTATCTAGCAGCCATGAGTTCTATTGTACAATCCGAGCCTGGATCCTTTGAGGAAGTCGTAAAGCATCAAGTATGAAAGGATGCTATGCACGAAGAGTATGAGTCCATTATGAAGAATGATGTATGGGATGTGGTTCCAAGACCAAAGGACAAAGCAGTAGTCACCTCGAAATGGCTCTACAAGATCAAGCATGGATCTGATGGAAGTGCTTAAAAGTTCAAGGAAAGATTCGTTGCCCGTGGCTTCTCTCAAAAGGAAGGCATAGATTATGATGACATATTTGCACCTGTGGCCCGATATACCACCATTCGATCTATTATAGCCCTTGCTGCTACGCAAGGATGGAGTCTTCATCAGATGGATGTGAAGACCGCATTTCTACATGGTGCGATAAAGGAAGAGGTATATGTGGAACAACCTCTGGGGTTCGAAGTCCAGGATCGGGACACCCATGTTTGCAAGTTGAAGAAAGCCCTCTATGGGCTAAAGCAAGCACCCAGAGCTTGGTACGAGAGGATAGATAGCTACTTGATGAAGCTGGGCTTTACTCAAAGTAATGTTGATCCGAACCTTTACTTCAAGGTTGTCAAGGGAAAGCCTCTCATTCTGGTGCTGTATGTGGATGACCTCTTCCTGACAGGCGCTGACCCTCTCATTCATCAGTGCAAGAGGGAGGTCACTGCTGAGTTCGAGATGAAGGACCTAGGACTGATGCACTACTTCCTAGGCCTGGAGGTCTGCAAAGACCCAGTGAGATTTTCCTTTCTCAAGGAAAATACATTGTGAAGCTTCTGGAAAGACTTGGTATGGTGGATTGCAACTCCGTGTCGACATCAATGGAGCTCAACTTCAAGAAGTTGAGTGGTAGCGTTGTTGGGCCCGTATTGTCTAATCCTACTAAGTATCGTCAACTCGTAGGGGCCCTGATGTTCTTAGTGAACACCCGTCCAGATATATGTTTTGCAGTGAACACTTTGAGTCAACAGATGGTTGAGCCTCATCACTTTCACTGGGTTGGTGCCAGGAATCTTCTGAGAAATCTTTGGGGCACGATAAACCATGGGCTGAGATACACTGCCGGGAGCGTGACACTCCTTGGATATACTGATGCCAATTGGGCTGGCAGTGTGGTGGATCGTAAGAGCACATTGGGATGTTGCTTCAATCTTGGTTCTGCTTCGATCTCATGGATGAGCAGCAAGCAGAAGTCGGTGGCTTTGAGCACTGCAGAGGCCGAATACATTGCAGCGAGTATGGCCTGTTGTGAAGCAGTTTGGTTGCGAAAATTCTTTAGTGAGTTGTTCGAACATGTGCTAGATACCATCGTGATACTCTGTGATAACCAGAGTGGAATTCGCTTGTCCGAGAATCTAGTGTTCAATGATTGATCCAAGCATATTGATATCAGGTACCACTTTATCCGGGATATGGTACAGCGAGGCGTCGTAAGGCTCGATCATATAGGAACTAATGAGCAGGTCGCGGATATTCTCACAAAGCCCCTGGGGAAGGTCAAGTTCCTAATCTTCCATGAGAGTCTTGGTATCGTGGAACGACCCTATGATGTTGGTCATGTTGGACGATGAGCTCTGGGAGCTCTGGGGGGCTTTGGGGATAGCTTCTCGGAGCTATAAGCAACCACAAGGCTAGGCTTGTCGAACCTTGTTGGTGTGTTTGGGCCCCACCGTTGTGATTTTGAGTTGGTTCACCTCTCATTATCTGTGCCCCGTATGCATCCTACCCATTGAGTTCAGGGCTCATGGGAAGTACCTCTCATTTGGCCAATGAGGTGGGAAAAGCTAGAGACTAGTAGCAAAGACTGATGGACGCATCAGAGATTGTCGTACTCTCTATCTAGGATGGCACGGTCCAACCACTTGATCTGAGATTAACTATAGTGAGCTTTCGGACCTCCAACTGACTTCGGGTCAGGTAAACCAACTTCGAGTTGGTATGAGACTCTTTGTGAGTCTGATAGAGGTTTTGGACCTCTGGGCTGAATCTATCAGCCGGGGAATGATGTCTTTGTCACTGACCCACTTCTGTTCTGAAATAAAGAGGCCAGCAAAGCAAGTTACGGCGGGATGACGCACGATGTTTGATTGCGCAGGTGGATGGAGTTCTCCCTAGTTGAGAGGGAGTGTTAAAATTGGACAACTAGGTCCAAACTCCATGTTGTGATTCTCAGATGAAGATACCAATATTTTTATTGGGTTCCTCTTTTGGAGAGGTGTAAGATCGATATAAAATTGATCTTAATCTGATGAGCAGAACATTTATTTTGAATTTATTTTTAATAATTTCAAATATGTGCAGGTCGGCCTTAAGGTTTTACACCCCCAGCAGATGTGTCACACACCTCAATGATGGATATATATACAGTCAACGTTGGAGATCATTTCACTCATCTCATCACACATCTTCTCCTCTTCTGATTTAGTACGAGCTCCTTGGAGGCAATTTCGGTTCACACGTGGGAATAAGGACGAATTACTACAGCCAGGAAGAAGGACGAATTTACTGTAGCTAGGGTTTCCATGCAAGTTTGACCAGCGTTGACTTTGGTCAATGCATGGTTCAAAGAGGTTGAAAATTGGTGGAGACTTCGATTTTGGGATGCCGTACACATTGGCACAAGAACCGAGGTCAAAAGGTTGACCGAAGACCGAGCTGCGTTGACTTTCTTGTTGTTGTCCTACGTTGACTTTTCTGGACAGCGTTGACTTTTCTGGGGTTGACTTTGAGTTGACCGTGTGGCTGTTTTGAGGGCTGTTGTGACACATGCTGGGTTGGCTGACCAAAGAGACTTTGCTAGTTGAAGCATCCTGTTGACCGTCGTAATGCACCACCACATTTTTCTGTTTCTGGTTTGTCTTTTGTAGATCCTCTGGTATGTTCTATCAGCATTTTACTTGATTGTTTATGTGATTGTTGTAGTGAAAAGTAAAATTGCATCAAGCATAGAACATCTACATAAATTTACACCTCTTCTTATAGATTCTTCAAATGACTTAATTCCAAGACCTCTAGACCAAGACCAATACCTCTTCCAAGACCAAGTCGTATCTTCTTTGAAGGATAGCCATCCAAGTAAAACCACAAGTCAAGTATCTCCACCGCACAACTTCGACTCCCAACTTTGCTGCATTTTCGGCTCCCACTTCCGGCAGTCTGAAATTTTCAGCCCCCAAGCAACTCAGTTGCAACTTCACACATGTGGGAGAATTAGGGGTCAAGACCTCAGTCCTTCCTTGCTTGATTGTCTTCTTCTTATGCCTTATGAGAGATCAAATTGTCCACTTTTCTTCCAACTTGACCTTTCCCTTGCTCCTTGAGAACTTCGGCCTTGATGTTGCAGAAACCCTAGCTTGCCTTCGCTTATGTGATAAAGAGTGTAGAAACCCAAAAACTTTGTCTTCTTTCTTCCTTCTTCCTTCGCTTGCCTTCTTCTTCTTGTCTTTCACTTGAATGATGAGTGAATGAGTGAGTGAGCCCATAGGAGGTCGAATGCTCTCATATATATAGGCTTCCAAGGAGGACGACAAGCCCTGATTAGGTCGACTTCTCTACTACCAGACCGACTTTGTCTTGGAAGGGTATTTTTGACATTTTTTACTCAAAAGTAGTTCTGTTGACATGTTACAAAATGCCCAATGGGGTCTTATACATATGGCAATGACTCTTTGACATTTTGACTCGATGACAAAACCTAGAAGCACTCAATGGGTGCTTTGAACTAAAATAAAATGATCTTGAGCATGAAACCCATGCTACAAAAAAAAAAAAAATCTTTTTCATTTTACAATATATAAGAATCAAGTGTACATATGAAGACCGAACCTAGTTACATATTTCAACACCCTAAGGTTTCCTTCAAACCCCAGCATTCTTTTAGGTCTATGCCATCTTGATTCCTTTCACTCTGCTTTGACCGTGAACTTCATTATAACTGTGTTCACGGGGGTGATCTCAATGACTTTTCTACAGCCCACCTTTGATACCATGTTAATTTTTAGGGCTAGATTATTCTCTGTTGTAGATAATTGCATTTTTAAACTTTTCAACATTACATTCACCCCATAACATCATTTCATCATTAACAATTATGTAGAGAGAACAATAAGATCAACAATGCAACGAAACAATAAGGAACAACGGAAGAAAAGAACACACACCAGAGCCACCAAGATTTCTGTCAAAGATCAGGGCAAAACCGCTCAAGGGGGAAAACCCAACCAGATTCTTCTTCTATTAGATATTCGTCAAATGTTCAGCTCAGATACAAAGAACAAATATCATGAGACATCACCATGAATTACATTAAGCCACCTAGGTCCAATCCAACAGCAAACTGTATCATAAAAACACGATATACATCATTGTCGTTGGCATACTTCATTGATGTTGTCATAAAGATTCTACCATCACTTTCATATCATACATCATTTTCATAATACTACCATACATAGTTGCCATTATAGTTACGAACACATCGTCATACACCAAAGGATACTGTCATAATAAGGTCACTGCATCAAGGTTACTGTCAAGATCACTGTCATATAGATCTATCACTGATACAGGGTTACTTCCATAAACATCATTGTCATCGAGAATATTGTAATCAATGTCATATCAAGGGTTATTTTCATACAAGGTTATTGCCATATTAAGGATCATTGCCATACACATACACATCAAAGTCTCATTATCACCAAAGGGTAATCTGCCATATAGTATTATTGATACCCTATTGTCATAAGTATCACTTGCCAGCATATATAATGTATAGCATTCACTATAGAGATGATGCCATTGTAGATACATTGCAAGACAAAGAATGTGAGTCACCATAGATACCTTGCGAGACAACGCAAACCACATAGAACATGAGTATGCGAGACTCCTGTAACAATTGAGCCACAGAGCAAAGAAGTGCGAGACCACAGTAATAAGCTATGAGATATACGAGCCACATACAAGCCACTGTTATAAGGTGCTACATACAAACCAACGTAATGTGCCATAGAGATCACTGTATGATGCAACTCCTGCGTGCCACAGAGATTAATGTATTGCAATGCCACTCCTGCATGCCACAGAGATTATTGTATTGCGATGCCACTTCTTGCTGCTGTTGTTTGCATTGACCGTTGACTGGGCCAGCGTTGACTTTCGTTGACTTTGGGTTTACTGATCTCGCTATCCGTGAGAGTTGTGTTACACTTCTGGTTGGCTAACCATATTGAGACTTTGTTGGTTGAAGCATCCTGCTGGCCGTCGTAACGCACCAACACACATATATAATTTTGTCTTGTCTTCTGTTGATCTACCAGTATATTCTATCTGCATTTTACTTTCTTGTTTATGTGATTACTGACTGACATTGGGGATAAAAAGTAAAGTTGCATCAAACATAGAACATCTACAAAAATTTACATGGTATCAGAGCTGAGGTGAAGACAAAGCCCAAGTTTGTAGCAATCACCGAAGAAGAGCATGGGTACCTCAAACTATAATGGCTTCAAGGTTGATGACAAATTGATTGGGAAGGAAGACTTCCATGCCTAGAAGATGACATTGGATCTTATATTGGAAGACCAAGATGTCATGGACTATGTATAGGGTAAAATTCAAGAGCCTCCATCCACTGCACGTGCTGCCACCAAGTCAAAATATAAGAAGGGGGAAATCAAAGCAAAGTTGATGATCAGGGACTCAATTCATAAGAGTTTGGTTGCCTACATCTCTGAGCTGGGCACATCCAAGGACTCAGGAGACGTATGATAAGTTGGTCAACATGTTCAAGGCCAACAATGCAAATCAAGTACTATTCTTCAAGAACCAATTGAAGAATCTAAAGAAAGGTAGAGATGAATCCGTTCAATCATATTTTTTGAAGTTGACCGAGATCAGGAATAATCTTCTGGCTATTGGGGAGACAATAGCTGATCGAGAGATGGTTCTCACCACACTTGGAGTCTCTCATCCGAATGGCATGTATTCAATGCTACCATTCTCAATAACAATGTCATATCTGATTTTGACAAAGTACTGTCGAGATGCGTACAAGAAGAGGCAAGGATGAAGGAATATGAAAATGAAGGAAATGTTGCCTTCACTGCTCGTGCTAAGAAGAAGGACTTTGGTGGTCCAAGGAACAAAGGAAGAGCAGGGGCCCAAGGGAAGAAAGGTAAATGTTACACTCGTCACAAGCCTGGTCACTCTGCTAGAGAATGCCCTTACAAGAAGGATTATCCTGATGATGATGACAACAATAACAACCGGAGGAATGGCAATCAAAGGAACAACAGGTTCAAAGGAAAGAGGAAGGCTTCCTCTGGTGGAAATGGGCAACCTTACAAAAGGTCAAGAAGTTCCAGGTATGAGGAATCAAATGTTGTTGATGATAAAAGAAATGAATTCATTCTTGTATCCACCCTCTCTGTCGCATCTCCACCCTACACTATGGATGTCTAGTTGATAGATAGTGGTGCCTCAAGGCACATCACTAGGTTCAAGGAAGCACTTTCTGACATGGTTGAGACGGATGTTAATCTAAAAATTATCCTTGGAGATAATGCCACATATCCCGTGAAAGGGACAGGGACTGTAACCCTCCACTTCTCTCAAGGTCAAGTCCTTTGCTTGCAGGATGTACTCTATGTACCTGATTTGAAGAAGAACCTTGTATCTATTTCGGCCATGGAAGACAAAGGTTTCAATGTGGCATTCATTGATGGGAAGGTGCATATCTGGAAGAAGAGTTTCAAGGAAGATATCACGATTGGGTTTAGAGTTGATACACTCTACCAGGTTGGAGGAAGTCCACTGGGAGCGATGACATGTGATACTATCCGACAGACTGAACTATGGCACCGGAGGTTTGGACACCTTCACTACAAAGCCCTTCACGAAGCAAGGAAGGTGGTGACGGGGATGCCCGAATTCACAAATGATCATGAAGGTGTATGTCAGGGTTGTGCCGAAGGAAAGCATACAAGGGGACCTTTCCCCTCAAGTGTCACAAAGACATTTGATGTCTTGCAATTAGTACATTTTGATCTGTCTGGTATGCTGCCCGTGACATCCTTGGGAGGATGTTCTCATTATATGACGTTCATTGATGACTTCTCTCGCAAAACCTGGATATACTTCTTGAAGAAGAAGGATGAGGCTTTCATGTGGTTCCGTACCTTCAAAGCCTTGGTGGAAAATCTAACGGGGAAGAAGATCAAGATTTTGAGGACCGATAATGGCACTAAATATGAGATGAACAAGTTCAAGAACTTTTCAGAGAAGCTGGCATCAAGAGGGAGACCACAACTGTCTATACTCCTGAGCAGAATGGCGTTGCTGAAAGAAAGAACAGGACCATTGAGGAAGTTGTCCGTGCCATGCTATGTGACCAAGGTTTTTCAAAGTTTCTGTCGGGAGAAATTGCGAACACTGCTGTGTACATACAAAACCAATGCCTGCATTCCGCTCTGGACACAAAAACTCCCGAAGAGGTTTTCTCTGGTAAGAAACCTGACGTCTCACATTTTAGAGTTTTTGGATGTCCTATTTATTTTCATGTACCGAAGGAGAAGAGGAGCAAGCTGGATGTTTCTCGGAAGAAGGGAATGTTTGTGGGCTACAGCGAAACTTCGAAGGCCTATAGAGTCTATGTGCCTGGTCAAAGGGAAGTGGAGACACGCCACGATGTTACCTTTGACGAAGATGCTTCCCTGAGGAAAGTAATCAATCTTCCGAGATCTGAGGAAGATCATGAAGTAAGGCCTGGAAATCAAGAAGAACCGAAAGATGAGACGATGCCCAATTGTGAAGGATCGATGGACCCTATTGATCCACCTCCTTCAATGAGGAAAAGACCATCATGGCTCGGGGCACTGTCGAGGATGCGAGAATCATATGGCCCCAAGGGGGACATTCCGTGAAAGCAAGAAACCGAATAGATACCAAGGGTATCTAGCAGCCATGAGTACTATCGTACAATCTGAGCCTGGATCTTTTGAGGAAGTCGTAAAGCATCAAGTCTGGAAGGATGCTATGCACGAAGAATATGAGTCCATTATGAAGAATGATGTCTGGGATGTGGTTCCAAGACCGGAGGACAAAGAAATTGTCACCTCGAAATGGCTCCATAAGATCAAGCATGGATCTGATGGTAGTGTTGAAAAGTTCAAGGCAAGATTCGTTGCCCGTGGCTTCTCTCAAAAGGAAGGTGTAGACTATGATGACATATTTGCACCTGTGGCCCGATATACCACCATCTAATCTATCATAGCCCTTGCTGCTACGCAAGGATGGAATCTTCATCAGATGGATATGAAGACCGCATTTCTGCATGGTGCGATAAAGGAAGAGGTGTATGTGGAGCAACCTTTGGCGTTCGAAGTCCAGGATCGAGACACCCATGTTTGCAAGTTGAAGAAAGCCCTCTATGGGTTGAAGCAAGCACCCAGAGCTTGGTACGAGAGGATAGATAGCTACCTGATGAAGTTGGGCTTCACTTGTAGTAATGTTGATCCGAACCTTTACTTCAAGGTTGATAGAGAAAAGCCTCTCATTCTGGTGTTGTATGTGGATGACCTCTTCCTGACAGGTGCTGACCCACTCATTCATCAATGCAAGAGGGAGCTCGTTGTTGAGTTCGAGATGAAGGACCTAGGACAGATGCATTACTTCCTAGGCTTGGAGGTCTGGCAGAGACCTGGCGAGATTTTCCTTTCTCAAGGAAAATATATTGTGAAGCTTCTGGAAAGATTTGGTATGGTGGACTGTAAGTTTGTGTCGACACCGATGGAGCTCAACTTTAAGAAGTTGAGTGGCAGCGCTACTGGGCCTGTGCTAGCAAATCCTACTGAATATCGTCAACTCACAGGGGCCCTGATGTTCTTAGTGAACACCCGTCCGGACATATGTTTTGCAGTGAACACTTTGAGTCAACATATGGTTGAGCCTCATCACTTTCACTAGGTTGGTGCCAAGAATCTGTTGAGATATCTTCGAGGCACGATAAACCATGGGTTGAGATACATTGTCGAGAGCGTGACACTCCATGGATATATTGATGTCGATTGGGCTTGCAGTGTGGTAAGAGCACATCGGGATGCTGCTTCGCACTTGGTTCTGCTTCAATATCATGGATGATCAGGAAGCAGAAGTCGATGGCTTTAAGCATCGCGGAGGCTGAATACATTGCAGCGAGTATGGCATGTTGTGAAGCAATTTGGTTGTGAAAGCTCTTTAATGAGTTGTTCGAGCATGTGCTAGATACCACCGTGATACTATGTGATAACCAAAGTGGCATTCGGTTGTCCGAGAATCCCGTGTTCCACGATCGATCCAAGCATATTGATATCAGGTACCACTTTATCCGGGATATGGTATAGCAAGGTGCCATAATGCTCAATCATATAGGAACTGATGAGTAGGTCGCGGATATTCTCACAAAGCCCCTGGGGAAGGTCAAGTTCCTAACCTTCCGTGAGAATCTTGAATCGTGGAACGACCCTATTCTGAGGGTCCTGTTGGACGATGAGCTCTAGGAGCTCTGGGATAGCTTCTCAAAGCTATAAGCACACACGGGGCTAGACTTGCCGAACCTTGTGGTGCTTCTGCCCCACCGTTATGATGTTGAGTTGGTTCACCTCTCATGATCTGTGCCTCATATGCATCCTACCCATTTGAGTCCCAGACTCATGGGAAGTACCTCTCATTTGGCCAATGAGGTGGGAAAAGCTAGAGACTAGTAGTAAAGACTGATGGACGTATCAGAGATTGCCGTACTCTCTATGTCTAGGATGGCACATGTCCAACCACTTGATCTGGGATCAAGTCTAGTGAGGTTTCGGACCTCCTACTGACTTCGGGTTGGTATGTGACTCTTTGAGTCCTATAGAGGTTTCGGACCTCTGGGCTGAATTTGTCAGTCGGGAATGATGTCTTTGTGACTAACCCATTTTTGTTCTGAAATAAAGAAGCCAGCAAAGCAAGTTACGGCGAGATGACGCACGATGTTTGGATGGCACAGGTGGATGGAGTTTTCCCTAGTTGTGAGGGAGTGTAAATTTTGGACAACTAGGTCCAAACTCCATGTTGTGATGCTCAAATGAAGATGCCAATATTTTTATTGGATTCCTCTTTCGGAGAGGTGCAAGATCAATCTAAAGATCATCTTGACCCGATGAGCAAAACATTTATTTTGAGTTTATTCAAAATATGTGCAGGTCGACCTGAAATGAAATGTAGGCTTGAAGCCCCAGCAGTTGTGTCACACACCCACACTGATGGATATAAATAGGTCAACATCTCATTTTCACTCATCCATCACATCACATCCTCTCTCCTCATCTGATTGGTTCGATCATCTATTGAAGTCTCTTCTTCCCTCACACGTGGGAAAAAGCAGTAGCTAGGGTTTCGAACAGTCTAGGGTTTCCAGCGCAGAAATTGACTAGCGTTGACTTTGGTCAACGCTTGGTCAAATTGACCCAAAACTCTCCCTAAACTTCGATCTCATCAATCTGCATTTTTTGGCACAAAAACTAAGGCTGGACGTTGACTTGACTTGGCTGCATTGATTTTCTTGCTGCTATTGTTAGCATTGATCGTTGACTAGGACAGCATTGACTTTTGTTGACTTTGGGTTTACTGATATGGTTGTCCATGAGGGATGTGTGACACTTCTAGTTGGCTAACCATATTGAGACTTTGATGGTTGAAGCATCCTGTTGCCCGCCGTAACACACCAACACATATATATATTTTTGGCTTGTCTTCTGTCGATCTACTGGTATGTTCTATCTGCATTTTACTTTCTTGTTTATGTGATTGCTGACTGATATTGCGGATAAAAAGTAAAGTTGCATCAAGCATAGAACATCTACAAAAATTTACAGAGATGACACATATAGATGAGAGCCACTGTAGAATGCAAGACACAAACAAATGTGATCCTCAAAGTTAAACGAGCAAAACAAATGTGAGCCTCCGAGTATGAGAAATGTGAGCCACCGATCATGAGCGAGTCTTCAATGTGTGATCTATACGGAAGATTTGCAGACCATAGAACGAATCACATAGAATATATATGAGCCACACATATAATAAATACAAGCCACAAATATAATAAAACGAGCCACAAAATGTAGCGATGCCATAGTATATATGAATCACAGAAGTATGGTGCGACCAACTTGGAATAATGCAAATTATGCCACCTTTATATAGATTCTCCTTTAACTGAAAGGGTATGACCTTTATTTTAGCTGACTTAAAATATCTAGAAGGAAAACCACACGTTTGAATTTTCTCATAAAGATATTTTTCTTCATAATCGTTTGCCCAAATTTTGTGCCACACTAATAATAAGAAGAGTGACCCAAACACATCAAATAACAATATTATCCTTCGACCAATTCAAATTCTTCCTCGGCGCAAGATGTGTTTTCTTTGGGGCAGTAGGGTTTCTCATGGGAAACTTGTCCCATAGTTGCCCCAAATTTCAACACAAAAAACTCAACAAAGGGAGAAATAGTGTACAACCTTCCCTCCTAGTGAAGAGTAAAGGGGTTGGAGAAACTATCCCTCACTTACATGGAAGGAAAGAGTAGGGGAAGGAAATCCCATCTGACAAAAGCAAAAGAAAAGGATAAGGAAGACCTCACAACTGGTAAACAACAATCAATCCAACAGACGCTTAGAGCGATGTCAGCCCTAGTTGGGGTTCCTAAATGAAAGTGCTCACTTTCAACTATCGAGGTTTAGCATGTCCCTTCAAAAAGTGTGCCTTGAAGAGATTATATAACAGATAAATCCTAACATAATCTTTCTTTAAGAAACTCTAGGGGAAGTGGAATGGATTGTTCGCTGCTTAGAATCCCTCCTGGGTGGCAAGAGTTTTTCGGGTTTAGCCGCAAGAGGAAGATCAAGGGTGTTTAGGTCCTATTATTCATAGGTTCAATTGATGATTGGCTATTCTCTTTCAGTTGATGAAATTGTAAATAATATTGTATTCTACAAATGATTCACAAAACTAACTAACAAGAAAAACATATATGAGAAAAAGAGAAAAATAGAAGAAAACAAAAAAGAAAAAGCAACAAACCCCAAAGAGAATGTGTAGGACCGAGCAAGCCTAAATGCCACTCAATAAATAAAATGCAGCAATTCATTCTTTGAAATTTTGAATAAATGTGATGCTAACTAAAATGCCACATTATAAGTCGAAATAGTTAGTCTATCACATTGTTTAATCGTGATTCGACTAAAAATAAATAGATTAGGATTAGTGAATAAGTTAATCACATCATTTAAATGGGGTTAACAGATAGAAAAGATAGACAAAAAATGTTATGCTAGTTCAAATGCAGCATTGGTAAGTAAATAGGTGATTTTTTTTAGAGATATTTAGTGTTAATTTGGATTAGTTTAAAGTTAATCGTGCTTTGAGCACATGTAATAAAGATGATGATATGAAATTTTATGCAAAGTTCAAAGCTTATGATAAAAATTAACAGTTGAGATGATCCCCAACCCAGATCAACGACGAGGGAGTGATTTCGGGCCCCCGAAGCTCCATCGCGTTTTGCTCGCGAGGGGGGGGGTCCGAAAAGGGCGGACCCACATCCTAAAGTGTCACCCTCATGTTGTTTCACACCCCCCCTCCATTCTCCTCATTGCGCACCCCCCCCCCTCCCCTTTTCGGACCCACATCCTAAAGTGTCACCCTCATGTTGTTTCACACCCCCCCTCCATTCTCCTCATTGTGCAACCCCCCCCCCATCAATAAGTCTTATAGGGTTGACCGCATACACGACCACCAATGCCCTTGCGCCACGATGCCTACCCGACCCCGCTATCACTCCACCCACCTCAGCTGACCTCCTCCAATCATCGTTCGCCAACTCACCCTCGTGGACCCCCCTCCCACAAATACCCCTTTCGTTTGATTCGCCACACCATTCGACTCACTCCCAATCAAACGTCGCCACCTGGCACTCCCCTGCCCCATCAGCCAACCATAAAAGCTTCTCTCTATTGTGCAACGGACCCGCTCCCCCTAACGGTATACCAGTAATGGCAATTTGGAAAAAATCAATCTATTTAAACACAGAAAGGTCGTAAAATTATTTTGCCTTCTTGTTTTACATAATCAGGTGAATTCTACAAACGACCAAGCTGCAATAGTGATCGGTGATCTACACACAACAATAATTTAGTTCTCCATCACTGACCCCACCTCTACATTCACTAGATACTTTCTGGTCCAAGTAATATTGCCAATTATCCATCTTTATGCTAATAATGGCCCCAAAAGGTAAATCCCCTAAAAACAAGGGCAAGAAACCCAAAGAGAACCCAATGTTGCCCCCTCCCATAGACCTGGACCATTTGCCCCTTGTCGACCTTCAATATAAAATTGCAGACATCAACTGTGAATTCGAATTGTTCGAACTTCAGATTTGGTTGAAACAAAAATTCTTGGACCAACGAGATGAATTGGGCATATGGGAGTCTTCCCTGCCACAATTCATGTTTCCACAAACTCATCAATTTCCTGAGCTCTAAGTCACCTGATACGGGGATACGGGGATTCGAAGAATCGGATACGAGTACGGTGACCCCGGAACAGGATACTTCTGAGATACGATACGTTATATATTATTTTATTAAAAATATATATATTTTTTTAAAATATATATATATATATATATATATTAAAAATTAGATATTTTTTACACAAATTCATACTTAATTCATTGATTTAAACATAGATTTATCTATCATCTTAGATAGTCAAGGTTTTGTTTGAGTGATGGGTAACATTTTTAGTAGGGTCATGATAGAGGAGTTTGACAACCAATGTCACTAACATCAAGGTACATAGAGGGATTGGTGCTCTTGATTAAATACGAGTTTCATACCCTAATACATGACAAAATTCGATGGAAACATTGCAATAACCCAATCCTGAAATCCTGAAAAACTGATAAGTCTACTGGATTTTGAATGAGATCTAAAATTCTACTTTCTCCATATGAAATCCAATGAGGTCGGAACCACTCTCAAACATCCTGAGTCATTTCATGGTAATGTTAAAAACTTAAGTAAAAGGATGAAAATGAAGATTAAGGAGAATGTCACTTTTACTTTAAGAATTTAACATTACCATGAATCACATATAAATACTAGGGCCATAGGCTTGATGCCCTCTCCCGAAAAATCCTCCTCAATTGGTGAAAAACAATGAGCAAAAGCCCTCCTTTATAATAAAAAAACAACGCTTTTTTGAACCCGCGGGCCCAGCCGTATCCGGTTTTACGGGATACGGCGTATCCGAACGAGGTACGGTCGGGATACGCCGTACCCTGTTCGGATACGTCGTATCTGTTGAATTGGGGCAGAATCCCATACATATACGTACCCGATACGGGGATTCGGGATTCGTGGCCCCTTTTAGGCGAATCCGGTTACTTAACCTGAGCTCATTTCATGGTGTCAAAGCAGTTATGTGCCATCCCAAAAGGCCATTCTAAGTCGTAATAGTGAAGTTCTCCTCACCATCATAGCTGAGGCTATTTCACACATGCTGCAAGTAAACAACCCTGATTCTTCCAAACCATTGACTATAGACTCTCTCACAAAGCTATACAAGAATTTGACTTTCCCACATAGAGCTAAGATCTTCGAGATCTTTCTCCCTGAAGATGCCCAACTGCCTAAATCAAACCCTCCATATTCTTCTTCGATGTTTCCAAAGGTAACCAAGCAAATTATCACCATCATTTCCTATATCCTCAGTTACCACTCAGACCAGTGGGTTGATGAAGCCATTGTTGGCTTCCTCTCCATTTTTACCACTAAAAAGAAGCCTGTCATTTTTAATTATAGTCAGTTTATTGCAAATGCCATGGATGATCAGTTTATTAAGTTTCCCACAGAGGGAGCTTTCAAATATTCTGCAATGTTAGTTTATTTGTTCATCTACCATCAAGAAAACAGGTTTCCTTTCACTTCACAGAAGATGGATGAGCAAGGTAATGCTCAATCAGTGATACATTGGACATCCTTGGTGAGAAGGAACTCCACAGAATTCTCTTTCTCAGAATATGTTGACAAATTCTTATACACAGTGGCTTGCCTCCTAAACAGTAAGTTGGAGCCCAAGATAGGGGCAAATATTCAAAAAAAATTGCATCTAAGTGATCAGGTAAAGACAAGTGACTGGTATTTATATCATAACTACACAGAGATCGGGATCTATGGGTGTGAATTGCCACCCTATAAGTTGCCAAAGTTTGTACCTATGAGACTTTTCAGATTAGGGTACATTAGACAGATGATCCATATGGATGACATGCATTTTGTGGCTGCCAAGAAGAAGGCACAATTTAAGATTAAAACACAAGTTGGACCTTTTTTCTGCAATACCAGAACAGTTGATAAAGAAATTGATTTGTTGTTGAAGCAAATGAACTTCAAACTGAGATTCACTTGGCCCTATGACCCTTTCGGTCTGATTTCAAAGCTGAAAGTGGAGCAAAAGACAACACCCTACACACACTCCTTGGCCAAAAATAGACAAGTACATGAACCAAACTCAATGGGAGGAGAACACACTACATGAGGTCGAAGAACAAGTCATTTCCACGACAATCTCTCAGACTCGTACACCTCAGGAAAAGGAGGAGAAAAGGATAAGAGAAGAATCCCCAATCAGAGAAATTGGAGCTAAGGAGTCCCTAATCTACAAGAAGAAGAAAACCAATTATGCACCAATGTTTCAGCCAGGGAACAAAGAACACGATACAATTGTCATGACAGGCCCCCAACTGTCTACAAGGGAGGATGATATCTTCACAGGCTCCCCTTCTTCATCAACATCTAAAGATTCTCCAGAAACTTCACAAACAACCAATTTGGCTCAAGACACTACGGAGCCCAATATTTTTGCCAAGTACAAGACAATCAAACACAGGAATGAGTTGCTTAAAGCCTCAACATATACACAGTTTTGGACGCTGACAACTACATCGCAGCATAGGCTGCTTTCAACCTTTGATACTCAGAAAGGAAAAATGCAGATTGCATTCCTTGAAGCAAAAGTGGCAGCTCCGAGGACACCAGCAAACTAAAAAGAACATGTATTTTCATTTGATGCAAAGCAAATCCATCCAATTAACCAAATGGAAATGCATAAACAGTCTAGTGAGATTATGTATTCTACACTACTCAATGTTGCCATGTCAGCTTCCAGGTTACAGGTATCAGTCAACAACACACAAACAGAGATCAAGTTGGAAAGGAATTCATCCTTAGCCATGAAGTAACTTGAAGACTTAGTGATCAAACTGGGATACAATCCCAGTGATGTGAAGGCAGTAGAAGAGATAGTGAAAAGAAAAAATGTTGATATAGCAACATTAAGGAAGCAACTGAAATTGCCTACCACGGGGGATCCAAAAGCTAAGGAAGTCGGAGAGATGGAGAAGGAAAAGGAAGCATGTTCAAAATAATTATTGAACAGAACAGCCAGATCAGAGATATGGAGCTGGAGTTGGAGAAACTGCTCAAAGAAAAAGAGCAAGCAGCACAATTGGCTATAGTTCCCCTCACAGCAGTTCCAATTGCAATGGCCACAACTCCAGGTGCATCTACATCAACTTATGAACCAACACGCACATCAGATCCTAAAAGTGAATTAGTAAAAGCCATGGATAATCTGAACCTTCGGGGGCAAGAAATTGCCAGACTAAAAGCTCAGCTAAACATACTATCAGAACAAAAGCTAAAAATTGATAGATCTTATGTGTCTGAATTACAGAAAAGCCACTAACTTACATTAAAATTTGAACAATTGCAGAGCAAATCAGTAATGGCTCATACTCTGGTACAAGCCAGAGAAAATATATGGACAGAAATAAATGAGGCCATCACAGAGATATGGCCTTCCATTCAGATTGTTTTTGAGCAGCAAGAGCTAATACAGAAGTCAACAGATGTACTAAAGCAAATCAAGACAAATTTGAGACAGAAGTCTGGCGAAGCTACAGCCATCATTAAGCTCTTAAATTCCAAAAACAAAGAGGAATTAGAGCAGTTGGGAATCCAAGACAGGACAGAGACCATACTGGAAGTGAAGAGGGTGCATACCAAAAGATAACTCATGCTCCAGCAGGAGAATAATGCCAAAATTTAGATACTAACATTCAGAGATTTCACAAGAAGACGCAGGTGTCGAACAGGAAAGGACTGCCAAAGCTAATTGATGCAGGAGACAGATTAATAAATGCGAATGACTACCAGGAAAAGCTAGACAAGATTGTCCAAGACACATCCAAATTTGCAGGTATAAAGGGGCATATTACAATGAAAGCGTTCATGGAAGCCATTGATTATGATTTGTTCATCAGTCATGTGCTGAGACATCTATTCATCATCAAACCCAATTTTATGAAATATACAGAGGTTGATGAGGTCTACAGAAAACTAATCAAATTTTTTATCCCAACCGGAGATAGATGGGAAAACTATGTGAGTTACTCGAGCAAATGTTTTCATCTATTAACAGCAAGGCAAACAGAGCAACAAATTTGGAGGCTCAGTCATCAACAGTCCTCCTCAACAATAGGGCCAACACTTCCAGCAATTCACCCATTCCTACATTTTTTGTAAACAATTTCTAGATATTTTAGGATTCTATCTTGATTTCTATTATCAAGATATTTTGTAATAATTTTGTATAAGTACTTCACAATTCGAAGTATTACTGTTGGGACTTGTTTGAAGAAAGACTTGTACTGTGAAGCAGCTCACAGAGCCACCATTGATCATATTTTCAGTAATACAGTGCAATCATTACATGATTCTTGTGTCACTTTTATTGGTGAAGTGCATCTCTCTTTGTCAATTTGTTTTCTCTCTGTTATCATGTGTGTTTATTGAATCTGAATTATTCTTAGAAGATAAAGAACATAATTTGTTTAAAAGTACACTTTGTCTCTGGCTTAAGAGTAATTTTTATGTTTTCTACTGAAGATTAAATCAGAATTCTTAACCAATATGTTTTACCTTGGATTTCTAAATCTTTTCCTCTCATCGACACCATAGATCTTAAAAGATCCAATGAATTTTCCTACCTTGCCCTATAAGTTCAGCCTATAAAACATGTACTTGATCAATCCAAACCTGTGACTCCATTTGCCCAATGGCTTATCTTCCCAGTTTCAACCCAACAACACAAAAAACCCAAACCTGAACTTAATAGCTAGCTTGATACCTTCAGTCAAACAAAGCTAAATTATAAAGAGACATCCCTCTCTAAAGCTTCCAAGGCTAGATCCCAGCTTCCAAAGTGATATTGTGGTTACCTCTAGGTTTCCTTCATAGCCTTGGGAAATTACAGAGTGATAACATCCTCGCGACCATACTGGGTAGCGAACATACCTTAGTTTGAATATTTGTTTCCCTGGTTCAAAAAACTTTATTTCAATACATTTAAGATGTATATTTCAGAAATAAATGTTTTGAGGTTGTAATTTTTGTACATGGTAAAATTGTTTGTTAAATACGATATAGATCTAGCTCCTAAAATAATTCATACTAGAGCACATCTAGATCCCAATCCTCCCAAAATCTTAGATAACCCCGAGAAATTGATAAGGAGGAAAATTTTGACTGAGAGTCAAGGGAGTAGTAGTCCTCCACCAAGAGTAAATTCTCTTCCAGAGAGTTATGTTACCATAGAAGATATTCAATTTGATTAATGTAAAATTTAGATAACCATGGTATGTTCTATGCTTAAAGCAGTTTACTTCAATCTTTCTTAAAGGCCCAATTCATATTAGCAATCACATAATCATTGAAAGTAAATGTTGATAGAACATAATAATAGATCGACAAAAGACAAGCCAATATAATAAATCAGAATTTACAATTCTTCTTGTCCAGCAAAGATAGAGAGAAATGTTTGTTACAATAGTCAACAGGTTGGCCTAGCCAGCAAATACTTTGGCTAGTCAAACCAGCCCTTCCAACCTCCTGGAGGTTCAGTCAAACACATACAAGATCAGCCTTCCTTCAGTGTCACACACACCTCATGAGACGGCTCCCAAAACAGTCAACGTAATTCAACAAAAGGATTTTCGGCATCCAGATTTCCAGCATCCATATTTCTGATATCCATTTCCGAAATCCAGATTTCTGGCATCATCCATATTTCCGGCATCGAGATTTTCGACATCCATATTCACACGTGGGAGAGAGAGAGAAGCCTCCTCTAGGATGTACAAACCAATCAAATCACGAGGAATGTGTGTGATGAGATGATGAGCAAATGAGCATCAAGTCTCTCCAATTTATATCCATCAATGAGGGTGTGTGACACATATGCTGGGCTTGTGATCCTACATTACAATTCAGGTCGACCTTGACAAATTGCACGTGTGGAAAATAAAATCAAAATATAAGTTTTGATCATCCAAACAAGATGATCTTTAGATCAATCTTGCACCTCTCCGAAAGAGGAATCCAACAAAAATATCATCATCATCATATGAGCAATGCAACATGGAGTTTGGACCTAGTTGCCCAAAATTAACACTCCCTCTCAACTAGGGAGAACTTTATCTGTGCACCTATGTCATACAGTACCATAGTGTATTATCATATATCATCCTGCACTCCTGTGTCATCACCTTCTGTGTGCTTTGTTGGCTCTTCTTCGCACAATGAGAGTCAGTCACAAAGACAACACACTCCGCTAACCCGAAGTCAGCTTAGAGGTTAAAACCTCAATGGGACTCAAGAGAGTCACATACGGACCTGACGACAGTTTAGAGGTAAGAACCTCATCCAGACTTGATCCTAGATCAAGTGGTTGGACACATTCCATCCTAGACATCGAGAGTACGACAATCCCCGATGCGTCCATCGATCATGCTATTGGTCTATATCCACATTTCCCACCTCGTTGGCCAAATGAGGTACTTCCCATGGTTCCAAAACTCCATGGGTAGGATGCATGCGGGGCATAGATCAAAGAGAGGGTGAACCAGCTCAATATCATAACAGTGAGGAAGTAGAACACCAACAACGTTCGGCGAACCTAGCCCTGCGATTGCTTATAGCTCCAAGAAGCTATGCCCAAGCCCCCTGAAACTCCCAGAGCTCATAGTCCAACTCAAGCGGGACCCTCCCAATAGGGTCTGTCCACGATTCCAAGCTTCTCACGAAAGGTTAAGAATTTGACCTTCCCCAGGGGCTTCGTGAGAATATTTGCGACCTGCTCATCAGTCCCAATGTGATCAAGCCTTACAGCGCCTCGTTGTACCATGTCCCGGACAAAGTGGTACCTAATATCAATATGCTTGGATCGGTCGTGGAACACGGGATTCTCAGAAAGACGAATCCCACTCTGGTTATCACAAAGGATAACAATGGTATCTAGCACATGCCCAAATAGCTCACTGAAGAGCTTTCTCAACCAAACAACTTCACCACTGGCCATACTCACTGCAATGTATTCGGCCTCAGCGGAGCTCAAAGCAACCGACTTTTGCTTCTTGCTCATCCAAGAGATCGAACCAGAACCCAGAGTGAAGCAACATCCAGATGTGCTCTTATGATCCACCACACTGCCTGCCCAATCGACATCAGTATATCCGAGCCTCATACTCCCAGCAGTGTATCTCAGCCCATGGTTGATTGTGCCCCGAAGATATCTCAATAGATTCTTGGCACCAATCCAGTGAATGTGATGAGGCTCAACCATATGTTGACTCAAAGTGTTCACTGCAAAACATACACCCGGACGTGAGTTCACTAAGAGCATCAAGGCCCCTACGAGTTGTCGATACTTGGTGGGATTTCCCAGCTTGGGCCCAGCAGCGCTTCCACATAACTTCTTAAAGTTGAGTTCCATCGGTGTGGACACAGACTTACAACTCACCATGCCAAATCTCTTCAACAACTTCACAACATATTTTCCTTGAGAAAGGAAAATCTCACCAGGCTTTTGCCAGACCTCCAAGCCTAGGAAATAGTGCATCAGTCCTAGGTCCTTCATCTCGAACTCAGAAACTAGCTCCCTCTTACATTGATGAATAATAGGGTCAACACCTGTCAGGAAGAGATTGTCCACATAGAGAACCAGAATGAGAAGCCTATCTTTATCAACCTTAAAATAAAGGTTTGGATCAGCATCACTTCGAGTGAAGCCCGACTTCATCAAGTAGCTATCAATCCTCTCATACCAAGCCCTGGGGGCTTGCTTCAACCCATAGAGGGCTTTCTTCAACCTGCATACATATGTGTCTCTATCTTGGACTTCGAACCCGAGAGGTTGCTCCACATAAACCTCTTCCTTGATTGAACCATGTAAGAAAGCAGTCTTCACATCCATCTGATGGAGACTCCATCCTTGCGTTGCAGCAAGGGCAATGATCGATCGGATGGTGGTGTAGCGGGCAATAGGTGCAAATATATCATCATAATCTATACCTTCCTTTTGAGAGAAGCCTTGGGCAACAAAACTTGCCTTGTACTTTTCAGCACTTCCATCGGCTCCATGCTTGATCTTGTAGAGCCATTTCGAGGTGATAACAAATTTGTCCTTTGGTCTTGGGACCACATCCCAGACATCATTCCTCATAATAGACTCATATTCTTCGTGCATAGGATCCTTTCAAACTTGATGCTTTACGACTTCTTCAAATGTTCCAGGCTCAGATTGTACAATAATGCTCATGGCTGTTAGGTACCCTTGGTACCTATTCGGCTTCTTGCTTTCACAGAATGTTCCTCTCGGAGCAATATGTCTCTCGACATCTTGGAGAGTGTCTCTAAGCCATGAGGGCCTCCCTTTATTTAAAGGAGGTGGATCAATAAGATCCTTCGAACCTTCAACATCAAGCTTCGGTTCATCCTTCAGTTCTTCCAGCTTCCCCACTTCTTCTTCTTCTTCTTTGTCTTCCTTTGAGCTAGGAAGATCCCCGACTTTCCTGAGGGCAACATCTTCATCGAAGGTGACATCGTAGCATATCTCCACTTCTCTTTGACCAACCACATAGAGTATATATGCCTTTGAAGTTTCACTATAGCCCACAAACGTTCCTTTATTTCTAGAAGCATACAACTTGCTTCTCTTTTCCTTTGGCACATGAAAATAAACAGGACTTCCAAAAACTCTAAAATGGGAGACATTGGACTTCTTACCAGAGAAGACTTCTTCGGTAGTTTTGGAGTCCAATGCAAAATGTGGGCATCTATTTTGAACATACACAGTAGTGTCGATAGCGTCTCCCCATAGAAACTTCGAAATACCTTGGTCATAAAGCATGGCACGGGCAACTTCCACAATGGTTCTATTCTTTCTTTCGGCAACACATTTTTCTCGAGAGTATAAATAGTAGTGGTCTCCCTCTTAATGTCAGCTTCCCTGCAAAAGTCATTGAATTCATTCGACTCATACTCAGTGCCATTATTGGTCCTCAAAATCTTGATCTTCTTCCCCGTTTGATTTTTCACCAAGGCCTTGAAGGTACGGAACCACTTGAATGCTTCATCCTTCTTTTTCAAGAAGTGTACCCAAGTCTTGCGGGAGAAGTCATCTATAAAAGTGATACAATACAAGCATCCTCCCAAGGATGTTACGGGCATCATACCAAATAGATTGGAATGTACCAATTGCAGAATATCAGATGTCTTCGTGACACTTGAGGGGAATGGTCCCCTTGTATGCTTTCCTTCGGCACAACCCTGACAAACACCTTCATGATCATCTTTGAACTCGGGCATCCCTGTCACCACCTTCCTTGCTTCGGGAAGGGCTTTGTAATGAAGGTGTGCAAACCTTCGGTGCCATAGCTCCGTTTGAAGAGTTGTGTCACATGTCATGGCCCCTAACAGACTTCCACCAACCTGATAAAGCGTATCAACTCTAAAACCAATAGTAAGAGCTTCACTTAATTTCTTCTTCCATATGTGTACCTTTCCATCGATGAATGCCACCTTGAATCCTTTGTCTTCCATTGCCGAAATGGAAACTAGAGTCTTCTTCAAATTGGGTATGTACACACATCTTGCAAGCGGAGGACTTGACCTTGAGTTAGATGAAGGGTCACAGTCCCTGTCCCTTTCACGAGATAGGTTGCATTGTCTCCAAGGATAATCTCCAAATTAGTATCCTTCTCAATCAAATCAGAAAGGGCTTCTTTATATCCAGTGAGCTGCGTTGAAGCACCACTATCAATCAACCAGACATCCAGGGTGTCGAGATGAGATGCAGCAAAGAGGGCAGATATAAGAATATATTCATTTTTCTTATTATCAACAACAATGGATTCATCATACCTGGAATTCCTTGACCTCTTGAAAGGTTGACCATTTCCACTTCGATCAGAGGGAGCCTTCCTCTTCTTTGCATGAGCAGTAAAGGCAGTAGAGTCACCTCCATTCCCATTTGAGGAATGGTCTCTCTCCGTCATTCTTGTCTCCTCTTGAGTGCATCTCGTCAACAATTCATCAAAATCAGGAATCACATTATTATTAAGAATAGTAGTATTGAATACATACCAATCACGGGGGAGTCCTCCAAGAGCAATGAGAACAAGCTCTTGATCAACTACTTCTTCTCCAATAGCTAAGAGATCATTCTTGATTTCTGTGAGCCTCATAAAATAGGATTGAATGGATTCTTCTTTGCCCTTCTTGATATTCTTCAACTTGTTCTTGAAGAAAATAACTTGATTAACATTGCTAGCCCTGAACATGCTAACCAACTTATCGTACATCTCTTTAGATGTACCTAGCTTAGAGATATAAGCAACCAAGTGCTTATGAATAGATTCCCTGATGATCATCTTCGCCTTGACTTCCCCTTTTCTATACTTCGTCTTTGTGGCAGTCGGTGCATTTGATGGAGGCTCATTTATCTTCCCTACACATAGTTCATGACTTCTTGACCTTCCAATACCAAATCCAAAGACATCTTCCAGGCATGATAATCAAACTTATCAGTCAGCTTATCATCACTCTTGAAACCCTTGTATGTGGAGGCCATTGGTCCTTGATAGGACAACTTCTTCGTTGATTTCTTTTCACACTAGCTTGGGCTTTGCCTTCACCTTAGCTCTGATACCATGTTAAATTTAGATAACCATGGTATGTTCTATGCTTAAAGCAGTTCACTTCAATCTTTCTTATAGGCCCAATTCAGATTAACAATCACATAATCATTAAGTAAATGTTGATAGAACGTAATAATAGATCGAGAGAAGACAAGCCAGTATAATAAATCAGAATTTACAATTCTTCTTGTCCAGCAAATATAGAGAGAAATGTTTGTTACAGCAGTCAACAGGATGCCCTAGCCAGAAAAGACTTTGGCTGGTTGAACCAGCTCTTCCAACCTCCCAGAGGTTCAGTGAAACACATACAAGATCAACCTTCCTTCAGTGTCACACACAGCTCATGAGACAGCTCCCAAAATAGTCAATGCAAGTCAACAAAAGGATTTCCGGCATCCAGATTTCTTGCATCCATTTCAGGCATCATCCATATTTCCAGCATCTAGATTTCTTGCATTGAGATTTTCGGCATCCATATTCACACGTGGGAGAGAGAGAAGCCTCTTCTAGGTTGTACGAACCAATCAGATCATGAGGAATGTGTATGATGAGATGATGAGCAAATGAGCATCAAGTCTCTCCAATTTATATCCATCAATGAGGGTGTGTGACACATATGTTGGGCTTGTGAACCTACATTACAATTCAGGCCGACCTTGACAAATTGCACATGTGTGGAAAAGAAAATCAAAATATAAGTTCTGCTCATTCAAACAAGATGTTCTTTAGATCAATCTTGCACCTCTTTGAAAGAGGAATCCAACAAAAATATCGTCATCATAATATGAGCAACGCAACATGGAGTTTGGACCTAGTTGCCCAAAATTAACAATTTACCTGTCGAACACAGCTTGTTTAGAACTAAATTTGAAACTTTTGTGGCTAAAACAGTCTTCGATGAGTCTATGTTGGGACCATACAAATCTGAACACCAATCAGTAGAGCAGGATTTTGACAAACAAGCTCTCCAGTAGTTGGAAAAATTAGAAGACCTAATCTTAGACCTAGACCAAGTTGTCCATAAAGCTCACATCCAGCAGTCAGTTGAACTTTCATCCCTATCATTCTTTGTTTCCTCTCCCATCACCCAATTTGTACATCTTGTTTCCACTAGTTCCATCTCTTTCTCAATTTCCACTGCCTCCCCATCAACATCACAAACCATAATTCAAACTGTTTTAATCCCTTCCACAGCTACACCTCCTAAAATTTCATCTATTGTTCATCCTCATATACCAGACATGGCAGCCTGATATGCTCCCTTGGTTTTACCTGCCCCATTACATAACATTCCTTAAGACTATCAAACTAGAATTCCTCAATTTGATGGCACTGGGTCAATCACGGCACAATAACATGTAGACAAAATGAATGATTGTTTTGACCTTCAGGAAGTAGATGAAGAAGATGTGAAGATGATGCTTTTTGCCCAAAGCCTTAATGGAGAGGTAAGGAAGTGGTTTAAATCTTTACCAACAGCTACTATAAATGACCTTACTGCCTTTCATCAATATTTTCTCAACAGATGGGAAATCAAGAAAAACCCTCTCCAAATCCTAGCAGAATATGAAAGCATTAGGAGAGCCCCTGGAAAAGTGTCCAAGAATATTGCACTAGGTTCAATCACATTTATAATGCAATTCCAGCAAAGATTAAACTTCCTCAAGGATTAGCCTTGATTAAGTCTCCAACTGGCTTTGATGTTTATATGTCATATCAACTTAGAGAAAGAAACTTCACTACCTTGGAAGAAATGCAGAGGGATGTTGTAAATGTAGAAGCCAATCTGTTAGCTAAAAGGACTAGACTTAGATCTGAGAAAAGAGTTACCATAAAAGAGGAACCATCCACTTCTTCTTTTGATGCCAAATTAGATACATTAGTGAGAACCATGGAAAGGATGATGGAAGAATAAACATAGCTAATAGAGCTCCTCCTATAGAGAACCAACCTGGTCCTCAAATTAGGAATCCTAACTTTAGGAGAAACCCACCTCAGATTAAACAAATAGAGCAAAGAGGCCCAAATGACCAACAACAAACAATTAGGCCTCCCTTTCAAAAAAAATATGCAGAAGAAGAAGGGGAATTAGCTGAAGACATTGAAGAAAACCAAATAAATTTGATGGGAATTAATGATGGTGACTCTATCTTCAAGAAGAACAAGACATTTTCATACTTTCACACCTTGAAGTCAATCCATCAAAATCAGAAGACTATAAACAAGGATATCAGAATGCTATTATGGAGGTACATAAATATAATTTGAGTAGGAGGAAAATTGTTGATAGTTCATCAAAGAAAAACATCGATGCTCCTCCGAAAAATATTGTAGATATACCATCCAAAAAAGTATCGGATACTATTTCTAAGAAAGCTCAATCTGATGGTCCTTCCACTAGTCAGCCCAAAGAAGATTCTCACAAAGAAAATCCCAAAAAACCAGATATGAGTATCAAGGACGCTGAAAAGCCTCAAACGAAAAGACCATATCTGAATATCAAGGAAGTTGAGAAGCCTCAAAATCCGTTCTGCATTGAAAATGAATTGGCTAAAGTTAAAATTTCCATTCCCCTTACTGAGTTGATAAACAAGAATGCATATATAACCCAAGTAATAAAAGCTTTGAAATTAGAAGAAGGAACAAATATTGTGAACCTTAATGATGATCAGCCTGAATTGTTATTTGGACCTGAAGTTGAAGGTAAATCCCAGGATGGATTTGTTCCTCCATTCTATGTCAGCCTGAATATTCATGATAAAATTCTTCACAATGCTATGCTTTATTCTGGTGCCTCACATAATTTGATGCCTAGGGCTATTATGGAAAAATTAGGACTGGATATTACTTGGCCTTACAAAGACTTATATTCATTTGATTCCAATAAGGTAAGATGTCTTGGTCTTATCAAAGACCTATGTGTCACTTTAGCCCAAATCCCAGCCAAAACCTTAGTCATGGATGTGGTGGTAGCAGACATACCTCCAAAGTATGGAATGCTACTTTCTAGATCCCGGGGGGCAAAATTACAAGGTACCTTGCAACTGGATATGAGTTATGCTACCATTCTTGTGTTTGGGCAACCAAGAAGACTTTACAGAGAAACACTGATGAAATACATGGTTAGCATTCAAGATAGGCCAAATAACCATCCATTGTATTCAGTCCACTCATATCTACACTCTTTTATCTTGTATAATGATGGAGACATAAAAGACCAAATCCCAAAAACAGATACTAATTTGTGCGAGATTGAAGAAATCAAAACAAACATTGTGAAACTAGATGAAGAAAATGACCCTCTATGGAACATGGATTTTGATGGGGCTGTAAGCAAGGACGAATCAAAAGCAGGTGTGTGGATTTCAAATTCACAAACTAATAAATCAGAAGGGCATTCATATAAATTGAATTTTCACTGTACCAATAACATAGCTAAGTATGAAGCCTTAATCCTAGGATTGCAGCTTTTGAAAAAGTTCGGTGCCAAAAGAATTGCAGTCCATGGAGACTCTGAACTCATAATCAAACAAATCAAAGGGGAATACTCAGCAAAACATCCAAGGTTAAGGTCTTATAGAAATGTTGTTCTTGATTTCCTTGAATGTTTTGTTGAGTATGAGTTATCTATAATTCCAAGACATCAAAATAATCTGGTTGATGGTCTGGCTACTTCAGCTAGTACTTACAAAATGCCATATCGTCCAAGTCACAAGTACATAGTCAAAGTGAAAAACAGACCAATTGTCCCAGATAATATCAGATACTGGAAATTCTTTGGTAATGATGAACAAATTGAAAAAATTTTGCAATCAAAGGATGAATTCGAGTGTGGCAATATAGACATAGATTATGATGTAAATAATAAAGTAGAAAAGCTTGTAAATAAAGAGGAAATGAATGAATCAGATACAGATCAAGAAGAATTAGAAATATTGCAATTAAACGATAATGTTTCGCCTAGAGGGTCAATTCCCTTAGAAGAATTATTTGATTTTAATGATGTGGCTAAGAAACCTAAAATTGAACCTACTAGAGCTGAAGTAGAAGATTGTAATATAGGAACTAAAGAAGAGCCCAAAATAGTTAAATTGTCCAAATCTTTGCCTTCTGCTGAAAAACATAGGTGCTTGGAGTTTTTAAAAGAATTCATAGATGTATTTGCCTGGAGTTATGAGGATTTAAAGTCCTATGACACTAGCATTATACAACATAAAATTCCTACAAAAGAAGACCAAAAACCTTTCAAACAGAAACTTAGAAGAATCAACCCAATGCTTTTACCCCTAGTGGAAAAAGAGATTAAAAAGCTATATGACGCCAAAATTATTGTACCATTGAGGTATTCTAAATGGGTATCAAACTTAGTTCCTACTAGGAAAAAGACTAGGGAAATTAGACTGTGTGTGGATTTTAGAAATCTCAACAAGGCTTTCCTAAAAGACAACTATCCTTTGCCCAAGATGGACCATATCCTACAAAAAGTAGTTGGATCTAGGATAATTTCCTTGTTAGACGGATTTTCTAGTTACAATCAGGTTCTAGTACATCCAGAGGACCAAGAGAAATAGCATTAATTACACCCTGGGGCATATTCATGTATGTTAAAATGCCTTTCGGTCTAATGAATGTCAGTGCTACATTCCAAAGAGCAATGGATATTGCCTTCGCAAATGAAATAGGTAGGTTTACAGTAATTTATCTTGATGATATCATTGTCTTTTCAAAGACAGATGAGGAACGTTTGCTTCACTTGAGGAGAGTTTTTGAAAAATGCAAAAAATATGGTATCTCTCTCAACCCTAAGAAAACAGTGTTTGTTTTAGAAGAAGGTAAACTGCTAGGACACATTATCTCAAAAGATGGCATAAGAATTGACCCTAGCAAAGTGGAAGCAATATTGAAAACAGACCCCCCTAGGAATAAAAAAGAAATCCAATCCTTTATTGGAAAAATAAACTTCCTTCAGAGATTTATATCAAATTTGGTTGAAAATTTAAATGCAATTACTGACATTATAGAGAAGAATACTGAAATCAAATGGCATAATGATGCAAAGGATTCTTTCACTAAAGTCAAGAAGGCGTGCATTAACAACTACACCCATTCTAATAAGTCTTGATTTTACAAAAGAAGTCCTGATTTTACAAAAGATTTCATGATATTCTCTTTTGCATCTGATCATACAATAGCAGTTGTTTTGTTGCAGAAGAATGATGAAGGTCATGAAGAACCCATTGCCTTTTTCAGCAAAGCACTAAGGGATGCATCACTGAAATACAATATCATGGAAAAACAGGCATTTGCGTTGGTTAAAGCATTAAAGGATTTCAAGATTTACATTTTACATTCACACATCATTGCTTTTGTCCCAGGTGCAGTGGTTAAAGACATTCTAAGTCAAACAGATCCAGATGGCAGAAGGGGCAAGTGGATTGTTGTCATTTTGGAATATGACATTGAAATTATAACAACAAAGCTTATCAAGGGACAAGGGTTAGCAAAACTCATGGCAGAGTCTAATTGTGATGTGTTAGACATCAATTTTATTGCAGAATTGGATGAACAGGAAGAGCAAGTGACTCCACCGATCTCAGAAGCTTTCAGCACATCACCATGGTATGTAGACATAATTTTTGTCTTTCAGAACTTATATGCTCCTCCTAGTTTAACAAAGACCAAGGCAAGGTTCATTAAAATGAAATCCATGAGATTGTGTATTCTTGATAACAATTTGTAATGGATATGTTGGAGGGATATTACTCAATTGTTTGCTGAAAAATGAAGCAAACAGGGTCCTGGAGGAATTCCATCAAGGACACTGTGGTGGCCATCTATACTAGAAATCAACGGCAAACAAAATCCTTAGAGCTGGTTTTTATTGGCCAACTCAGTTTTCTGATGTGCATAAAAAGGTCACTTTTTGTCATCAATGCCAAATATTTTAAGGTAAAAGACAGTTGTTACCTTTACCCTTAAAGCCCATTTCAGTAGAATTTCCTTTTTAACAATGGGGTTTAGACTTCATTGGTGAAATTCACCCTAGCTCCTCACGACAACACAAATGGATTTTGACAACAACAACCTACTTTACCAAATGGATAGAAGCCATACCCACTAGACAAGCGACTAATTATGTTATCATTCAATTTTTGGAAGGAAATATATTGTCTAGGTTTGGCTGCCCCCATAAAATTATAACTGACAATGTTGTTGCTTTCAAGTCCAAGAAAATGATAAGAGTTTTGTAACAAATATCAGAATAAGTTGGGTCACTCTACTGCTTACTACCCTCTGGGTAATGGGTTTGATGAGTCCTCTAACAAGAGTTTGGTGAATATTATCAAAACGTTACTACAGGAGAATAAGAAATCAGGGCACAAAAAATTAATCAATGCACTATGGGTTGATCGAGTTACTACCAAGAAGTCTATTGGAATGTTAACATTCCAGATAGTGTATGTAACAGATGCAGTTTTCCCAACTTCTTTGGGAATTCCATTTCTCAAACTACTGCAAGAAACACAAGTGGATACCAATGACATGCAAAGAAGGATAAACCAAACTATTCAGTTACAACAATCAAGGGAGGAAGTCAATCATAAAACTCAAGTCATTCAAGAAAACATCAAAAGAATTTATGGTAGAAGGACTAAAGCATTTGACTTTCAACTCAATGATATTGTTTTGAAATGGGATTCCATAAATGAAGATAAGGGAAAACATGGTAAATTTGACAACTTATGCAAAGGGCCTTTTAAAATTGCAGCCTTTAGGGGCCACAATGCATTCCTACTAACAAATTGGAATGGAGATGAGCTGCCAGGTGGACCTGTAAATGGCAGACAGTTAAAGCATTATTTCCAACCCAATTAAAACAATTCATTCATATTGTACAGTATCATTTTATTTTTATATTGCAAGAGTGCAGGTGATTTTCAATAGAACTTGAAGCCCGCAGAGAAGGCCCTAAGCTTCTGGTGATATATTACCATAGGTATGAATTATATACAGCTGTTGCAGTTCAGTTGGAAGATTTCAACAACTGGCCCAATGGATCAAGGCTATTGATCTACGATGTTCTTGACACCTCACCAGGAGGATGTCATCCCTAGTTAGCGCCACTGTTAGGGTCCTATGATTCATAGGTTCAATTGATGATTGGCTATTCTCTTTCAGTTGATGAAATTGTAAATAATATTGTAGTCTGCAAATGATTTACAAAACAAACAAACAAACAAAATATATATATATATATATATATATAAAGAAATAAAAAGAGGGCATAAAAAAAACACATATGAGAAAAAAAGAAAATTAGAATAAAAGAAAAAAAGAAAAATCAACAAACCCCAAAAATAATGTGTAGGAGTGAGCAAGTCTAAATGCCACTCAAGAAATAAAATGCATCAGTTCATTCTTTGAAATTTTGAATAAATGCGTTGCTAGCTAAAATGCCACATTATAAGTAGAAATAGTTAGTCTATCACATTGTTTAATCGTGATTAGACTAAAAATAAATAGATTAGGATTAAGTTAATCAAATCATTTAAACGTAGTTAACAGATAGAAAAGATAAACAAAAAATGCTCTGCTAGTTCAAATGTAGCACTGGTAAGTAAATAGGTGATTGTTTTTAGAGTTATCTAGTGTTAATTTGGATTAGTTTAAAGTTAATAAGCTTTGAGCGCATGTAATAAAGATGATGATATGAAATTTTATGCAAATTTCAAAGCTTATGATAAAAATTAATGGTTGAGATCTTATAGGTTTGACTGCCTAAATGACCAAAAATACCCTTGCGCCACGATGCCTACCTGACCCCACTATCACTCCACCCACCTCAGCCGACCTCTTACACTCACCGTTTGCCAATTCACCCTCGCGGACCCCACTCCCACAGATCCCCTTTCCGTTTGATATGCCACACCATTCGACTCACTCCCAATCAAACACCGCCACATGGCACTCCCCTACCCCATCATCCAATCGTTACCAACCATAAAAGCCTCCCACTCATGCGCAACAGACCCGCTCCCCCTAACGCTAAACTAGTAAGAGCAATTTCGAAAAAATTAATCTACTTAAACACAGAAAGGCCATAAAATTCTTTTGCCATGTTGTTTTACACAATCAGGTAAATTCTACAAACGACCAAGCTACGACAGTGATCGGTGATCTGCCCACAACAATAATTCAATTCTCCATCACTGACCCCACCTCTGCATTCACCGGATACTTTCCGGTGCAGGGAATATTGCCAATTGTCCATCTTTCTGCTAAATCTCCTATTCTGATAATGGCCCCAAAACGTAAATCCCCTAAAAACAAGGGCAAGAAACCTGAAGAGAACCCAGTGTTGCCCCCTCCCATAGACCTGGACCATTTGCCCCTTGTCGACCTTCAATATAAAATTTCAGACACCAACTGTGAATTTGACTTGTTCGAACTTCACAGTTGGTTGAAACAAAAATTCCTGGACCAACAAGATGAATTAGGCATATGGGAGTCTTCCCTGCCACAGTTCATGTTTCCACAAACTCATCAATTTCCTGAGCTCATTTCATGGTGTCAAAGCAGTTATGTGCCATCCCAGAGGGCCATTCTGAGCCGTAATGGTGAAGTTCTCCTCACCATCACAGGTGAGGATATTTCACACATGCTGCAAGTAAAAACACCTGATTCTTCCAAACCATTAACTATAGACTCTCTCACAGAGCTATACAAGAATTTGACTTTCCCACAAAGAGCTAAGATCTTCGAGATCTTTCTCCCTAAAGTTGCCCAACTGCCTAAATCAAACCCTCCATATTCTTCTTCGATGTTTCCAAAGGTAACCAAGCAAATTATCACCATCATTTCCTAATCTACAAGAAGAAGCAGAAAACCAGTTCTGCACCGGTGTTTCAGCCAGGGAACAAAGAACAGGAGACAATTGTGATGACAAGCCCCCATGTCTCTACAAGGGAGGATGATATCTTCACAAGCTCCCCTTCCTCATCAACATCTAAAGATCCTCCAGAAACTTCACAAACAACTAATTTGGCTCAAGACATTGCGAAGGCCAATATTTGTGCCAAGTACAAGGCAATCAAACACAGGAATGAGCTGCTTAAAGCCTCGACACACACACAGTTTTGGAAGCAAATAACTACATCGCAGCATAGGCTACTTTCAGCCTTTGACACTCAGCAAGGCAAAATGCAGATTGCATTCCTTGAAGCAAAAGTGGCAGCTCCAAGGACACCAGCAGACTACAAATAACATGTATTTTCATTTGATGCAAAGCAAATCCATCCAATTGACCAAATGGAAATGCATAAACAGTCTAGTGAGATGATGAATTCTACACAAACCAATGTTGCCATGTCAGCTTCTAGGTTATAAGTATCAGTCAACAACACACATATAGAGCTCAAGTTGGAAAGGATTTCATCCTTAGCCAAGGATACCAAGATCAAGTCACTTGAAGACTTGGTGATCAAACTAGGATACAATCCCAGTGATGTGAAGGCAAGAAAAGAGATAGTGAAAAGAAAAAATGTTGAAATAACAGCATTAAGGAAGCAATTAAAATTGCCTACCACAGAGGATCCAAAAGCTAAGGAAGTCGGAGAGATGGAGAAGGAAAAAGAAGACATGTTCAAAATAATTATTGAACAGAACAGCCAGATCAGAGATACGGAGGTGGAGTTGGAGAAACTGCTCAAAGAAAAAGAGCAAGCAGCACAATTGGCCATAGTTCCCCTCACAGCAGTTCCAATTGCAGTGGCCACAACTCTAGGTGCATCTACATCAACTTATGAACCAACACAGACATCAGATCCTGCAAGTGAATTAGTAAAAGCCATGGATAATCTGAACCTTCAGGGGCAAGAAATTGCCAGACTAAAAGCTCAACTAAACATACTGTCAAAACAAAAGCTAAAAATTGATAGATCTTATATGTCTGAATTGCAGAAAAGCCACCAGCTTACATTAAAATTTGAACAGTTGCAGAGTGAATCAATAATGGCTCATACTCTGGTCCAAGCCAGAGAAAATATATGGACAGAGATAAATGAGGCCATCATAGAGAAATGGCCTTCCATTCAGATTGTTTTTTAGCAGCAGGAGCTAATACAGAAGTCAACAAAGGTACTAAAGCAAATCCAGACAAATTTGAGACAGAAGCATGGGGAAGCTACAGCCATCATTAAGCTCTTAAATTCCAAAAACAGAGAGGAATTATAGCAGTTGGGGATCCAAGACAGGACAAAGACCATACTGGAAGTGAAGAGAGTGCACACCAAAAGAAACCTCATGCTCCAGTTGGAGAATAAGTGCCAAAATTTAGATACTATCATTCAGAGATTTCACAAGAAGATGCAGGTGCTTAACAGGAAAGGACTGCCAAAGCTAATTGATGCAGGAGACAGATTAATAAATTTGAATGACTACCAAGAAAAGCTAGACAAGATTGCCCAAGACACATCCAGCTTTGCAGGTATAAAGGGGCATATGACAGGGAAAGCATTCATGGAAGCCATTGATTATGATTTGTTCATCAGTCATACGCTGAGACATCTATTCATCATCAAACCCACTTTTCAAAAATACACAGAGGTTGATGAGGCCTATGGAAAACTAATCAAATTTTCTATCTCAACCGAAGATAGATGGGACAAACTATGTGAGTTACTCGAGTAAATGTTTTCATCACCTGACAGCAAGGCAAACAGCGTAGCAGATTTGGAGGCCCAATCATCAACAGTTATCCTCAACAATAGGGCCAGCACTTCCAACAGTTCACCCATTCCTACATTTTTTGTACTATTTTTGTAAAAAGTTTCTGCATATTTTAGGATTCTATCTTGATCTCTATTATCAAGATATTTTGTAATAATTTTGTATAAGTACTTCACAATTCGAAATATTACTGTTGGGACTTGTTTGAAGAAAGACTTGTATTGTGAAGCAGCTCACAGAGCCACCATTGATCAGATTTTCAGTAATACAGTGCAATCATTACAGGATTCTTGTGTCATTTTTATTGGTGAAGTGCATCTCTCTTTGTCAATTTGTTTTCTCTCTGTTATCATGTGTGTTTCTTAAATCTAAATTATTCTAAGAAGATAAAGAGCAGAATTTGTTTAAATGTACACTTTGTCTTTGGCTTAAGAGTAATTTTTATGTTTTCTACTAAAGATTAAAATTAGAATTCTTAATTGTTATGTTTTTAATTGGATTTCTAAATCTTTTCCTCTCATCCACACCACAGATCTTAAAGGATCCAGTGAGTTTGCCTACACTGCCCTGTAAGTTTATCCTGTAAAATTTGTATTTGATCAATCCAAACTTGAGACTCCATTTGCCCAATGGCTTATCTTCCCAGTTTCAACCCAACAACACAAAAAACCCAAACCTGAACTTAATAGCTAGCCTAATACCTTCAGTCAAACAAAGCTAAATTATAAAGAGAGATCCCTCTCTGAAGCTGGCAGGGCTAGATCCCAGCTTCCAAAGTGGTTTTGTGGTTACCTCTGGGTTTCCTTCACAAAGGGGTCTAACTATTGAATAGAAAAACAAGACAAAGGGGTCTAACTATTGAATAGAAAAACAGGACAATACACCCCACGAATTCTTGGAGCATGGAATCTAGATTAGGTGTCAAACTTTTTTCAAAAGATTTAAGAACCCCACTCATAGTTTTGAACTTGTATGGGCCCTCTCTCAAAAGAAAAGAATTTTGGGACAGTTTTTTCAACAAATCCTATTAAATTCAGCCACCCTAATAATCGGAGGAGATTTGAATTTTTCTCTAGGTGCCGCAAAATCTTGGGTCCCACGAGCAAGATAGGATCCACTAGCAGATTATTTTCAAAATAAGCTAGAGAGGCACAAGTTGGTGGACGTAGTTCCAGTTAAACTTGCCCCCACTTGGAGGAACCGTTGCACTAGGGCAGATAGGGTAGCAAAGAGAGTAGACTGTGTTTTAATTCCAAAAGCCCTAAGGGATCGTTTCAATCTAATCAGGTAGTGGGTAGGGAATGGTGGAAACTCTAACCATTCCCCAATCTTTTTGGAATTCAAGGGAGGGTCACAGAAGCCAACAAGTCCTTTTAAGATGAAGTCCTCCTAGCTAAAAGAAGAGAATTTCCTAGCCTTAGTTTCCTCAAACTAGAAAGAATTCATTCCACAAGAAGGATCTTTGGCAACGGCACAATTTCAAGCCAATCTAAAGCTTATCAAACAGAAGACGAAAGATTGGGCAAAGAAACGAAAGTTGGCTTCAGAACAAGAACTGGTGGAGATTGAAAATCGGCTCCAGGCTCTCACTTGTCAAGAAGGGAAAGGTGGTTTTCATTCTAATGAATCAAGAAGGACCCTTTTCAAGTTGAAAGCAAGGGAAAGAGCGATTTTAGCAGAAAAGGAGGCAGAGTGGCGCCTAAAAAGCATGGAAATTTGGTTGGAATTTGGTGATGAAAACACCAAAAATTTTCAAGCATACGCAAAGGGACAAAATTTATGCAACACTATTTGGAGCCTACAAGATCCGAAAGGAAGGGATATATCAAACTTTGAAGGACTAGCTGCTTTGGGAAAGAGCCATTTTCAGAACCTCTTTAGGATCCAAAAGGGGCCATTATAGCAAAAGTAATTAGAACAGCGCAATTCTTCCCATGTTTTGTTGATGTTGATGGAAATAGAGCCATAATGGAGGAGGTCCCAGAAGAAGAGTTAAAATCAGTATCGCACAACTTCAAAAAGGACAAAAGTTCAGGCTTGGACGGCTGGGCTATTGAATCTTTCCTGGGACTATATGATACTATTAGACTCGATCTATTGTCCAGGAGGGAAAGGAAAATTCTCCCAGCTTTCAACTCAAACTTTGTAGCCCTCATCCCAAAAACGAACTCCCCAACGTCCTTTGAGGATTTTTGCCCCATCTCACTTTGCAACGCTATTTACAAGATAATAGCAAAAGTGATAGCTCTCAGGCTCAAACCCATCCTCTCAAAATCAATCTCAAAAGAGCAATTTGGTTTCTTGGAAGGGAGACAAATTCACAAACATATAAGGGGGGCTCAAGATGGTCTTCACAGCATAAAAATCCAGGACCAAAAAGGGGTCGTATTCAAAATTCATCTTTCTAAAGCCTGTGATTGGACTATATCAGACTCCTAACCCATGTGGGATTTTGCCCAAATTTCATCTCATGGGTGATGAGTTGTCTTCAAACAATCTCATTTTTCGTCCTTATTAATGACTCGGCCTCCCCTCTTTTCCATGCCCAAGGAGGACGGCGGCAAGGATGTTTTCTATCAACACTGTTATTTATCTAGTAGCTAAGGATTGAGCCAACTAGTGGCAACCACTAAAAGATGGGGGGGATTTCAAGGAACTCTCATCACCCAGGCATTGGCTCTTACTCATTTAATGTTTGTAGACAATATTCTCAGTTTTTGTAATGGATCCATGAGAGACATCGGTAAATTATCAAAGATCCTATCCCTGTTCAGGAAAAGCCACGGGAATGGTAATAAACAGCAGAAAATTCAACATTGCCCTTCATAATCTGGAAGAAGTGGAGAACTGTTAAGTCATCCAATTTTTTCCCTTTACAATAACACAACTAGAAGAAGGACTATAGTTCTTTGGTTTCCAATTGAATCCAAATTTCCATAACAAGGAGGATTGGTTCTGGCTCATCACCATAATCGAGAAAAGAGTAAAAAGTTGGAGCTTTCACTAGTTTTCTGAGGTATAAAGATTAGTTCAAATAAAATCAATTTTAGAAACCATTCCAATATATTGGATGTCTCTAGCCTAGATCCCCAAATGCATATTGGATCAAATTTGAAAATTTTGTCTAAACTTTTTCGGGTCAGGAAAGAAGGATCACAGAGTTCTCCCATGGGTCAAATGGGGCAAACTCACAGCGCCAAAACTCTTGGGAGGTTGGGGCTTAAAAAACATCTTTATGTTCTCAAAGGCCTTGGTTGCAAAGAGCAGATGGAGATTACTCACATCCCAGAGTTTATGGACCACAATTGTTACTCAAAAATATATTGCACCAAGTTCTTTAGAGGACTAGGTGAGAAGGATGGACAAAGCACGAACAAACATCTTTGTGATCTAGAGAGCAATATTGATTCTTTTAACTGTCAGCAACGGGCTGGCTTGGAGAGTTGGGAGTGGTAATGAAGTTAGAATCCGTGGCCAGGTAGTGTAGAAGGGCATATCCTCCCACTTCCTCTCATAAATTCTCTTCAAGATAGAGGAATCTCCAGACTAGCTCATATCGCCAATCCAGGAGCCTCTTCCATTTGGCGACAAGGATGGAGAATAGCATTTAAACTGGGGTTGGAGATGGAATATCACGAAATATGGAACGGCTATATAAATGTGTTGACAGTCGGGCATGTCAAATTGACAAACCATGAGGATGAACTAATATGTAGCATATCTCCATTCGGAAATTATACTCTAAAGCATGGCTATATTTTCCTAAATGCTGACAGAGCACTCGATGAGCTGAAGTGGTGGTGAAGGGCGACATGGAAGTCAAAATGCCCAGCAAAGACAAAAATCTTCATGTGGTGCTTAATGGAGAAGAAGGTACCCACCTAAGACGTGCTCCAAAAGTGGTTTACGCCCGATTCAAGGTGGTGCACATTATGTAAGGAAAATGTCGAATCAGCTAGACGTGTTTATCCAATGCCATTCCTTCAAACAAGTCTGGGAAGTGTGCATATCGGCCATAGGCCTAAATTGCAATCGGGAGAAGCAGGACCTGGAGGAAGCTTGGAGAGCATGGCACTCCAACCCGGCCACTTGTTTGTTCAAATATCTTCCGTTGCTCATAGTATGGGGGGTTTGGCTAGTTCGTAACATAGCCATATTCCAAGACAAACAATCTGCTCCAGGGCAGTGACGGCTGAATCACTAGTGATTTTAGCACACTTCCCCTAGGACAAAGGGGCAGCCCCACCTAGAACAATTGTAGAAGAAAATCCTGATCACTCAAGAGTCAAAACCATGGGCCTTCTTTGATGGGGCTTCCAAAGACAACAGACAGAGGAGTGGGCAAGGCTTTGTTCTCTATCTGTCTGATTTACACTTTTTCCAAGCACAATTGGGCTTTGGCCCAGGATCAAAAAATCCGGCAGAACTTTTGGCTTGCAAGAATATGTTACTTTATGAAAAAGACAAAAGTTGTGACCATCTACAAGTTTTTGGGGACTCAATGTTAGTAATTAACTAGTTAAACAAAACACAGGCATGCAGGAACTTAATGCTTGCTCCCATTTTGGAAGAAAAAATTCAGCTTAAAGACTCTTTTAACCGTTTCTCATGTTCTCACATATACAGGGAGAGGAACCGGCTAGCCGATGGACTGTCAAAAGCTGGTTTGGAGATGGCCCAAGGCTTATGGCAAATAGAGGAACAGAGGGAAGGTAGCACTTATGTTTTTTATCACATGCCATATATAGATTAAAATGTCCAAGAAGAAGATCATTAATTTTCAGCTGAACAGTTTTTTTTAATAGTTTGATTTCTAAGATACTAGTCTACTAAACAGTGTAACACTACAGGGTGAAAACAACTATTCTTTTCACCAATTTTTTGATGTAATATTTACAGATCTATGTATATGGCTGTAATTGAGCAAATGCTGGAAAATGTGCAGCTATCAAAGCACACCAAAGACACATCTAGAACAATATGGAATACACACGGGATGTGTATATACAAAATGTAATTTTGAATCATTTTTACAAATGAAATAAAAATTAGGGTTTTTTCCCAGTGGAAATATATATATATATATATATATATATAACAGATTTAGTTTTTGAGAAACATACATATGAGATTTCAGGCATGGAACACCATCTATCATTATTAATATCTGTGATTTTCATATTAGTGAGTTGTATATTTCCTTACTTTTTCTCAAGTTGGATTTTTCCAATACAATTTTTTTCAAATCCAGTCCAATCAACATCCAAATTTGAAATTGGATATGGTAAGTTGCTATGCTTAGAGCTACGAGGTTGTAAATTAATCTTAAAAAGAGTGAATTTTTCTTAAGGGCAAACTTGTATTCCTTGGAACTGTGATTTCAACCAATGAACTAAGTATGGGCACAATAAAAGGGCCATACTTAAGTAATCGACTCCTCAAATTCTAATGTTAGTAAGGAGTTTTCACAAGCTAGTGAATTTTTACAAAACATTCATAAGAAACTTTAGTGGCATCTATTGCTCCCTGACAAATTGTACAAAAGGTATAACACACGCTCAGACTAAGGCAATTGAGTGGAGCTTTGAATTACTCGTGGAAAGGTGACCAGAGCACCCATCCTCACACTCCTAGACTTTGAGAAGCATTTTACCATTGAGTATGATGCTTTAGTTGTAGCCACTGGTGGATTTTTACAAAACATTCATAAGAAACTTTAGTGGCATCTATTGCCCCCTGACAAATTGTACAAAAGGTAGAACACACACTCGGACTAAGGCAGTTGAGTGGAGCTTTGAATTACTCGTGGAAAGGTGACCAAAGCATCCATCCTCACACTCCTAGACTTTGAGAAGCATTTTACCATTGAGTATGATGCTTTAGTTGTAGCCACTGGTGGACTATTGAACTGAGAAGAAGGCAAACCAATTTCAATGAGAAATTAAATGAGGCTAAAAGCAAGTACCACACATATGGCTAAGAATTGTATGATATTGTCAAGGCTCTAAAACATCAGCAACGTTATCTTTTGACAAGGAGTTTATCTTATTTATCTTACTGACAAACCATCAAGCTTTGAAATTCATCAATTCCCAAGCTGGATCACCCCATAAACATGTCAAGTGGATTGCCTTTGTAGCGAGTTATAGTTTTGTAGTACACAAAAGGAATATGGAATCGAGCATGCCATCATATGCTCTGAGTATAAGGCACTATCTACTTGTGACGATGTGGACCGAGGTTGTTGGATTCAAACTGATGAAGAAAAAACATGCAGCAGATGCATTTTTTGGCAAAAATTTTGAATCTCTTGTTAATCCATACTACGCAGATAAAGGCTTGCATGATGACTATTTGCTAGTTGATGGGTTTTTGTTTAAAGACAGTCACCAATTAGTTATACATTCAAGCTGATTTATAGGGAAGAAGTTATTCCAAGAGTTGCATTCAAGTGACTTGAGAGGACATTTTGGAAGAGACAAACAATTGCTTGGTTTGTGAGAAGGTCTTTTAGCCAAAATTAAGATGAGATCTCAAGAGATTTGTTTATAGAAGTACGATTTGTCAATTTTACGAAGGAGGGCAACTAAAAACTGGATAGGATAAACTGTTGTACCATTAACACCTCACAAGGCCACTTGCACACACAATAAACATGCGGTCAAGTCTTAGAATCACTACGTGCAAGTAAGAGAAGCCATTTTGAAAACCAGGCGAATGGCCACCAGATATGAGCCCCGGAATCAGATAAAAACAAATATGGACCGGTGAAACTTAGGTTTTCAAAAAAGCACATAGTTTTAACCCCACACCAGTGGCCAACATTATGAGCTGAGGTTCTCAAATTGAAATAGAAATCACAAACTAGAGTTCCAAATTCAAAAACATTAGTGCATGGACGCAAAGAAAGTTCTAAGCATAAAAAGACTAAGAAATCAACAGCATGTGAAGGCCGGTTGCAATAACTCATAAGCACAAAAATGCTTCCTTCTACAACCTAAAATTTTAAGCAAAGAGATGAACAGATACTCAGGACAGGACAAAAAACCTGCAATATACGAGCAGCATCAAGCTCGAAACCTTCATTTAGGGCTGAAGTATCGTAAAGTCGAACACATTGATCAAGCCTGTCGCTTTCATCCCTGTACTCCAGAATTCTCTCCCTGCATACAAGGGTTACACTCAGAAACAGGTCCTCAGCAAAAGGGTGCGCAATGAATGACTGATCAGTATTCACTTGCATACGCTATAGTTATTCAATGTACTATACAGCCCTGAATAATGTAAGCAACGCAGACTTATCAAGCCACGGTGAGAGAAGGGGCGCCTAATAACCATGAAACGGACTTTGCCAGCTTGAAAACTCAACAAGACCAAATATATCTTCCATGGAAGAAATGCCCGGAAAACTTACTCGATTTGCAAGAGGAGTTTCTGTGAATCTGGGTGGATGTCAGCCCACTTCGTTTGGTAAGTAACCGGAGTTTTCTCTGTTGTGAAGAGGTGAATTTGTTGTTGCTGCTGCTGCTGCTGCTGCTGATTCTGGCCTGCCGAACCCACCATCATCATGTTCTGCTGCTGTTGCTGTTGCTGCTGCTGGGGTTGGGGTTGCAGAAAGGACGGAGCGGAAGTCGAACCGAAGCCCTGGGGAGTAAAAGAGGTCTGTGGCCTAAATGTGGAAAAAGCCATCGCAGCCCTTGAAGTGGGTGCAGATGAAAAAGTAAATGCTGCCTAGAAAATCTGAATCAAAGGCTTCCTAAATGTGAAACCCCTTCTCTGAGCACGCTGAAATGGAGTCAACGCAGTGCAAATTTGTCTCCACTTCCCATCAATCCTTCTCACACGAAGTACCCAACGAATGTTTGAAAGTTCAGCCTTTCATAGAGATGCATGTAATATAGTGGTTTCTTGCGGACTTCACATACGGAGGTTGTATCTTCTCATTCGCTGCGGAGTATGCAAGCACTGCTGAACCCGATCAAGATTCAACGGTCACGAATCCTGTACACTCTCGACCGGGGAAGGAGTACTTGATAATGACCTACAGTTCCTTCTTTTTCCCGGTCATGGAGAGAAGAAGAAGCTATCGACCTCCCAGAAATCAGTTGCATTACTGCAAGATAAACCTTAGAAACAAAAGATTGAACTCTCGGGCTCCAAGTTTATTAGTGACGTTTTTTATCAAGAGGCTGAGAGGCTTTTTAATTCTTTTGCAACAAATGTTTCTCAATTTGTTCATAGAACTGACACAATATGTGCCACTCAAATAACCAGTGCATTGACAAAATTTGCCCAACACAACTCTGTCAAAGGCTATCACACAACATCCGAAATTTGTTTCCCTGTGTCGAAGCTCAACTCTCGGGGATCCCAATTTACCCGATATTGGTGAAATTGGGCAAAGTTAATATTTTCCCAATTTCATTTCAGTGCCACACTCATTCATATGAAAATTAGAGTGTGAGTTTTAAATTTAAAATTCTCCCAATTTCAACCATATATCAGCCTTGCTCTAATTAATATTTTTTCAATTCATTTCTAAGTTATTTATTATTTATTTCTGTAATAAAAAAATTGTGATGAATTTAGGAAAGTTTATATAATATTTTAGGACAAGTTTAAATTTTGTGCGTTTGTTAATTTTTATGTATTATCAATCCTTCAATTTGGTTGTGTGATTGTTGGTGCAATCGTTATTTTCTATGATTAATTTTTTATGAAGGCTTTGGGATTATACTAATGACTTAGTGGTTGATAGCATATTATGGTTTTTTTGGACTTAGTTTTCATTTTTATTTTGATGGTTAGTTGATTAGTGTGTGTTTTTAAGAAAATATGTTATTATAGGTGCTGCCACTTATGATATAACATATTTAATTTTGTTCTGATTTTATATTATTTAATTTTTATTTAATTTTGTTCTGATTTTATATTATTTTATTTTTACTAAAAATTTATGTTGTTTATTTAAGTTTACTATTGGAAATTTTTTTTATTTATTATTAATATTTAAATATATTATGTGTAATATGATTGGTTGAAGTCTTAATTTTTTTTAGTAATTTTTATTTTTATTAGTTATTAATTTTTTTGTTTTACCTTTAATCAAAAATTTTAATATATTAAATTGTATATTTTTTAATATAAATCATTTTAATTTTTGGTGATGATGTGTTTTTAGTAATCTTAAAAATACTTTAACTTGATTTAAATTTTAATTGTAATTTTAACTCTCTTTGAAAATTTTGAGATAAGTGTTTTAAGCAATATTAATACCAAACATCAATATGGTTGTTTTGTTGTTCACTTTGGTATTTTAATATTATACCAAATATTTAAAAGAAAATGAAAAAACATCTACATTAATTAATTTTATATAATTATCAAAATTGGAATTATAAATTTTATAAATCATCCTAAAAAAATTAATCAATAATTATTTATTTTATAATACAAGTATTAAGCTAAGTGGAAGTGGACGAGGACTCGAGCTCGTATGAAAGGCAGCAAAATAAGCAATACTAGTTGGCCTGGTAGCGAAGGCAGAAGTTTCCATTCTTAGCTATTAGGATATACAATAAATTTTCCAAACTTTCCATAAACATCATCATGTCTCTGAAATTGTGGATTTAGTTGGCTTGTGCCTGGATAAGATCATTCTCAACATTTGGACAAGTTGCTATTTTTTTTTATTGAATTGCTTAAAACCATATGTAGCCTTTAAATCGCCATTTTTATTCAGCAGAGTCAAGGGTTTGGTGAATACTTGAAAGTTACCTCTAGACACCTACAGAGAGGAAGAAAAACTTTGGTGTTCTATGGTTCTTGCGTTGGACACACTTCGGTGATTAAAAGTGTTATTCAATTACTTCAGGTCAGGATTCCAATTTTGAGATCTTTTAATGACTGAATGTTTTATTTTTTGAATTTGTTATTTCGTAATGTCCAATTCACAAATGTTATTATTACCTCATCCAGGCTCCAATATGCCAGAATTTTTATGTTAATTAACTAATTTTTTTTGCTATCTAATTTTTTTTACAAATGCTTTGTTCAAGAATTGAACATTTGCCATAGTCAATAATTATTATTTTTAAAACTTCCCAGTTTGCTCATTGTTTAGTCATTTTCTTCTCATTTGTTGTTAGGGTTGAGTTTGAGAAGTTTCTCGAGGAACTAACTCATTTGTTAATATCTATAATAGATTTCAACAATTCAGCATACCAACACCCATTTTTTACAACCTTCTGCCATAAATCAGGTGTCTCCTCTCTAACAAGAAATTTTGTAACAACCCCATAGCGAACACCATCGTAATTGTGCTTCCTCATCGGATGCCTAGAAAATTGAAACGTCTGTCAGATTCCCTATGCCCACTGCCATGTCCACAGTGCTTCGAAACTGGCTACCAGCAAGATGATGACATTAAGAAACAAAATAAGGTAGTGGATGAAATATTTAAGTATGTCTATGAGGGAGCCATGAAAAAGGAGCATCCTTGCATCTGCATTCCACTTTTTCTTTGTGTTTGGCATTGTGTGTTAATGTTTGGTTTCAACCAATGGTCTATTCTTCTGCTTTTTCCTGGTTTTCTTTTATCTAATCCTATATTTAAACTACGCGGGAGGTACTAGCTACTACATAGCACTTGTTTATATTTAAATTTGGTTATGTGATTATTAGTGAAAGTAATTTTTTCATTATTACTTCTTATTATTATTAGTTCTAATTATTGAAGGTTTTAAAATTATAGAAATGAAATAGTCATTGATAACGTATTCTTTGATGGAAGATTCGAGGAGCTCTGAACCTCGGGTGATGGAGTCTAGGGTTCTTGAAGGTTTGAGCCTTGGGAATGATGAGGGGCGGCAGAAACTGTAGCACGGATGGCAGTATACAGTAGGGAACGGTCACCATTTGGACCCAACTTGGCAGTGCCTTAAACGTTTTCGAGAGCGGCGAGGGTTGGAAAGGGAGTTTAATCCGCGGTGGTTCAAGGCTGGGAGTTTTACTGTTCTAGATTCTCGTTTACCTTCAGCAGCACACGTTGTTTTCAGGGTATTACAAACTAAGCAGTTACATTTTATTTTTTTCTCCTTTAGACAGTGAATATGGTAAACCCTAAGGAATATGTCGATTTGGAACCTGAACTGGAGGATATCCTATTGAATAAGGGTTTGTATTGGTTTTAAACTAGCTTGGTTTGCTATTAGTTCATATGCTCTTTTATTGTTTCATGTGTTCACAGCTCACTCGGGTTTTTCCTATTACTAGACTATATCTAGTGGCGTTTCTCTAGTTCTTGAGTGGGTAAAGTCATTACTTTTTCATGGGTCTCCCAAGTAGATTTGTTAAAAGGGAGGAGTCAATTCACTCACTTGATTTGGGGTTTTCCTCCTTTGCAAAGAAGAGTGTAACTTCATTGAAGGAAAGAGGCTTGATTGGTAAGTTCACTGGCCTTTAGCCTAGCTATAATTATGTTTTGGAATGGACTTTTGTTAGTTGGGTAAATCATGATCTCGTTAGTATTTTCTATTCTGGAAATAATTATTATGCTTTTCTTTTTGAAAACAAGGAGGATATGGATCAAATCTATAGATATGGACCTTATTTCATGGGGACTAGAGGAATATTTCTCACCCACTAGTCTCTGTATTTCAATCGCGAAGGAAATTTCTTTTGCACTAGTGTGGATCAGATTGCCATATATCCCCCCTCTTTGCTAGAATGAATGTATTTTCAAGGCTATAGGAGATAAGTTGGGTCGATTTATTTCTAGTTATATGGAAAAGGAGAATAACTTCTCTTTTGCCATAATTTGCGTTGAAATGGATTTTTCAAAAGACCTTCCCGTGGATATTCAACTTAACTTGGACGATTGGCCCCATCTTGAGGCCCTGGTTTATGAAGAGGCTCCCTTTAAATGTAATTTTTGTTATGATCATGATAAAATTCACAACAACAACAAAAAATCCTAAGCCTCAAACTTTTTAGCTTTCTTCTAATCCTCCACCACCTTCTTATAGTAATGATGAGCGAGGAGCATTCAAACTAGTTGCAAGGAAGCACAAGAAACATTTGACTAAGAGACCACATGTTAGCAAGCCCAAATCTCATCAACTTCCTCCCTCTAGTAACATATATGAAGTTTTGAAGTCCCCAAAGCTAGAAGTTATGGATGATGAGGCCCAATTTGATCAGTCAATCCCAGATCAAGTGTCTCTAACGAATACTAATTCATTTGTTGAGAAAAAGTATTTGTCCAAGGATACTGACAAAATCGATCTTATAGAAAAGAAGGAAGAAGAATTTGGAACAAAGGATGAAGAGGAGATCAACCCCCCCTCTTCTTCTCCTTCGTATTTAGATGTGCTAAAAATTCCTTCATGTTCTTCCCCTCCTTTAATAAGAAGTAGAAAATATAAAAGCAAAAAAATCCCAAAATATGGAGCCGACAATCCTTTTGCCTCTTGTGGGTCTAGCGATGGGTTGATTTCTCTCAAATCTCATAAATGTTTTGTTCTTGCATCATCATATGCATGTAATTTGTAAGAATCTACTTATGTTCTCAACAAGTAGTAGGTGCAAGCTTTAGAAGGTCTAGTGTTGGATCTTTGCCCCCCTTCTTTTTTTGGGCAAGGATGGCTTTTAGCTCCTTTCTTTTTAGATTGATGGAATACTTTTTTTTTATAATAGTCACTATGTTGTACTTGTTTCGTGTTTTGGCTATAGATTTTTATTAATACAAATTTTCATTGCTATTAAATATATATATATATATATACCAAGTGAAAAAAAAACAATATGGTTAAATAATAAGAAAATAAAAACACCATAGTCAAAGAATTGATCATGGCTTTGTGGAGGATGACCAAATATCAATAACTAAGATCACCACTGATGGGCATTCCCTCTAATAAAATGAAACTGAATGAAATGAAAGTAAGCGCATGCCATCAATAATAATGGTTTAAGGGAACTCTAATCAAAGGTTTAAAAACACAAATATAAGTTAAAAGTTAATCCTTAAGGTAAATGTTTACTAAACCATTAAATTTGTTGCAAATTTCATGTGACATTTTCTATGTGTCATAGCTCCTAAAAAGCTGCTTATTCTAATATATTTTACTTGTCCATTGTGAGAGATAATTTGCCAAACTCAAACCTAAGTTGAGGAAGATTATGCGATAATTATTATTCCTTCGAGAACCTCAAAGTAAACAAATTTCCTTCACATTCTTAATATGGGTTATGTGTTATGTGTGCCTACATAAAGGGAAAATGGGAAACAATGCATTTAAGAATATATTGGGCAAAATAAGTATTCTATGCAACCCATACATTGCACACTATTAGGGAAAGTTAAACATAAATAACAATAATAATTTATGTATCGTTACATTAAAAAATGCCTAAAAGCAAACATGAGGGCGTTTCAGTTAATCATAAATAACAATAATAATTTATGTATGGGTTACATTTTTTTTAGACAGGGAACAACAACCTCCCTGGGTATATCTAGCAGCCCGTAAGCCACATATACCAGAAACTCATGACTTTCGCAAGGACCGAGGCGTTCAACATTGGGGGCATCTATCATTCTAGCTTGGTCATGACGGGCAATAGACAACCCTACCCCCCGCCGATTTTGAACCTGTGACCTCCCAAGAGAAATCGCAAGTTCTTAACCATTGAGCCCACTCACGTGGTCTAACTTATGTATGGGTTACATTAAAAAGTGCCTAAAAACAAACCTTAGGACGTCTCCCAAATAAGTGCATTTATGAGGAACTTACCAAAACCACTTATAAGGACTATCAATTATATAATGGTTGTGGTAAGGACTCGATATAAGTTACCAAAACCACGCAAACTATTTTTAGAGAATTTCATCTTTTTTTTTACTTATAAAATCAATCATAATAAATTTAAACAATAAAATATTAAATTTATAAATTTATTTTTTAATTAATATAAATTTATAAACATAATTGATCATTTTTTTGTTATATATATATATATAACAGTAAAGAGTAGGAGGATTATATTAATCCGTGCCCGTACACGGCTATAAATCGGGAGAATTACAAAATGACAGTGCCATCTATGGGCAACATAATTTTCCTTCTATTCATCCAAGCAAAAAAAAAAAATCCCCAAAATTACAGACCCACATAACTAATTGATTGTTGTTATACATCCTACAATATTGGTTCAAAAGTAAATTACATTTATATTTTGACATCAAAAAACGAAAAGCACAAGTGGCTAGCTACTCTTCCATTGTCGTTGGACAGTTGAGATCAATTCTCGTGTTTTCTTCATCAGACCGAGGGCTCTTTTCTTTTAGTTTGAATTGGAGGTCCTCAATTTGTAGACGCAAAGCGTCAATTTCATCTTCAATTTGACGATTTTTCATGTTTTTTTCGATCTGCCTCTCTTGCATCTCGAAAGTCTCCTTCTGTTGTTGATGAATGCATCTTTTCATAATCGCCAACCTCTCCTTAAGTTTAACATGCTCTTTAACACAAAGACCACGTTCTAGGGGGAACCTCCCTCTATCCTTCACAGTGCGCCCTGACATTTTGCCCAAACGAGGTCAACGTCGACCTTAGGAACACGAAACCGAGCTTCTCTCATCAGTATGACTCATTGCTTCCATGCCAATAGTGGGACGGTTACCAAAACTGAAGGGACTCCTAGAACAAAAAATATTATCATATTTGAATGGAGAAACGCAGAGCCCCGCAAAGACTACACAGGATGGATACACACAAAGCCACTCAAAAGTCTCTCTCTTGTCTAATTCACCGAAATTACCCCCCTCAGGAGCGACCAACTCACTATCTCGAGGGTGACTTCCCTTTGTTCCCACGACCATGCAAACCCCCTAGATACCCTGACTTCCTAGACCCTACCATGGGGTCCTTGAGCAAATTACCACCAAGACTGAGACATGCCCTCTCTTTTGGCAGAGGATCAAACCGTTATTCCTCCTTATATAGAATTTTCTTAGCATGAACCAATTGCAGAAGTGTGGGACAATACTCTTACCTCTTACATTATGATGTTCTTCCATAATTCTCCTAATCATTGAAACGATCTTCGGCTTGTCCAACATCTCCTTCTCCCATGCAAACTATCTTAACCAACCCGGATGGATTAAATGCCACTCTCGTTCATAGTGAATTCACATGTTTTCACCTTGAATGTGCCTGCTACGGAGACTGATCCAAGGAGTGATTGTCTGAGCTCCCACACTTAAACACAATATTATTCCAAGTGTTGCACCTAGTTGTGGACAACAACAATGCGATATAATATATTGGACATCACACTGAGGAGAGCTGCCATGAGGCATGGAGAGGGGGCGAGGGATAAGAAGGCAGATGTGACAGGGGCGGGGAGGATAGGAGGGAGGGTGAAGAGAGGAGATCCGCCAAGTTGGTCGAGGCGGAAAAAATAGGAGGGTGATGTGGCAATGGAGGTGGAAGGGAGGGGGGAGGGTGAAGAGGCATAAGGGTAGGAAGAGGGGGATGCCATTAGGGAGTCAAGAGGGAGCCATGTGGGGGATGACGGGACTAATAATCTCCTCACTTTCCATCTTATTGTATCACTCTTTCATGCAAGATTCAATAATGACTATCAATTTTTGAAGTTTCATATCAACAATTAGGGGATAGGAACAATTCCCACTATACCATTCACCTTGTTGCTTTCTTCTTTCATCTTATAGGCCAAGTTGGCTTGCATGTCAACTTCCTTATTTTAACCTCTTAGGATATGGAAAAACTTTAATTGTCCAAAGTGAGGTATCATTCCTTGGGTTCTATTAAGGATTTGATTCAATTTATTGTTTTGAGCTGCCGAGTTGTTGTTCATATGCTTTATCATCAGAAGGGAGTCCCTAGGATAATCATATCCCTGATTCCTTTTTTATGGGCCAAAGTGAGTTTGAGGAACAATCCATAAATATCAACTTGATTATTTGTATTATTTCCCAGTCCCCAGGCAAATCCGTCTTCTATGATTCCTTCGAGATTAATGAGAATACCTCCCCCTCTTGCCACCCCATTTTGTTATAAATTTATTAATATTAAATGTTAATTGGAGTTATTTAGAGTGGTTGGGCAAAATAGTTATTATTTCTCTCGCCTAATTTCAATTCCTTGTGATTGACATGATGATACTAAATATTGTTGTAATAACTACGTGCCTATGAATATTGTTGCATTGACCCTCACTCTTGCCTTAAGAGTGACAAAAATAATAATTTACCTTGAAAAAAACTTATATAGTAATAAATATTTTAAATAACATATAAATATTATATATAAATTACAATTACTTACATTCCAAACCAATACTAAAGCATAATAGGTAACCAATGAAACATTTTGCATGTGAAATATGTTGCATTTAACAAATGAAAAATGAGTTATTAATGTTTCGAATCAAGAAATTAAAAAAAAAAAAAAACCCTTTCTTACCTCACTTTAAAAAAATATTTGAACATGTTGTTGGCAATCACTACCAAGTTTGAAAGTTGTATTAAGAATTTCATCTATAGTGATGCACATTTGTTTGGAAAATATGTAATCAAATATTCAAGGTGACGAACTTTCACCAAGTTAATTGGAATCTTTGATGTAGCCGTGAGGATGAGGGGAATGAGGATGGTTAAAATTAACATTCAAGCCCAATCTTTATGCAATAAATAAATTATCAGAGTTTCAAAAGGAGGATAGACATGGAAGGTGCTTTTCCAGAAATTGCATATTGTGAGGAGGTCCTTTGAATAAAATGTCATGGTCGAGGCTTAACTTGTAGGAGTTACTTACTGATGACAATGGGGCTTATACTCAAAGGAGTAATTGTTACAGAGGAGATTGGAAGGTATTGAATCTTATTAAGAAATTCCCAAGCTCGAAAGGATATTTGTCTAAGGTTGCATATCTTTTAGTGAATTGTTACCCATACACATTCATAAAGTTTGTGTGGTTTTTTTCTTTTCAAAAGAGGAACTAGTATGATATGAGATATATTTGATTCGTATACTTAACACTAGATCCTTAATCCTTTATTAAAGGAGCAATGCCAACTTACCACATTAGTTGGATTAGTTTTAGATGGAAAAATGAACATATTCTAGACTCACATTTAATGAAGTTGGGTTTACAATCTCTAAGTGCTTGGTGGAATGACTCGAATTGGAATAGAAACAAGGTTCTCAAATATATAAGTTCATTGATGATTATAAGTGGCTCTATTATTGATGGTTATAAGTGGTATTATAAACTTGTTTCACATATTTGTTTAAATAAGCGAGACTTAAGTCCTAGTAGATAATTTTGCTTTTTAGAGTGCAAAACATCTTGAAACTTTAGACTGCAATAAAAAAGACTTATATAAGACCATTGATGATTATAAGTGGCTCTATTCTAAATTTGTTTGAGATTTTTGTTTAAATAAGCTAGACTTAAGTCCAAGTAAATAATTTTGTTTCTAGAGTGCATGAAATCTTGAAACTTCGGACTTTAATAAAGAAGATTTTTTAAAACTTGGTCCCTTATATTAGATGAGTTTTTCATCAATCACAAATTAGTCCTCTATGAAAATGTAGAGTATTATTTAATGTTTTTCCAATTGAATTATAAATGGAATTTCTTGGTTTTGGGGGCCATTTTTCCATACACTTTTTTCATGAAAAGTTGTTCTTTAATTAGGTAAATTTATTTTTTTGTTTTCAAATACATGATAATCTTTTTTTGTTTACTTTATTTTATTATGTTAGTAGCAATAACATGGCTTTGTATTAGTTTCATAAGTACAAAAAAATTGCAAAAAAATCATGAAATTTCTATAATAGATATTAGGTTTTTATTTTTCCAAGACAGTGATATGAGCACAATCGGTACATCAAGGCTACAAAATCTGATGCAGCAGACTGCATCTCTAATCATCCATTTTTTTCTTAAGTCCTACCTATCGTTTTTTTTCTCACTGAAGTCCTCCGTATCATGACCTCTTTCTTTTGGTTATTACGTCTTCATGTTCAGACGAGCCAGAGCCCGTGTGCATATGGGTCGTGACAGAAGACCGACTTGTTCATGAACCAAGTGGCATAAGAATATGAAGAGATATATTAAACACTATGCACCAAAACCAATAATTTATTTAATACTTTTTCATCTTATCCATTAAATATCTCTTTATTCTCATCCAACCCACAAATCAATCATTACAAAAGACCGTATTGTTCATGAACCCACTAACATAAGAACATGAAGAGAAAGAAAGAAAGAAAGTAATTTTGACATCGACAAGGCTAAAAATAGCCTATGGGACATATTGCTTCTCCATCTGACTCTTGTAATCAACCCTTTTCCTGTGGAGTTTTACAATAAACGCTCCCAACTTCTCGACAAACTCTTCACTGAATAGATTATCCCATGAGCTAGCTGCCAAAATACCTGCATAATTTTCCCTACTGTCTTTGAAGGCCTCGCATTCTAAAATGAAATGTTTTTATGTTTCCACTTTTCCAGAAGAGCAAAAAAGACGTATTCTTTCCTCCCGCATTTCTGTTGCCCTTTTCCAATGCCCTGTTTCACAACAGAGTTGATGAGAATTAGTCCTTAATTGAGCAATAAGAATTTTATATCTCCAAGAAATATTGGCCCTTATGTACGATTTTTGCTGATGATTATGAGTCGGGTTAAACTCTTCAATGTAGTACTTCTTCTTTCTCCCTAACTCTTTCTCCCAAGTACATTTGTGGAACTTATCCATAACAAAACTTTTTATCTCTTTACTATTTGTAGGACACATGCTCAAACAAATACCCCATTTACTAAACCATTTGATATTTTTCTACATCCAAGTCTTCTTTCTTTTGCATCATATGTCATTAAACACAGCCCTAAGCCATTTATCCTCTTCCATTTGCTCAATTATTTTCAAATATCTTATGACTCGCACCATAGCAATTGCTTCAATAGGAGCAGCCCCTATTTCACTTAACAAGATAGAATAAGGAACTACACTTTTAATTTTGAATTTGTTTGTAATCAAACGCTTCTGAATTTTCTCAATTTGTTTCCATTGTATGTCGGTTGTGTTGTTGGCCCTCAATTCACAACAGTAGAGAATCACCAAAATCACTAGAAGCCCAAAAAGAGTTAGAGTGGTTTTCCAGTCCCACAGTTCTGCCTCTCTACACTTGTTTTGAGGAGCATAAAATGCTTTCCAACCCCCCAAAGTTCTTTTCTTTCTACAACCATCCCAACTTAAATTTCTGTTGAATTCAATTTCGAGGTATCTGTAGTCTGCAACTTCTTCCAGAATGTTGCCTTCAAAGTAGAACTTATGATGGTTATGCTTTCTTTTGTAAGAGAAAACCACTACTTTCGTTTTGCTAATATTAACTTGCATCCCCACCCTTCTACAAAAATGCTCAAGGGAACATAAGTGCTCTTGCAAACCAAGAGTTGATTTAGCAATCAATATAAGGTCATTTGCATACAAAAGAAACCTTATAATGAACTTGCTCAAATGGATATTGTCACCCCCTTGCAAATTTAGCCACTCTTCAAGCTTGTCAATATATAAACCAAAAAGGGTGGAGACAGAGGGAAACCTTACTTGACCCCGATATCGCTTCTAAAACTTTCAGAAATCCCTGTTGAAGTTCTAATTTTGGCTTTCACCTCTTCCTACAGTCTATGCACAGCTGCTCTCAAATGCCTAGGAACCCCGAGTTTCTCCATTCTGTGCCAAAGCTTATCCCTAGGAACCATGTCAAAGGCTTTTATGAAATCAAAAAAGCAACAAAAAACTTCCTCCTTTTTTCCCCAAACTTTTTCAATGGTGTGCCTTAAAGTTATACAATGATCAACTGTGGAATGTTTAGGTCTAAAACCTACTTCCCCTTTAGCACGTTTGTCTATTTCTTCTGCCCATTTGCTAATTTTATTTTCTAACATGCTTCCAAATTAGTTTGCAAACAAGGGGTTTACCATTATGGTTCTATAATTGGAGGGATTATTAACGTCCCCACTCTTAAAAAGAGGTATTTCCATACTCGTTGTCCAATCTGAGGGGAACCCCTGTTGTATGATGTTGTTGAAATTTTTTGTGATGTGGGGTGAAAGAATTTTTAAGCCCCACTTTAGATACTCTGCTTGGAGTTCAGCTAAGTCTTTTGCTTTTCGAGCACCCGACTTCTTGATACCAATCTCTACCTCTTAATACACTATGCACTAAATCTATCATTTATTTAATACTTTTTCAGCTTATCATTTATTTGCACATTTATTTAATACTATGCACATGATTTGCACATTTATAGCAGACCAACTAACCTCCGACAATGACTCGAATAGCGTAAGGTGCAGGTGCTCGAACAACATAATCGGAAAACGACTCTCCAAAGCCTCCTCAGTTCCACTCATATGGTAAGGTGCAGGTGCAGGTGCAGGTGCTCGTGGATACAGTCACAAGTGTTCATGCTCGAACCGGCAAGGGAGGTCGTGCGTAATCGCAGGGGCAGGTGCGTGGGTAATCACGAAGACAATGAACCAGCGAAGCAAGCAAGAAGCAGGGGATTTTTTTTCAGAACAACGAACCAGCAGACCAACGAAGCAGGAGATTTTCTCATCTTAAAATGGAAATCAAATCAACAACCACAGTTGAAATGGCAAGGAAATATCAGGTGATGTGAAAACCAATCATTTAGGTCAAGTGAAAATTGTTTCCACAGACAAAACAAGGAAGTGGATTTGGGTAAATACAAAGAAATATCGAGGCATTTTAAGGCGTAGTCTTGCTCGCCTCAAATGGGAACAAGGACAAAGACAAAGAAAAAGAAAATTGTGCTAGAGAAAGAAAATAAATAAGAGCAGTAAAAATAAAAAATAGTCAACCATTTACAGTCCCACATCCACACCTCTCACTTGGTCATCAGATCTCTATGTCGAAGAACTGATGAGGGCCATGACAAGGCTAGAGATTTTGGAAGCCAGAGAACAGGAAAGGGACAGCAAAATTTCAGAGATCACATTTGCAAATCGGTGTTTAATGGAATGTAATAGAATTTTAAAAGAACAGGTAACAATGTTACAAGAGGCTTTAGAGACAAGAAAACAAAAATGGCAAAGCATGAAGACAGTGTGGCAAACCATGACAGGATCAAGGGCAATAAACAAGGATGTGATAATTTCTAAAGCAACTCAGGTAGATACACCAGTATCTCAACAAACAGAGCTTTCAAAAGAGAAGACAAAAAAGAACAATATGGATGGCAATCCAAAAGAAATCAAATATAGAGTTGAAGACACTAATGGTTACATAAGGACAGGGGAAGGAGAAGATGCAAGTGCTCGTAAAGCACAAGAAAGAGAATACAAAGAAAGAAAAGACAGGGAAACAAACTTTATTATCAAGGGAATAAGAGATTGTGGGAGGAATGAAAGTACTCTCAATTTGACAAGGGGCTTTCTGAAATAGAAACTGCATTGGAAAGGGAAAATTTTCCAAGCAAGGAGGATGGAAAAGATATGTGAAGAGAGGCCTCGCCCCATAAAATTCACCATGGCAACCGTACAAGACAAACACCATCTCTTGAGCAAAAAGAAACTCTTGAAAGGATCACACTTCTTCCTAGATGAAGATTTAACCAGTAAACAACAAGAGGAGAGAAGGGAAGAAGTGAAGAAAATTAGGGCAACAAGAACTGAAGGGAAAAGGGCATGGTTTTACAATGGTAAAGCAATTATTGCAGTGTTTGGGACTCAGGACAAAACAGGGTAGCAAATTGACAGTAAAGAAAAAATAGAGAATTCGATAATAGGGAGGAAAATAACAAGAGAAACATGGATGGAAAAGGGCGAAGACTCAAAGTTGAGTCTTATGTGTCAAACTGTGTAGCAATCAAATCCTACCCAGGTCTACCTAAGTTTAGTTTGTTGGAATTGTAGAGGCTACCCTTCGAGGAGGGGACCTGGGTTAGGGCCTATTGCGGAAGGTAGAGACATAATTTGTCTCACAGAAATTCATGAACATGATGGTTGCAAAACTCCTGTGTTTGACGGTTATCTGAAGTTTGCAGTTTGGAACAAGGTAGCAGAGAATGTCAAAGGGTACGGGGGAATACTGATTTTAGTGAAAGAAAAGGAAGGCCGCTACGTTTAGTTGATGAAAGAAGATGAGATTAAACAATATTTATGGTTCAAAATATCAGAGAATGAGAATCACATAAGAATTGCAGCATGCTATTTTGCCCCTCAAGACTCAAAAACTTACAAAAATAAGGGGCTAGACAACAAGGATCCATATGCAGCTTTAAAGGAAGATATGGATGTGTACTATCAGCGGGGAGAAGTGCTTTTAGTGGGTGATTTTAATGCTATAACAACAAATCAGCAAGCTAGTATTCTATGTTGCAAAGAGGATCAAAATCCTATATGGCTCACTAAAGAGGAGAATCCCCAATGGGTGAGATGTTCAGAAGATGACAAAGTTAGCAATCATTTTGGGGATGAATTGCTTACATTGTGTGGGAATTTCAACTTAATTATTTGCAATGGTCTGGGCATATGGAAAAGGTCTGGGAACTTCACTTGCAAGACATATAATGGGGTAAGTGTCGTTGATTATGTGATTTGTTCACAACATTTGATAGAAAAGATAGATGAAGTTAAGATTGGAGAGCATAATTAGGAATTAAAATCAGACCATAACCCAATTTATATGAGGTTATCATGGGTAGAATAAATGCAGCATAAGAGAAAAATCCAATGCTCTCGACAATCACTACTAAGGGGCAAAATTCTTCTAACACGAGAAAATTGTACTATCTTCAAGACAATGCTGGAGATATTAATTTAGAAAGAGAAAATTGGTTTCCAAAGCTTCAACAGTCATGAGTTAACAAATATAATTCAAAGGGCACTTGAGAAATGAAAAAGAGCAAAAAATAGGAAATCAAAATCAAATTGTTTCCCTGTAAATGCTTGGTTTGATGAGGAATGCAAAATGGCAAGGAGAACCTTGAAAAAGACAGGGAAGGAGAAGATGAATGTAAAGTTATATAAGCAAATACTAAAAAGGAAAAAAGATGAGTTCATGCAAACAAGGCGAGAAGAGTTAATATATCTAGGCAAGAATAACCCAAAATTTTTATGGCAGGAACTTCAACCAAGGAAGAAGCAAATCAAAAATAATATTACAGCTAATCAATGGTTTGAATATGCAAGACAACTCTATGAGAAAGAATCAGAGGTTGAGCCTCCCCCGGGGCTCAACAAAACTATAAAGCTCTTCACATTACAGGAGGTGGAGATTGGAATTAAAAAGTTGAAAACAGGAAAGGCAAAAGACTTTGGTTGAACTTCAAGTAGAGTATCTAAAATGGGGAAGGAACACTCTTGCATCGCACATCATGGAAATATTCAACGACATCATTCAACAAAAATTCCCAAGAGACTGGACAACTAGCTTAGCAATACCCCTTTTTAAAAGTGGAGACATTAATAATCCGTCCAATTATAGAACCATTATGATCAATCCTTTATTTGCAAATCTTTTTGGCAGCATGGTAGAAAATAGAATCAGTGAGTGGGCAGAAATAAAAGAAAAGAGGGAAAAAGTACAAGCGGGTTTTAGGCTGAAGCATTCTACAGTGGATCACGACATCACATTGAGATACGTTATTAAAAAGGTTTGGGGGGGTAAAGAAGAAGTATTCTGCTGTTTTTTTTACTTCAAAAAGGCATTTGACACAGTCCCTAGAGATAAGTTGTGGCGTAGAATGGAAGAACTTGAAATTCCTTTACATTATAGAGTTGTTGTCCATAGACTTTATGAAGAGGTGAAAGTCAAAATTAAAACCTCAATAGGTATTTCAGAAAGCTTTAGAAGTGACATTTGAGTCAAGCAAGGTTGCTCTCTATCCTCTACTCTTTTTGGTTTATATATTGATAAACTGGAAGAGTGGCTAAATTTGCAAGGTGGGGATGGTGTTCAGTTGGGGGAGTTTGTGATAAAGCTTCTTTTATATGTTGATCATCTTGTATTGATTTCTAAATCGACCCATGGATTGCAAATGCACCTATTTGCCCTTGAGCATTTTTGTAGAGCAGCGGGGATGCAAGTCAATATTAGTAAGACCAAGATAATGATTTTCTCTAATAAAAGGAAGTAGAGTCAGCATATGTTCTTCTTTGAAGGCAACATTATTGAAGAAGTAAATGAGTACAAATGCCTCGGGATCGATTTCAACAACAAACTTAATTGGGAGGACTGCAGAAATAAGAGAATCTTAGGAGGGTGGAAAGCATTATATACTCTTCAAAACAGATGTAGAGACGCAAAGTTATGGGATTGGAAAACGATTAAAGTTATTTTTGGACTCCTAGTTTGTCCAGTGATGCTATATGGGTGTGAATTGTGGGCTAGCAACACCCCTATCTCAAAATGGAAGCAAATTGAGAAAATCCAAAAATGCTTGATCATGAGCAAGTTCAAAATAAAAAGTTCAATACCTTATGAGATAATGTTGAGTGAAACAGAAGCAAATCCCATCAAAGCAATTTCTTTGGTGTGGCTCATAAGATATCTAAAAAGAATTGAGAAAATGGGAGTAGGTAGATGGCCTAATGTTATCTTCAAGGAAGGCATGAGTGAAAGAAAGAAAACATGGATGCGACAAAACTACAGATGGATGCAAAAATGGAATATCAACCTCAATGCTTGTCCCACAAATAGCAAGGAGCTAAAGAATTTTGTTATGGAGAAGTTTCGTAAACAAGTATGGGGAAGAGAGTTGGGTAGAAAGAAGAAGTACTACATTGATGAATTCAACCCTGCATACAATCTCCAACAAAAAGAGTACATTGGAGCTAACATTCTGTGGAGGGAAAAGGTTCTTATTGCTTAGCTAAGAAATAACTCGCATCATCTTCGGTGTGAAACAAGATGGTGGAAAAGGCCTAAAGAAGCTTGGGAAGAATGAGTGTGTACATTTTGCACGTCTCGGGCAGTGGAATCGGAAAAACATTTCATTTTGGAATGTGATGTGTTCAAAGACATCAGAGAAAGTTATGGGAATATGTCAGCATCGGTTTCTTGGCATTGTCTTTTTAGCGATGACATTGTTGGAAGGTTGGGCCACCTCATCATCAATTTTAATAAGAAAATAACTGAAATGCAAAAGGTGAAAAACAGGAACTCATAGTCCCATAGACTATTTTTAATCTCGTGGACATTAAAAATTTCATTTCATTTCATTAAATATCACTTTATTCTCATCCAACCCACAAATCAATCATTAGCCTAACTTAGTGCAATGACCATGTTCATGTTCACCCACTACGTGGCTTCATCTTTGGGATCTCAGTGTCACCCCTTGGCAGCGGCTGTTGTAGCACTATCTCCACCATTTCTTTGGATTGGTTTGTTAAAATTATCATGGCTTTCTACGATTATTGCGGATAAAGACAAGTCTACAAGATACCCAGAAGCAGAGAACACATGCCTCGCTTCAGAATTCTTACTCAACGAATGTGGGTTATGTCAGTCTAAACTCTCAACTATCCTTAAAGCATAGCCATCCCTGGTTGCGACGAGATCATTTCATGCAGCCCAATAAGTGGTGCAGCTACTGAGAGATTCGGGATTCACAAAAATTGAGGTGAGGAAGACGATTACCAAAACCCGGGTATTATTTTTCTCAATGTTGATCGGAAGTTGAAACCCAAGATTGAGTTCATGAATCTCTCAGGATTCACAGAACACTGGGTAAGGAAGACTATTACCAGAAACCCTAGTATTATTTTTCTCAACGTTGATCAGCAATTGAAGCCAAAGATTGAGTTCATGAAAGCATTGGGCATTCCTGCACAAGACTTGGGAAATGTCATATCCCAGGGATCCAGATTGATCAACGAAAGTCTTGAGAAAACTCTACATCGAAACATCCAATATCTACAAACACTATTTGGATAAGAGGCTAACGTCTTGAGTGTTTTCAAATCGGCAACCAATACTCTACTTAAACATAACGGGCCTGGATTTTCGAAAAAAAATTGAAGCATTTGACCTGTTTTGGGCTCCTCGAAGATGACATCAAGGAGCTTGTTAGGAGGCAACCACGTATATTAAATGCTTCCATGGATAGGGTGCAGAAGAACATGGACTTTTTTATATGCAGGGTTTCCTGCCAATTTTATTTTTTGGGATCCTCTTGTAGTGTCTTGTTACATCTTAGAGCGTAGGATCAAGCCTCGCTACAAGGTGTTGAGTGATCTTACTACAATGCAACAACAAAGTGCCCTCCTAGTCTCCTTAGTGCTCTTCATTTAAGTGAGCAGAAGTTCCTCGAAAAATATTTCCATTGCAGTCCTCGTGCCAAAATTTTACTTGAAATGTACAGTGGCAAGCCTACCCTCTTCTAAAAGACTAGATATTCGGGTTTCTGTTTTGATCAGGGTTAGACTGTATTGCGTCTCTCTTATTGATTGAAAGATGTTTGAGAACATTTACTAAGGGATCGTCAGTCTGTTATGATCCAGTGCCATGATCTCTCCAGTCCACATGAGTAATAAGTGTGAATTAGTATACATAGAAGATAATCACGACATAGTTAATTCCCATATTTGCTATATCTATGTGACTTAACTAGAATTAACACATTTCAAATATGAGCTAAAAATTGCACACTAGTTTGCACACTTTCTCTTTGTACTTTGTTAATGGTCCATGTTTCTTTTCTCTGGGAAAAAGTTTGTGGTAATGACTTTTAGTTTTACTACTGCTATCATAGACCACTCGTAGTGGTAATGGAATGAGATCCATTTCAATCACGCATCTTGTAAAGCAGAACCCTAGCCACAACTCTAAAACACAGCTTCTGCCGCATGATTGACTAGGCAAACAATCATTGGCACCTTCTCTCTTCCCAACGTGGTTGGATGCTCACTTATCCTTGGTCCTACAAACATTCATAAGAAGTTTGTTAACTTTTTGTTGCACGGTGCCTTCCAAATGCCACTTCTTTAGGATGAAATTTTGAAACCTTACCTCTAGGGAAATAGGGAGATGAGGTGACTCTCCAAATAGAAAATGGATGGGAACCATTGATATGTTTTCTTCATGAGTTTTCAGTGCAAAATCTACAGTGAGTTATGCACATTTGAGAGGATCTGTTGTATAATTGCTTTCCCCCCTAGGATGATGGCAAGAATAATTCTAGAAGCCTAATGGATCAGAATCAGTAGCCGCGTATTTGAAAAACTTGGTAAGGAGGTATCAATCATTCTGATAACTAGTTGAAATTTGCTACCTTTTGCTCCTTCATCACTTGGTTGATCTTTAGGGCCATTTTTATAAAATGGTGAGAAAGCTAATGATGAGATTTTCCTTTTTAAGAAGTTTAAAATTTCACCTGTCCAACAATTATCATGCAATATTTCTTGCCAAGGCTTTCTTTACGATTTTTTTAGTTGGTTTTGCTGAGAAATATAATGAAGCAAAAGTGAGGTTTCTCATTATAAAAAAGGTTATAGGCTTCGATTAGGGATATATGGGTGAATGTTTGTATGGGAATTTGTGAGAGACCTCTTGGCCTGGGCACATGTTCTTAGGAAATTTTTCAGCGATTTATTATTGAATCATTTTGGAGAATCCCTAATTTCGGTCTTCTTTTTTTCCAAAGAAAAAATCAAAACTTTCCATTATTGAAACAAAAGGTTTACTTAGTACATGCTATAAGCATTCTATCTAATAGTGTGTCACGCAAAACACAGAAACCAGATCCATCCAGCCATTTGCATACAGCCAAAGTCCACAAAATAACGCAGAAGTAAAAACCTTTGCCTGAGCGTTGCTCTAAAGAGCAACCTGTCTTCCTTGTCCATGCCAACCCAACAATTCCAAGGCTCCTCGGTTGAGGAAAACACCCTGAAAAAGTAGGCTACCATAATGCCTTCCATCGAGTCCTGAGCTCCCTCTTATGAGGGAAATAGCTCAAACAGGACCCGAGGCTGGCCTAAAACAGTCAAAATAAAGAGTGTATATGCCATATAATGTCTGAAAAAGAGGGAAATGTAGCCAAATGTAATATTTTGAGTAGAAATAAACAACAATATAAAGAAACATAAACATGAAACTACAACAAATAGAGAGACATCACATACATGATGCAAAATATGGAGAAAGTTGAGCCATTTTATTATATAACTGAAAGATACAATGAGTACAAAGTTGATCAGAATGATGCCACCTTGGCCTGCACACAAGAAGCTGGAAATAGTCTCAGAAATACTTCCGGAATGACTGCTCTAGCAGTGACTGCGTTATCTCCTAACTACTGTTGTCGAACTGCTGCTACTGCTGGAATAGGATGGCTCTTTGGGGTTTTTCCCCTGCTCAGAAAAATATGAGACTCTAGGAATGATCTCTCCTCCTAATACCCAGAAAGGCCCATAAAGGGTTTCCGCAATGGATGACCCCGGAAAATCACCTCCCTTGAGGAATAATGTTATCTCAGTAGAATACGTTGGCCCTGAATGTATTTATGCAAATGGTGGCCTCCTCCTATACCAATATGAAGGAATAGATAAGGGCTTATCCCTTCTCACTATTTCGGGCAGAATCCCCTGATAAATCTCCACCCCCAGCACTACCTCCTCCAAGAAATGCGTGATCTCTCCTCAAGACTGCGTTATCCAAGCAAGTGTGTAATCCCTGGCTGAAGATGTTGTGACTCCCACCTGAAAATCAATGGATAGAACTCCTCACCCGAGCAGGAATTCGAAGTCCCCCAGGGCTGAGGTTGGGATCTCTGTTGAGATTCAACAAGATGATGAAGATTAGTGAAAATCAGTTGCCTTCACTAAGTGGGCCTGCAGGCTATTTTTAGGTGCAAGTCTATTTTTAGACTATGTCTATTTTTAGACATGGTGATCATATTTCAGAAGTTGCAGGATGTTATTTGTGGATGGTTGTTCAAGTAGGAAAAATAGATGAAATTCTACTTTTAGAATATTGGGCGAAGTCTATCTATAGATCATCGATCTAAAAATAGATGCATGTCGATTATTAATAGCTCTTAATAATAATCTGACAATAAACATCAACTTATTCTCTTGGAGCACTTTATTTTAGTGAACATATTTGGAAAATCAGTGGGCTGAAGGAATTACACAATTCCTAGGGTTTATTGGTGGCTCATGCATGAGGACTCAGTTAGAACTGAAGTGGCAAAGTTATGACAGAGTTGGAAGAGTAGTTACAGGAGTTGTTATTCAGTTTAACTCAGTTGAGCTAGTTGTATCTAGTCAAACTGAAAGATACACTAGTGAGAGTTAAGTGAATTAATTAGTTAATTAATTCAAAACTAATAACTCACTAACAACTGAATAGAAACAACAGTTAACTACAATGCATGTCAGTTCCAGTGGATACCCAATGGAGAGATAGGTGAAAGGGCAAGATGGACTATCCGTTGTGACTATAGCGATGCATTGATTGCACCACACACACGTTGGAGTTTCCAATGAGGATTGCATAGTCAAGGCAAGGTAGATTCAAATTCATTCAAGGGTCTTCTTTAGCATGGATTGCGCAGTGGAGGCAGGTTGTCAAGAGGCAAGAAATTGGTGCATAGAGATGCAAATTTATGCATGACAGTGTGTAATGAATCTATATTGTACTGAGAGATTGATGTACTAAGCTTTGTATGATATTGCTACATGATCTCCATGATATACATAATATGATAGTTGGGGTTTTTAGCTTCAAGCTTTCCCGTTAAAGAACTGTGTTATGTGCGATTGTTTTTATTGCTTCATGTGTTTGCAATTGAGTTTTAAATTTCCGCAAAATATTAACAATGGAAGGATTATGTATTTAGCAAGAAGATAAATATTGTTAGATCAGGAGAATCTGGATATATACATTATATAATTTCTACATGGTATCGGAGCAGTGTTAATTATTGAAGATTGCAATTGTGAAGAATTTCTGAGTTTGTGCTGGTGGACAATTCGAATTTGCTGCAGAAATTTCTTGGTGCGACAGTTGAGTATTCATTGAAATGTCTTTCAATGGATTGCGATTGGAGTATTCCCTCGAGGGAAGCTCGAATTACATAGCCTAGAAGGATAGGATGGAGGCGGTGCTGGAAGATAATGGACTGAAGGAGTTCATCGATAGCGATGTTCCTAAGCCGGGTTCTAGCGATGCTGCATTACTTGACGCATGGAAAAAGAAGGTAGCAAAGACAAGAAGAATTCTATTGGAAGGTGTGAAGGACCATATTGTGTCTAGCCTTCATGGGAAATCCACTCCATTTGCAATGTGGAAGGCTTTGACAGATTCGTTCCAAAGCAGCAGCAACCAGAGGAATTTGGCGCTGAAAGATAAGCTCAGAAAAATAAAAATGGAGAAGGGAGATAGTATTCCAAAATATCTCACGAAGTTTGTCCACTGTAGGGATGAACTGGGAAATGTGGGGATTACTGTTGATGATGATGACTAGGTGAGCTTGGCTCTCCTTGGGTTTCCGAAGAGTTGGCATAGCTACGAAGTCTCTGTCAATGGACGGGAGAAAATGTCGGGATGGGAGTGACTTTGGTCGGATCTTGTGCAGGAGGAGATAAGGCGAAGTACCAAGGATGGCTCTTCATCGAAGAATGATAATGAAGAGAATTGCACTTTGGCTACCAAAGAAAGGAAGGGGGAGGGGAAGAAATCCCATCCAAAATCCGAAGCTAAAGGCAAGAAGTAGGATTTGTCCAAGGTGAAGTGTTTTCACTATCACGAACATGGGCATTTCGCCACTAACTGCCCACAGAAAAAGAATAATAAGAAGGCTGCTGAAGTTGTAGTTGGAGAGCCCTTAGCCTCGCAATTTGAACTTGATTTCTCTTTGATCACATGCTTGGTTTCAAGCTCAATGGGATCGGTGTGGTATCTTGATAGTGGTGCGTCTTTCCATATGACAGGAGACAAAGAGTTGTTTAGTGACTTGGAGGCGAAGGATCTCCAAATGCATATAGAGATGGGCGACGATGGTCGATACAGTGCGGCCGGCATTGGGACCATTACCTTTGAGAGGGAGTCAGGTAATCCATTTCTGTTGAAAGATGTTATGCATGTTCCAGTTCTGAAGAAGAACTTGGTCTGGGTCGCAATGTTGGAAGACAGAGGTTATGACGTTGTTTTCAGTGAGGGAAAAGCCTTTCTTCGACATAAAACAACGGGTCAAACCAAGAGGATAGGGATTCGAGTTAAGAATATCTACAAGCTAGAGGTAGATGGTCACGCTGCAATGATGGGTAAAGCAGAAGAAGCGGTGAGCCGGGATGAGGGCGAATTATGGCACATGAGATTGGGCCATCTTCACCATGGCGCCTTGAAGATTTTACAGCAGATTTCTAATGGAATTCCCAAGGGTACTCTTGCGCAGTCAGATCAGTGCAAGGGATGTACTATGGGTAAGTTTGTGAAGACCACCTTTCATGAGAAGGAGAACCGTGCTTCGGTGATCCTGGAGAGAATTCACACAGACGTGTGTGGACCTTTCTTGGTTGCTTCAACAACAAAACACAGGTATTATGTTATATTTGTTGATGAATATTCTCGTAGATGCTAGATCTTCTTCATGCAGATAAAGAGTGAAACATTCTCAAAGTTTTGTGATTTTAAAGCCTTGGTGGAGAAGGACTCGGGGAAGCAAGTGAAAGCTCTACGGAGCGATAATGGTGGTGAATATATCTCGGGCGAATTCAAAGAATTCTATAGCAAAGAAAGAATTCGAAGAGAACTCATAGCGCCTCATAACCCACGACAAAATGGGGTCGCGGAGAGGAAGAACAGAATGATCGTGGGTGTTGCACGAGCTATGCTGCATGACCAGGGCCTACCGATGCACCTGTTGCTGGAAGGATGCAACACTGCGGTTTATGTGCAAAACCATTGTCCTCATAGAGTACTTGGCATGAGTACACCTGAAGAAGATTTTACTGGTAAGAAGCCTGATATTTCTCATTTGAAGATTTTTGGCTCATCTGTTTACATTCATGTGACAAAGGACGCCAGGAAGACGCTAGAGCCGACTGCAGAAGTTGGGATATTTGTGGGGTACACAGAAACAACCCATAATTATCATGTGTATTTTCTAGACAGTCGAATGACTGTGGTGCGACGGGATATAAAATCTAATGAGGTGAAAGCCATGAAGTTGTCACTTGAGAGGGAGCTACACTTGCATGCATAGGAGGAACTTCTTGTTCCCAAAGATGAGCCTTTAGATGTGGATCAGCCATAGGAGTAAATTCATGGAGTGGAGGAGTCCACTCATGCAGAACCAAACATCAAACGAGGCAGAAAGCGTACCACAGAAGCTAAGAGACTAAAACTTGATGCGGCACAGAATATAGGATTCCCTACATCACAGCGCAGACAGAGATAGTCACCTGACTGTTTTACTGGATACATGGCTCTTATGAGCAAGTGTGTTGTGACAGAGCCATCTTCTTTTGAAGAAGTAGCGCAGGAGCCCACATGGGTAGATGCCATGGTGTAGGAGTATGAATCCATTGTCATAAATAGTGCTTGGGAGATTGTTCCAAGGCCGGTGGGAAAATCAGTGGTATATTCGAAATGGATCTACAAGGTAAAGCAAGATGCTGATGGGAACGTTGAGAAGTATAAGGCAAGATTATTTTCCCGGGGCTTCTCAGAGATCAAGGGGATTGATTATGAAGAAACCTTTGCACTTGTCGCATGGTATTCTTCCATAAGGACCATCCTTGCTCTCTCAGCGCAGATCGGTTGGCACATTCATCAGATGGATGTGAAGATTGTGTTCCTTAATGGGATCGTTGAGGAAGATGTGTACATTGAGCAACCTGAAGGATTTGAGATCTTCAGCAGCGAGTCGCATGTGTGCAGATTCAAAAGAGCGATGTATGGGCTGAAGCAAGCACCACATGCTTGGTACACACATATAGACAACTATTTCACTGGACTTGGCTTCACCAAGAGTGATGTGGATGCAAACTTGTACCAAATTGTGGTGGAGGGTAAGCTTGTAATCATTGTTCCATATGTTGATGATTTAATACTAACAAGTGATGAGCAGTTGATACACTCATGCAAGGTAGATCTTGCAAAGGAGTTTGAGATGAAGGATTTGGGCCTCCTTCATTATTTCCTTGGATTGGAAATATGGCAGCGGGAAGGTGAACTGTTTCTGTCTCAAGGAAAGTATGCCCGGGAGATACTGGAGAAGTTTCACATGCAAGGCTGCAAGCCTATCGACACTCCTCTTCCAGGAAATTGGAGGAAAGAGGATGTTACATCGGCAAAGGTAGTGGATGCCACTGTTTATCGACAGTTGGTGGGTTTGCTCATGTATTTAGTTAATACAAGACCGGACATATGCTATGAGGTGAACTAGCTTTCACAAGCGATGATTAAGCCTACCAAGCTCTTTTGGAAGGCAGGCAAGCATGTCCTGAGATATCTCAGGGGCACATCTGAGTATGGCTTATGGTACAGACAGACGGATGAAGTGAAGTTGCATGGCTTCACGGATGTAGATTGGGCAGGCAACCCAACGGACAGAAAGAGCACATCAGGAGGGGTTTTCAGTATCAGATCTAAAACATTTTCTTGGTACAGCAGGAAACAAAGATCCATGGCACTCAGTTCAGCGGAAGCAGAATACATGGCAGCAAGTCAAGTTGCATGTGAGGCTATCTGGATGTGGAAGATCCTAGTCGGTTTGTTCAGTTCACATTTAGATCCTACAGTGATACATTGTGATAATCAGAGTTGCATTAAACTCTCGATTAATCCTGTGTTTCATGATAGATCTAAACATATTGATATCCAGTATCATCATATCAGAGATTGTGTGCAACGGAAGATCATGTTGCTTCAGTACATTCTTAAGGAGGATCAGGATGCAGACATTCTGACGAAGGCGCTCGGCAGGAGAAAATTCGAATACGATAGAGGCAGGATCGGGGTAAAGGATAATCCCTATCTTGTTGAGAGGGAGTGTTGAGATTCAATAAGATGATGAAGCTTAGTGAAAATCAGTCGCCTTCACTAAGTGGGCCCGCAGGCTATTTTTAGGTGCAAGTCTATTTTTAGACATGGTGATCATATTTCAGAAGTTGCATGATGCTATTTGTGGATGGTTGGCCAAGTTGGAAAAATAGATGAAATTCTATTTTTAGAATTTTAGGCGAAGTATATTTATAGATCGTCGATCTAAAAATAGATGCATGTCGATTATTAATAGCTCTTAATATAATCCGACAATAAACATCAACTTATTCTCTTGGAGCACTTTATTTCAGTGAACATATTTGAAAAATCTGTGGGCTAAAGGAATTACGCAATTCCTAGGGTTTATTGGTGGCTCATGCATGAGGACTCAGTTAGAACTGAAGTGGCAAAGTTATGACAGAGTTGGAAGAGTAGTTACAGGAGTTGTTATTCAGTTTAACTTAGTTAATGGAGTTAAACTCAGTTGAGCTAGTTGTATCTAGTCTAACTGAAAGATACACTAGTGAGAGTTAAGTGAATTAATTAGTTAATTAATTCACAACTAATAACTCACTAACAATTGAACAAAAACAACAGTTAACTACCGTGCATGTCAGTTCTAGTGGAGACCCAGTGGAGAGATAGTGAAAGGGCAAGATGGACTATCCGTTGTGACTATAGTGATGCATTGATTGCACCACACACACATTGGAGTTGCCAATGAGGATTGCGCAGTCAAGGCAAGGTAGATTCGAATTCATTCAGGGCTCTTCTTCAGTAGGGATTGTGCAGTGGAGGCAGGCTGTCACGAGGCAAGAAATTGGTGCATAGAGATGCAAATTTCTGCATGACAGTGTGTAATGAATCTATATTGTACTGAGAGCTTGATGTACTAAGCTTTGTATGAGATTGTTACATGATCTCCATGATATACATAATATGATAGTTGGGGTTTTTAGCTTCAGGATTTCTCGTTAAACAACTTTGTTATGTGCGATTGTTTTTATTGCTTCATGTGTTTGCAATTGAGTTTTAAATTTACGCAAAAGATTAACAGTGGAAGGATTTTGTATTTAGCAAGAAGATAAATATTGTTAGATCAGGATAATCTGGATATATACATGCATATGTTATATAATTTCTACAATCTCCACTCGGAGACACCCGGTGTGCTGAACATCACTTGCAGACTTTGCTCAACAGCAAAAGTGTGCGCAATGTCAAGAGACAAAACATAGATGCCTAATCGAATCCCCGAATGAGGAGCCTCTTCCTCTCTTTATGCTTGGAGAGCCTTGCTCTCACCTAGGCCCCACCAAGACTGCGATGTCCCTCTTGGCCACATTGTCCCTCTCTCTCTCTGTGCTGTCATGGACCCACGCTGCCTATGCCGCCAGTTCCCTCACGCTTCCACTTCGACCCCTGGGCCCCACGCTGTCAAATAATAATGTGCTCAAGCGACTTTAGGGAATTCTTATTTCCTATGTGTAGGCTGAGTGTCTTCTCACCCACTTTATTCACCAACTTAAATTTATAAAAGTAAACTGGCCAAAATTTAATATTTCCAATTAGCTGCTGCTAATTGGGAATATTAAACCAAAAAAGTAGCAACTTGGCAGATGAGTCATAATATACTATGGAAATGGATATATATAATGATCAACAAAAACGTAAATACTCTACCAAAGAGCCACAGAAACAAAATAATCAGAGATAAGGGGCACGGTCCGACTCAAACTGGCCCTCCAGGCCTATTTCCTTTATCTTCCAACTTCCCAAAACTTGTTATAGGCCCTCCTTAGAAAGGAGGTTTGCTGCCCTATTCCACTCCCTGTAAATGTGACAGACAGATATGTAAGTGAAATAATTTTTTAAGGACCATATTTCGTCAAGGATTGGATTTAATAGATAACTTTGTCACATTAATTCTTTAGTGAACCACTTGACAATGTTCAAGGAGTCCCCAAAATTATGTACTGAACAATGCCCAATTGGATCAACCAACACAGAAGCAAATGTAGAGCTTTAAGCTCGACGAAGTTGTTCGTCCCGTTCCCCAGATTCACCGAAGCTTCCTTGCGGTTCTTCGGACAGAGGTGAATCACAATTCCATCCCCGGACCTGTTGTTGTCACTATACGTTCTGTTAAAATATGCCCACGGCATATCCCCTCTGATAACTTCCTGAACGACCACCCTAGGAGTTGATTTAGATTTTGGCTCTAACATTTGAAAATAAATGGCCATACTTTCCTTAGAAATGATCTGAGTCTGGGTCTCTTTCTCCTTAAAAATGGCCCTGTTCCTGGCAAGCCAGATGCCCCATGAGATTAGCAGGGGAAGGGCCCTCCAATTAATCTCCTGTCTCTCCTGCCACCAAACCCTCCAAGCTTCTGCTACCGATTCCCCTTCCCATCTTTGGGACTTCCCCACTGCGGCCAAAGCCTCGGACCAGACAACTCTACTAAAAGGACAGCCAATAAATAAGTGTTGAACTGTTTCCGTCGCTTGTTTACAGAGTGGGCATCGCCCCAGACCTACCTTCTTCCTTTTCAACATTTTATCCCATGTTGGGACTTTATTGTTTAGAATGCACAAGAAGAAATTCTGACTTTTGGCTGGACATTTCAATTTCCAAAGTTGTTTTCCTTTTCAACATTTTATCCCATGTTGGGACTTTGTTGTTTAGAATGCACCAGAAGAAAATCTGACTTTTGGCTAGACATTTCAATTTCCAAAGTTGTTTTTTACACCAAGCATGAACATCCCAACCCTTTTTAGTCATAAGGAAAGAATATCCAAACTTATGAGTATACTTATCAGTGGGGCTATGAGCCCACCTTAAATCATCCTCTCTATCCCTGATGCGCACATGTGTTCGTTCTAGCTCACAAGTATACTTGATCCATGCTTCATGCCATTCAGGCTTAATTCACAGATCCTCTCCAGTCATCCAACCTTGTACCCAGTGCGAGGAGGAAGATGCTTTTGCAATTTGATTTACAAACTGGAAACCTTTGTCCTTTAGGATGGCTCTTAAGTCCACTGGAAGAGAATAAGCCTCATTGCATCCTACCCACGCGTCCATCTCAATCCTCACTTGCTCCCCATTACCTATCTGCCAAACCAGGCCTTCATCAATAATGTTCAGCGATCCAAAAATCTCTTTCCATACCACCAAAGCCCTAATTCCAGTCTTCTGCAATGGCCATGTTGTTAATTTTAGTTAACCATGGTATGTTCTATGCATAGAGCTATTTACTTCAATATTTCTTATTAGCCCAATTAAATTTCCAAATATGCAATCACATAAACATTGACAGTAAATTTTGATAGAACATAAATAAATCGACAGAAGACAAGCCAAGACAAGAGACAAAATAAATTGGCGGACGCTAGGGAAAAACCCCAAAGCGGGGAAAACCCTTGGATCAAATCTTCTTATTATTCTTCAAATTCAGCAGAGAGAGAAAGTACAATTTACAACAGTCAACAAGATGCCCTAGCCAGCAAAGTCAACGCTGGTCAAACTAGCAAATCAGACTCCAATGAAGCTCGGTCGAACCCAGTCAAACTCGGCTTCCAATCATAGTCAAACACAACCCAAAACAATCCTGAAAGCATGTCAACACAGTGGTTAATGTCTGTGGGCAAATATGCAGTCAACAACAGTCAAAGTCAACGCTACGGTCAACAATAGTAAAATGCAGCCTCTCAAAATTAGAATTTTGACCCAAAATCGAAGTCAAATAACAAGTGTTGACTCAAAGTCAATGCTGTCCAAAAAGCCATAAATAGATTGAAATCTTCAGCAAGTCCTTCACACATGCGGAGGAGACAGAGAAGCATCTAAGGTTGTACGAACCAATTAGATGAGAGAGAGATGTGTGAGATGGGGTGATGATGAAATGAGAATTATGTCTCTCCTTTTTATATGCATCACTGAGGGTGTGTGACACATCTTTTGGGGCTTTTGAGTCCACATAACAAATCTAGTTGACCTTGACAAATTACACATGTGTGGAAAATAAATTCAAAATCCAACTTCTTCTCATCCAAACAAGATGATCTTTAGATCAATATTGCACCTCTTCGAAAGAAGAATCCAACAAAAATATCATGTCCATCATATGAGCAGTGCAACATGGAGTTTGGCCTTAGTTGCCAAATTTAACACTCCCTCTCAACTAGGGAGAACTCCACCTGTCCATCCATGTGTCCACCTGTGCAATCTTGTCATCCAGTACCATCATGTACTATCATATATCATCCTGCAATCCTGTGTCATCCTGCTATCTCTGTACTTTGTTGGCTTTTCTCTATTGTAGAAGACACAATGAAGAAGATATGATCAAGAGTGAGTCATAAAGACCTTGCCACTCTCCACTGACCCGAAGTTAGTTTAGAGGTAAAAACCTCAAGCAAACTTGATCCCAGATCAAGTTGCTGGAAACAACCCATCCTAGACATAGAGAGTACGACAATACACGATGCATCCATCTGTAATGATATGGTCTCTATCCTCATTTCCCAACTCATTGGCCAAATGAGAGGTACTTCCCATGAGTCCCGGACTACATGGGTAGGATGCATGTGGGGCATAAATGAAAGAGAGGGTGAACCAACTAAATATCATAACGGTGGGAAATAACACACCAACAAGGTAAGGCGAACCTAGCCCTGTGGTTTCTTATAGATCCAAGTAGTTATCCCCAAGCCCCCTGGAGCTCCCAGAGCTCATAGACCAACTCAAATGGGACCCTCATAATAGTGTTTGTCCACGATACCAAGCTTCTCACGGAAGGTTAAGAATTTGACCTTCCCTTGGGGCTTCATGAGAATATATGCGACTTGCTCATCAGTCCCATGTGATGGAGCCTTACAATGCCTCAATGTACCATGTCTCAAAAAAATTGGTACCTAATATAAATATGCTTGGAATGGTCATGGAACAAGAGATTCTATGAAAGACGAATTCCACTTTGATTTTCACAAAGGATCACGGTGGTATCCGACACATGCCAAAACAACTCACTGAAGAGCTTTCTCAACTAAATAGCTTCACAACAGGCCATACTTGTTGCAATGTATTCGGCCTTAGCGGTGCTCAAAGAAACCGATTATGTTCCTGCTCATCTAGGAGATCGAAACAGAACCTAAGGTGAAGCAACATCCAAATGTGCTTTAACAATCCACCACACTGCCTGTCGAGTCGGCATCGGTTTATTCATGGAGCGTCATACTCCCGACAATGTATCTCAGCCCATGGTTGATTGTGCCCAGGAGATATCTCAAGTGATTCTTGGCACCAATCCAGTGAATGTGATGAGGCTTGACCATATATTGACTTAACGTGTTCACTGCAAAAACATGTCCAAACGTGAATTTAATAAGAACATCAAGGCTCCCACAAGTTGATGATACTTGGTGGGATTTCCCAAATCTGGCCCAACAACACTTCCACACAACTTATTAAAGTTGAGTTCCATCGGAGTAGTCACAAACTTGCAGTCCACCATCCCAAATCTCTCAAGCAGCTTCACAACATATTTTCCTTAGGAAAGGAAAATATCACCTGGATTTTGCCAAACCTCCTAGCCTAGGAAATAGTGCATCGGTCCTAGGTCTTTCAACTCATAATCTAGCTCCCTCTTACATTGATGAATGAGAGGGTCAACCCCTGTCAGGAAGAGATTGTCCACATAGAAAACCAGAATGAGAGGCTTGTCATTATCAACCTTAAAGTAAAGGTTTGGATCAACATCACTTCGAGTAAAGCCAGTTTCATCAAGTAGCTATCGATCCTCTCATACCAAGCCTTGGGGGCTTGCTTTAACCCATAGAGGGATTTCTTCATCTTGCATACATGTGTGTCTCTATCTTGAACTTCAAACCCCAGTGGTTGTTCCACATAAACCTCTTCCTTGATTGAGCCATGTAAGAAGGCAGTCTTGACATCCATCTGATGTAGACTCCATCCTTGCGATGCAACAAGGGAAATGATCGATCGAATGGTGGTGTAGCGGGAAACAAGTGAAAATATTTCATCATAATCTATGTCTTCCTTTTGAGAGAAGCCTCAGGCAACAAATCTTGCCTTGAATTTTTCAGCATTTCCATCGGCTCCATGCTTGATCTTGTAGAGCCATTTGGAGGTGACAAAAAATTTGTCCTTTGGTCTAGGGACCACATCCCAGACATCACTTTTCAAGATCGACTCATATTCTTTGTTCATAGGATCTTTCGAAACTTTATGCTTCACGACTTCTTCAAATGTTCCAGGCTCTGATTGTATAATGGTGCTCATGGCTTATAGGTACCCTTGGTACCTATTATACTTCCTACTTTCACGGAATGTTCCCCTTGGAGCAATATGTCTCTCGACATCTTCGAGAGTGTCTCTAAGCCATGAGGGTCTCCTCTTATTTGAAGAAGGTGGATCTATAGGATCCATTGGACCTTCAACATCGGGCATCAGTTCATCCTGCTTTCCCGCTTCTCCTTCTTCTTTGTCTTCCTTTGAGAGAGGAAGATCTCTAACCTTCCTAATGGCAGCATCTTCGTCGAAGGTGACATCATGACATATCTCCACTTCTCTTTGACCAGACACATAATTTCTATATGCCTTTGAGGTTTCACTATAGCCCACAAACTTTCCCTTCTTTCCAGAAGCATCCAATTTGCTTCTCTTTTCTTCTCGCACATGAAAATATACAGGGCTTCCAAAAAATCTAAGATGAGAAACATTGGGCTTCTTACCAAATAAGAGTTCTTCGGGAGTTTTGGAGTCAAATGCAGAATGTGGGAATTTATTTTGAACATACATAGTGGTGTTGGCAACTTCTCCCCATAGGAACTTCGGAAGACCTTGGTCATAAAGCATGGCACGGGCAACTTCCGAAATGGTTCTATTCTTCCTTTTAGCAACACCATTTTGTTCGGGAGTATACATAGTAGTGGTCTCCCTCTTAATGCCAACTTCCCTGAAATAGTCATTGAATTCATTTGACTCATATTCGATTCCATTATCGATCCTCAAAATTTTGATCTTCTTCCTGTTTGATTTTCAACCAAGGCCTTGAAGGTGCAGAACCATTTGAATGCTTCGTCCTTTTTATTCAAAAAGTATATCCAAGTTTTTCGGGAGAAGTCATCTATGAAAGTGATATAATATAAGCATCCTCCCAAGGATGTTACGAGAAACATACCAGATAGATCAGAATGAATCAGTTGTAAAATATCAGATGTCGTAGTGACACTTGGGGGGAATGGTCCCCTTGTATGCTTTCCTTCGGCACAACCCTGACATACACCTTCATGATCAGATTTGAAGTTGAGCATACCTGTGACCGCATTCCTTGCTTCGGGAAGGGCTTTATAATGAAGGTGTACAAACCTCCGGTGCCATAACTCAGATTGAAGAGTTGTGTTACATCTCATGGCTCCCAACGAACTTCCTCCAACCTGATAGAGTGTATCAATCCTGAAACCAAGAGTGAATTCTTCTTTAAAGTTCCTCTTCCAAATGCATACCTTTCGATCTATGAATGCCACCTTGAATCCTTTGTCTTCCATTTCCGAGATAGACACTAGATTCTTCTTCAAGTCAGGCACATACAACACATCTTGCAAATAGAGGACTTGACCTTGATATAGATGAAGGGTCACAGTCCCTATCCCTTTCACGGGATAGGTGGCATTGTCTCCAAGGATAATTTCCAAATTTGTATCCTTTTCAATCAAATCAGAGAGGGCCTCTTTATATCCAGTGAAGAGCCTTGAGGCACCACTATCAACCAGCCATTTATCCAGGGTGTCGGAAGGAGATGTAGCAAAGAGGGAAGATATAAGAATATATTCATTTTTCTTATTATCAACAATGTTGGATTCACCATACCGGGAATTCCTTGACCTCTTGAAACGTTGACCATTTCCATTTCCATTTCGATCAGAGGGAGCCTTCCTCTTTCCTTTGAACCTATTGTTCCTTTGATTTCCATTCCCCCTGAAGTTGTTGTTGTTGTTGTAGTCATCATCTCGGGGAGAGTCCCTTTTGTTAGGGCACTATCTAGCAGAGTGACCAAACTTGTTACAATTGTAACATCATCCCTTCCTTCCCTTGGGACTTGCTCTTCCATGATTTTGATTTCTCGGACCAGCATCATTCGTATTCTTTACATGAGCGGTGATGGCAGTAGGGTCACTTCCATTCCCATTTGACGGATGGTCTCTCTCCATCATCCTTGTCTCCTCTTGAGTGAATCTCATCAACAATTAATCAAAATCAGAAATTATATTATTATTGAGAATAATAGTATTAAATACATACCATGGTCGGGGAAGTCCTCCAAGAGCAATGAGAGTGAGCTCTCAGTCAGTTGTGACCTCTCCAATAGCTAAGAGATCATTCTTGATTTCGGTGAGCCTCACGAAATAAGATTGGATGGACTCTCCCTTGTCCATCTCGATGTTCTTCAGCTTGTTCTGCAAAAAGAGAATTTGATTAGCATTGCTAGGCCTGAACATGCCAACCAACTTATCATACATCTCCTTAGATGTGCCCTGCTTGGAGATATAAGCAACCAAGTGCTTATGAATATAATCCCTGACTATCTTCTTCGCCTTGTTTTCCCCTTTCTTGTACTTTGTTTAGTGGCATCCGGTGCATTTTATGGAGGCTCAGTGATCTTCCCCTGCACATAATCCATAACATCTTGTTCCTCCAATGTCAGATCCAAGGAAAATTTCCAAGCATGAGAATCAAACTTATCATTCAGCTTGTCATCAGATTTGAAGTATGACGAGGAAGCCATTGACCCTGGTCCTTGTCTATTCAAACTTTCAGTGATTTCTCTTCTCACTATTTCTTGGGCTTTTCCTTCACCTCAGCTTTGATACCATGTTAATTTTAGTTAAACATTGCATGTTCTATGCTTTCAGCAATTTACTTCAATCTTTCTTATTAGCCCAATTCAATTTCCAGATATGCAATCACATAAACATTGACAGTAAATGCTGATAGAACATAAATAAATCGACAGGAGACAAGCCAAGACAAGAGACAATAATTTGGTGGATGCTAGGGAAAAACCCCAATGCGGGGAAAATCCTTTGATCAAATCTTCCTATTATTCTTCAAATTCAGTAGAGAGAGAAAGTACAATTTACAACAATCCACAAGATGCCCTAGCCAGCGAAGTCAATGCTGGTTAAGCTAGCTAATCAACGTCCAATGAGGCTCCATCAAATCCAGTCAAAATAGGCCTCCAATCATAGTCAAATACAGCCCAAAAAAGTCTTGAAATCCAGTCAATGCAGTGGTCAAATTCTGCGGTCAAATCAACATTCAAACTTGCAGTCAACATCAGTCAAAGTCAACGTTGCTCCTCAATTTATGTGCCTCCAGTTGCGGCCTCTCAAAATCGGAATTGTGACCCAAAATAAAAGTCAAATAACAAGTGTTGACCCAAAGTCAACGCTAGTTAACGCTGTCCAAAAAATCCCTAAACAATTTGAAATCTTCAGCAAGTCCTTCACACATGCAGAGGAGAGAGAAGAGCCTCTAAGGTTGTACGATCCAATCAGATGAGAGAGAGATGTGTGAGATGAGATTATGTCTCTCCTTTTTATATCCATCATTGAGGGTGTGTGACACATCTTTTGGGGTTTGTGAGGCTACATAACAAATGTGGCCGATATTGACAAATTGCACAAGTGTGGAAAATAAATTCAAAATCCAACTTCTACTCATCCAAACAAGATAATCTTTAGATCAATATTGCACCTCTCCAAAAGAGGAATCCAAAAAAAATATCATCTCCATCATATGAGCAATGCAACATGGAGTTTGGCCCTAGTTTCCAAATTTAACACATTTTGGCACACTTTCTCTTTGTGCTTTGTTAACGGTCTCCGAGAAAATTTTTGTGGTAATGACTTTTAGTTTTATTGCTACTATCATAGACCATTCCTAGTGGTAATGGAATGAGATCCATTTCAATCACGCAGCGTGTAAATCAGAACCCTAGTCACTACTCTAAAGCACAACTTCTGATGCATGATTGACCAGGCTTGACTTATGCCCACATCAACTTGCCCAAAGTTATGAGCAGATACTACCTGTTTAACATCTAAAATTCTAGGTTCTTCTGGTTTCTCTTGAATCCAAAATTTGAAGTGCCGCATCCATGGAATGACCAATGGGACTAGTATACTTGCCATTTGCAGCTCCAATTTCAGTTTATGTTGGAACAACATTGTTTACAATAGCAGTCGAGCTTTCATCTCGATCACTGCTATCTTCCCCTTTGTCTACCTTTACCTTAGATAAGGGTTTGAATTATTTTGAAATTCACGTGTTTAAGTAGCTTTTATGGAATTTTTTAAATGTTTTCACGTGTCTCTGCAAGTAAATGGACACTTTTTAAGTGACTAGTTTGAATTTAATTTATGAGCTTCTGACATTAGCATTCAGCTCACATGGAAATTTCTGCATAGTGTTATCTATCAATCAGTCTTAAACTCTTCATACATGGTTTAGTGTCTGGTGAAAAGGTAGCAGCCTGCATGTATCCACAACAAATTATGCTGAAAATTCGTCGTGAGATTTCTAAGGTTAGAAGTTGCCTTGATTTTCTATCAAGAAAATTATTGCCGTGGCATTTGAATCTGTTCAATTCGATTCCATCGGAATTATGGACTAAAATTGATGCTAGGTCCACTATTAAATCTTGTCGTTGGGAGGCTTTGTCGAAAGAAAAACTTTCGTTAAAATTTCTGAAGCTGTATAAAAAGTCTTCCCGTGCAAATCATGATTTGGTTCCGTCAATGAGCAGGGTGAATGCAGGTCAAATTTCAACGCTTCGTTCTTGGGTTTCGGGTGTCTCCTCGCCAGTTATTTCAAATTTCGGTGTTCTCCCTGCGTCTTCTGATTCGGCGCTTTCTTTGGCTGGTTCATTTGACGAGGATAAGCAGTCTGATTCAAATAGCAAGGACTACCCTCCGACTTCATTAATGTCCAGAGATTTATTCTCCTCAGTCGATATTGTGAAGACAAGACGAACTTCTTCGGAGATTGCGAATTCCTCAATTGATTTTACTACGATTGACGGTCAGGTTAATAAACAATGTGCTGATTGGAGGTCTCCGCTTTCAAGGTTGAGGAGATCATCTGGCATTGCTCAGTTGGTTGAGAAAAATGTTTTAAACGTTTCCCATTCCTCTGCAGGTTCCAATGGATTCGCTATTCTCGCTTCCAGTGGTTCTAGTTCTTGGAATTCCGTTCCGGTTGGTTCTGAAGATGATGTGATCGTGGGTGATGAATACCAGTCTTCTGCAGCATCCGGTGGACATGCAACCCTCACTTCCAGCGTTTCGAGTACATGCAATACCTCTCCTGTTTTTTATGAAAATGACGTGATCGTGGGTGAAGATTGCCAGTCTTTTGCAGGATCCGGTGGATTTGCTGCTCTCGTTTTCAGCGTTTCAAGTTCAGGGAAGTCCGCTCATGTAATTTCTGTCGCTGACGTAATTTTAAACGCTGATGGGTTCTCAAATTCTAACATCGATCATTGTTATTTTAACTTTTTAAGCCCCAATAGATCTCTAAGTAATTTTGGAAATGTCTATAATAATAATGAAATTAAATTAAATACTCCTATTAATAAACATTTATTTATGTATAAAAATTATACCAATTCTAAAAATGAAAAAGGGTCAAATGATAATATTAAAGGGTCAAATGATAATATTAAAGGATTTTATGAACTTAGTAATAAATATGATTATAATTCTATTATAGATAATAATTTTAATAATGACATAGTTAAGAAAATTAAAAATGACAATATTATGATTATTAATAATGATTCATCCATTGAGAATTGTATTAATAATGAAGAAATTAAGAATGGATATAGTATTGATAATAAATTTGGTAATGATAGGATGAAAAATATTGAAAAAAATATTAAAAATGACAATACGATGAATATTAATAATGACTTTACCATAGGAAATTATATTGATAATGATAAGATTATGAGTTCTAATGAGGATAGAAATAATGTTAGTAAGGATAATAACAATTCTAATAATAATTCTAACAATAATAAAAATTTCTCTAGTAATAAAGTAGTTAATCTCTCGAGTTTCTCCTTCGATTCGTTAGTTTATAGGCTTTTAGAAAAAGGCTTTAATTTTTCCCTTGCTCCTAGGAAAATTCTGGTTCATGATATTATTTGCGATATTGAATTTGGCATCAGAGACTTACCGGATTCCTCTAAGGACATTATAAGGCAAGATTGTGCGGTCATTTTAAGGAAAGCCAAGCCCCCTAAGAGCAACCTCAGTAAGTCGGAATTTGAGGCTTTAAAATCCTTGAATAATAATAAGGATATTGTTGTTCTTAAAGCGGACAAAGGACGTGTAGTTGTAATTCTTAACAAAGAAGATTATAGGAAGAAAATGTTAGACCATTTAGAGAATAGTGGGAGCTACAAAAAACTTTCTAAGAATCCCTTGAAAATGGTTTCAAGAGCTGTAGCTGAGGCTATCAAGTCAAGCAGCTCCGTGGGTTCTCTTAGTAAGAAGTTGATTGAAAGCAATCGCCTTACTCCAAGAATCTATGGTCTTCCCAAAATCCATAAAGATGGTGCTCCTCTTTGGCCCGTTGTAAACACCATTGGGGGTCCTACTTATCTTCTTGCTAGGTATTTAGCCTCTAACCTTAAACCTCTTGTAGGTCGTACTGATTCCTTTGTTAAAGATTCTGCATCTTTTGTTAATGAGTTAAAAGATGTTAAAATGGGGCCTGAAGATAGGTTTTTTAGTTTTTATGTTGTCTCTCTTTTCACCAATATTCCTATTAAGGAGGCCATTGAAGTCATTAATCGGATCACTGATCCTGACACAACCTTTTTAGTTGAGATTTGCTTAACCTCCACTTTCTTTAGTTTTGAAGGAGAGTTTTATGAGCAAACATGTGGTGTTGCTATGGGTTCTCCCCTTTCTCCGGTTGTTGCTAATCTCTTTATGGAAGATTTTGAGTCCAAGGCTCTTTCCTCTACTCTGCACCAACCAAAGCTTTGGAAAAGGTTTGTTGATGATACTTGTGTCGTCTGGCCTCATGGTAAGGAAGAGTTGGATCGATTCTTTGTTCATCTTAATAGTCAATCTTCCTCCATAAAATTTACCATCGATTATGAGGTGGATGGAAGCCTTCATTTCCTTGATGTTCTTATTTGTAGGAAAGAAGATGGTTCTTTCTCTCATCAAGTTTTTCGTAAAAAAACCCATACTGAACAATATCTTCGGGCTGATTCACATCATTTCCCTGAAGGATGTGGAAGATTTCTAATGTGATTCATATTCCATTAACCTTATGTTGTTTGTATCTTGTATTATAATATCAATAAAAATTTTGTTTATGAGTTATGACCCAGATTGTTGGTTGACCCTACCTGTCATATTTATTTGTGTGCAAATAAAAAAAGCTTTGGCTCTTTCATTATCTTCCCTTCTGCCCTGTGAGGTGTGCGTATCTTTCTCGTCATGTGTTTAGTTTGATTGCCGGCTTTCATCAAATTATGCTCAAGTTTAACATAATTGATTGCCTTTTGAACCAGTCATTAGCTTTTTAGGTAGGTTGATATTCATGCTTGTTTGTTGCAGTGGTCGCTCTATCAGTATATTTTTTCATGCGGTTGGAAATGCTGTGAATAGAAATAATTGATTTTAGGGTGGTTACACATATGTCAGGAAGTTTGTGGTTTGCATTAGCTTTTATTTGATTTTATTGTTTATTTGGTGACATTACCAAGTAAGAAATCAGATGCAAGGGTGACATTACCGAGTAAGAACTCAGATGCAAGGGTCAAACTAGTTGTTATACCATAACTGCTAGTTAACCTTTTTCTTTATCTATTCAAATCTTTGCCACTATACGATATCTCATATTGTTTTGAAGATGAATCACACTCACACTTATTGGTTGGAAACCTTCGATGAAGTCATTTCCTACGTAATTATTACCAAAAGATATCTTTGTTTAAAATATGGATAACAGAAGTCAAATTCCAAATACTTAATATTGTTAATAAGATTGTGAATAAAACACCCTCCACACAAAATAAAATCTCGATGAATATAAAATCATAAAAATTCTATTATAATTATACACATTATTATTAAAATGTAATTATAATATATATAAAATTTTAAAAATATATTATTTTTAATTAAATTAAATTAAAAAATAAATAAATAGTAAGTAATATTTAAAATAAAAATAATGTAGTAGCAATGTCCAAAAAGCAAAAAAAAATAACATTGCCACCAACATTTTGTGTATAGAAAATTATTGAATACTTCTCATATTTCAAAATAAACTAAATTATTTAGGGATCAAGGCTAAATTAATTATTAACAGTTGAATTACTAAAAAAACAAACACATGACAATGTGAGATTTGAACCTAACCATAGAAGAATAACACCGTCCCTCTTTACTACTTAATCTACACCCAATTAAAACAATACATAATAACTTATCAAAATTAAAATTTTGTAAGAAATAGATAACATCTCTTTTGTCTAACCTAATCATATAACTTTCTTTTTAAGAATAACAACTTCCCTCTTTACTACTTAACCTACACCCAATTAAACCAATACATAATAACTTATCAAAATTAAAATTTTGTATGAAACACATAACATCTCTTTTGTCTAACCTAATCAAATAACCTTTTTTTTAACCTAATCAAACAACCTTTTTTTTAAGAGAAACCTAGATCATTTGTCATGATAATAATTTGTTTTCATCCAATATATGTTAATATTTCAATGAAGATGATTATTGTATATGCTAAGAGTGGAGTTGGAATTTTTATTTTGATAGGCGTATTTATTTCATATTTTCGGTTCCAATGTATAAGTTTTTTTTAATAATAAATATTATGTGAATGATCTAAATTTAATGAACTTCAAATATTCTTAATCATAGTAAAATAAGATGGAGGAAAGAGATAATTTTGACTATTTTTTCTTTACATTTTTTAAAATATTTATAACTGTGTTAAATTTTTAGATGGTTTTTACGTCGATATGTATAGTTATTTCATAATTGGTGTTTCAAAATATATGTTCTTTTAATAATAAATATTATGTAGATGGAAAAATTTACTGAACATCGAATGGTTTACAAGGCACAATACTTGTTAAGGTTTTGCAAATGGGGTAACAAGCTAAGTTGGCTTGTTTGTGGGGAAAACTCCACAGCTACGTGTGCTTGGCCTAGATGAGCTTTGGGATGAGTGACCTTTTGAGAAGTTTTGGTTACGATATGCAAGGCCCTAAGTTGATTATTGATACTATGTCACTCATTTTGCTAGTTTCAATTTCACTTCCACAGCCCTACGAGCATCACCTAATACAATGAATGTTAAGTGGAGTATTAAAAAATCATGAGAAATTGGTCAGTTGTGACTTATATTTATGGATATGATTATAGATTAATAACTTATTTTATGCAACTAATCCTAAAAATTATATCTAATTCTTCATCATCGTTAAAATTGGAAAATGAGATCAAACTATAAAACTAATCTTGACTATTGCTCTGTTTTTTCTTCTATAGTTTTAAATATTTGATATTTGTAATTGTGCCAAGTGTCCAAGTAATTTCCAATGATAAAGCTACTTGAACACTTGGCCACAATTAGCCTAATATTTAACCAAATGCGTGACCATTCTCAACCTCTACCATAAATAAGAGGTTTGGTGAATCTAAGGAAGATGTCCAAGTTCCAAGAGAAGTTGAACTTGCTAAAGAAGAGTATATCTTCCAGCGTCCGTTAAAGTCATAGTCGTTGAAGAAAAAATGAAGAAACTCTAGGTAAAGAAGAAGCTCCTATCATTATTGAAACGACAATAAAAGGAAAGGATTAGAGTCATAAGTTGAGGAAGAAGCACCTATATAACTTCAAAAGGAAAAAATTGCATTAGGTGAAGACGGTATTATTCAAGAAGCCAAGCCAATTAAAGCAATTTTCTCTCAAGAGAAGGCCAAAGGTGAGGGTAAGATTGAGAAATGTATATGGTTATACTATTAGAGATGGTCTTTAGTTCAAATAATAATGTAGAAAGGGAATTAGATGTGGTTCAGTTCATTCTTGATGTTTTTTATTTCAATCACTAGACTCAATATTTATGGATCATGTATTCAATGCCATTAGGTTCATCTATGATGTTTTTAATTTCAATCATTAAATTTAAGGATTTGGTAGGCGAGCTAGCATGTTTTCATAACAAAATTAAGTTAGTAAAAATGATTATATAAATTTTGTGTTAATTTGATTCTTTTGGCTTCGGCTTTGAATTCTTGGCTTACCAATTATATCAATATATGTATGGGATAAATCAAAAGAAAATAGTTAATTGATGTTGATCCCTATCGAGAGTCACTATCTCCTAATATGTTGGTATTATTTTTCCGACATTTAAGTATAAACTTAAATATTCCAGTTAAAAAAAAGTTTTGTATTTAAATATATAACTAAATAATTAAAGGAATAAATTAATTGATGGATGATTTTTCAAATTAATAAAAAAATTGTTAAATTATTATTATTATTATTATTTTAACTGAACGGATAACGGAGTTTATATTAATAAAAGTGAAGAGAGGGTCCCAAACCCTTACATTGATGATCAAAATTACTGAACATATCAACATGGTAAACAAAGACTTTGCAAATTCTAACATTATCAGTCCATTTTATACAAAAAAAACAGTACTAGAGCAGACTTTGCAAAAATTTCAAAGCCACAACTTATATTTACATAGTAACATAGACTATATATTGAGAAAAACAAAACTACATCCCAGGCAACTACATAAGACACATAATCACCCAAAAGAATGCCCTTTATCATCCTAGTTGCTTGGGCGGCGACTTCTTTTTCGCTTCGAAGGTGTTTCAACTACTCTACGTCCATGATTCACCCTGACCCCAATAGGCAGTGAGACCTTAAGCTCAACAACACGATCACTAAGTCGGCAAATTTCCTCTTTCAACTCATCAAGCGAGTCATCCATATTGACATGGAGAGACAAAAATTTAGCTTCCAAAAGAAGTTGAAAGGAGATCCTCTACCTCTCTATCATATCTTCCAATTTGGAGATGGAGGTAAGTAGTGTGAAAAATCCAAGTTCGGAATACTACTACAACAACTGAAAATACTTCACCTACTTGTTATTTAATGAACAAGTTATTTACAGTGTTCTACTGAAAATACTGAAGAAAATTATTACTGAAACCTTCACTTAATTAATAAAATATGTCGAAACAAGAAACTGAGTAATAAAGAAAACATCAGGCAGGACACCGTTGTCTTTGGACGAACGTCCCCAGAAAAAACCAATGCGGGAAAATCGGTGCAGCAGACCTGAGGGTTTTATTATTAAGTAGCAGTAATTTATTAATACATCTCTGAATGTCTCTCCATACAATTCAGTTACAAAGAATATTATTGATAGAAAGATTAGTGAGGTTACCTCACACTATCACTGGAAATCCCGGCGGAGCTGATGGATCTCTCTTTGCCTTTCTCTGCTGGTGATTCTCCGACCAAGAAAGATTTCTCTTCGGAAACTATCTCTGCCCCTCTCTGCATGAGAATCTCTCGATCAAAGTTTTCCCCTGAGCACTGCTTACTTTTGAAAATTCGATCACTTGATCTCTCGGTGTGTTTTCCAAATGACCCTCAAGCTTCCTTAAATAATCTTCTCATTGACATTCAACGGCCCAAATTAGAACCTAATCAATGGCTAAGATCATTCTAATTTGATCCTCATCTTCTTCTAGAAGTTACACCCACAGTTTAGATTAATACCCATTAATTATTCTAATTTCCTAAGTTTAGACTTAGGGTGTCATTAAAAATAACTAATTTATCAAGTAAAATTGTCTGCGGGTGGAATTTCCCCAAACAATTCCTGGGTTATCTGAAATACATGTGTCTAACCCTCTTAAAAAATTTTGAGATGTAGAGCACATCTGATGATACCCCAAATCAACACTCACTCTTAGCGAGGAATGTGCTCTTGCAATATACCCTGTTGCATACTGCTATGACTCTAAAGCATCTCCCTCTTCCTGCTAATGTCTAACATGCTTTCCACCAACTATTGTGTTGTTGCTGCAACTGTACTGCCACTAACCCTACCATGATCAACACTGCATCTGTACTACAACTTGCTCTCAAATGTTGCATGTGCTGCTAGCACTGCCACGGCTAGCTCTGCACTGCAACTCATTTGCTGAGAGAAGCAACTGAAAAACATCCAAAAATTTGAACAAGTGTTCAGGATGCATCTCAATACTGAAGCTATGACTGCTGCTAGTCCCACGATGTCCCTCTGAAGCACTGCGCTGCTGCTGCTTTGCATTGGGCCTCTTTGCACTATTGTAACTTTGCACTGCGCTGCTCACATTTTGTGCTCTAGCCACTGCATTTGTCGCTCCAACACTCCTTTGCACCAACTGGAACTCCTCCAGCCTGCTACTATTGATTTTGGGCTCCCGTAGCAAGGTTGTGATCCAAGAGGTGGACTCCTCAAGGATCCTATCCAACTGAATTTCTTGCGAACTTATAGTTCAATGTCACCCCATCTCCCTCCTAAAGATGTGTGGGCACTCATGGCATACTCATCATCTTTGATTTTTGTGGACGCAGCCTTCGGATCATGCTTCTCGTCCTTGTCCTTTTTCTTCAAAGGACACTATGTTGCGTAGTGACCAAGTTCACCACACCTTAAGCATTTTATCTTAGAGATGTCCTTCTTCCGTCTTCACTGCTCTTGCTGCCCCTTAGATGCAAGGGCTGCATTCTCCTCCTCCTCTTTTGTCTCGACCCACTACCACTGCAGCCATCAAGTTTACACTTGACTACGTCCCTCCTTATCTCTTCTTGCTGAAGAAAAGCCCACATCTCCTCCCAACTCGACAATCTTTCTATGCCTAAAATACTCTGGACGAAAACTTGCCATTCTTCTGTGACCATGTTTAGGGCCAAACTTACCATTGCGGTAGGCTGAGGTGTGGACCCCATAGCTGGCAACTGACCATGAGTTTCTTGAAGCCTCGAGAGAAATGGAATAATACGCTCCCCCTTCTGCATCTGTGTCTGCCGCATTTTCTGCTCTAAGTACATCTTCCAATGCTCATAAAATCCTTCATGCAATGATGCTAAGGCTTACGACATTTGCCTAGTTGTGTCCTTGCTAGCTATGTGGGACACTATGTGATCCTTGACTCCATCAAGGAGAAACCTCTTATCCTTCACCATATCAACCTTGCACTTATTTAGCGGATTTGGATATGCAATGATCATGTGCTCAAAAATGAAAGTTGTCGGAATTGTGTGGAACTTGAACAACTGTGTAGATCTTGCCGTTCTGAATCTGGCGTAACTCGTTTCGCGGAAAACCAACACTGTATGCTCCCATAAATGCGTTTTGTCCACTATGTCAAACAGGAAATTAAAAAAAAAAACGCAGGACAACCCAGTCAGTAGTCCGTACAGTTGACTGGGCATGCCAGCTGAATGGCGTGTTTTGATTAGTTGGGCACGTGGCCAACCACATGCTGCCACGTGGCCCAACTAGAGGTCGCCACGTGGTAGCACGAGAGGCCATAAAAAATTGGTTAAGTCTGAGTAGCTCTGAAGTGGATCAAACTTGTAACTACGTATCCACAAGCCTAAAGCATTATCATTGCACCCCGCGCCATGTTACTTAACAAAATATGGTGTTGGGTTTGTTTTATTATGTTATAGTTTCCACCGTGGGGGAGGGGGGTTTGGTTCAGTCTCGCCCAGCCTTATCACACGCTTCTCAAGGACTAAGGCGGGGGAGGCTGTGCCCCTCCCACCCCCCAACTAACCATAACCGCAACATTAAACTCGTCGCAACATGTGGCCACTATAGATAACTGCCATGAGACTGCCCGTTGAAGTCGTCGGGTAGTAACCGCCTACTCTAACTGCGCTCTGACCATGACATGTGACCGGACCAACCTTAACTGTCGCCAGTCACCACCTAATATTTTAATTAAAAAAAGAAATTAATTAACCTTGAAATTTATGGTTAATAAATCGAGTTTAAGGCGTCATTAGGTAGTTAAGCGCTCTGACAATTTCGCCCGGTTTTTGGAGGAATTGGCGCTCCGTTAGCATTTTTGGGGGTGAAATTGTAGGATGGAGTCGGATTTGGAGGAAATTGTGGAGCGATTAGTGCATAAACTTGGGGAAGTCATAACTAAGTCAATTTTTGGCCAAATTCGAGCCATAAAGAGGATATACAGACATTTTTGGGCGTTTTGGAGTTGATGGAACAAGTTTCAGAGCTATTTGAGCATTGTAAACACATGTAATCACAATTTTTAGCATAATAGAAGAGGTCCAAGCCATTGGAAGCTGGACCAAGGAGACATAGCCCAGGCAGGGTGAACTCCTTCATCACGTGTTGTTGTGTTACTGTTTATGGTGATGTTCATGTCTGTTAGATGTTGTTGTTTAGTGTTTTGTTTATGTTAGTTTGCTCAAGAAATTCACATAAAAACACATAATAAATCATGGTTAACTTGAAATTTAACTCATAATCCTTAAGCACTTTGTTTATATTATGACTTCGAATTTAGCACAACAGACACTAATTTGTCCATTCATATCAAGTTGGTATCAGAGCAATAGGTTTACTTGTGCAAGGAGGATTTAATTGTTTTGCAGGTGTAAAAATGCTTACAAGTTGAAGCTCAAGAGAGGAGAAGGAAATATTGTGGGTGTAGGCTCTCTAGTTGAAGCAAGGAGAAGGAGGGCACAGTTGCCACAATCTCCACCACAAGATTCACCTCTTGTTGTACCTTAGGATTCAGTAAGCATGTCTCATGAATGAGGAAACAATAACATGACAGAGGATGAGAAGGCTGTTAGGAAGGCTTTCTTTGACATGACAGAGATGGTAAAGGTCCTCTATGAAGAGAGGAATACAAGGTTGCAGGGTGAAAGCTCGAGGCCTCTAAGAGGAGAGGGTTCTCCAGGAGGAGGAGGTAATGGAAATGGTGATAAGCCACCATCTATTCCACCATCATCCTCACCACTATGTTCACCTCCATCTTCATCCTCTTCCACTACTACAACCCTTACTCATATTCATCAACAAACCTCAAAATGAATTGGTAAAACACCCTTGTTAAACTTGATATTAAATTTGAGCTACCTATGTGTAATGGTGAAGTGATTGCAGAGAATCTTGACAATTGGATTTGTCAATTCGAGGTCTACTGCAAGATTCAAAACCTTCAAGATGGTGATACAAAGATTCAACTAGCATCCTTGAGACTGGAGGGTGCACCACTAGTGTGGTGGGAATCCAAGGCAGAATATGAGATAAAAAAAAACATGGTAACATCTCAATTTCTTGGTCTAATACCATTGCTGCAATTAAAAGACAATTTCACCCTCTAACATAAATGCAGAAAGCCATCATGAATTGGCAGAACTTTAGACAACTAGAAGGTCAAAGTGTGCAAGATTACACCCAATAATTTAGAATAAGAGCTCTTATGTTTAGTGTTGATTTGCATTCACAAGACATGTTGTTGAAGTATATAGGGGGTTTACATAGCTACCTAATACATACTATCCTTATGTTCAATCCCACTAGTCTATATGAGGTTTGTGTGCAAGCCACTCACCTTGAGGCAAGAGGGGAAAATATTCCAAAAGAGGGTAAAAAGAAGCCATTTAAGGGTGGTGAGAAAGGAAAGGGTTTCAAAGGAAAAGGAAATAAAAATGCATCCATTAAAAAGGAAGGAGAGAATATGACATGAAAGCATTGTTCCAAAGAGGGTCACGATGAAGACCATTGTTGGAAGCTTCATCCAGAGATGAGGCCCAATAAATTCAACAACAAGGGGAAACAAAAAACAATTGCAACCACTCAACAGGATTTGGGATCTGATTTGGATGATGAAACTAAAATTACAGCCATGGGTATGAAAGGAAAAGAATCCATTGCTAGCACTAGTTCATCAAATTTTCACACTAGTACTCCAAATGAAGGAACAAGAATTGAACTATTTCATGTGAGGGTTATTTCAAAACATACAAAAATTGGCACACTATTTTATAGTGGGTCTCAAGCCAATTTGATATCTAACGACTTAGTCAAGAAACTTAATCTTGAAACCATTCCACATCACAAACCATATCCATTGGGTTGGATATGCAATAACACAAATTTACAGGTTACAAGAAAGTGTATTCTTCGGTTTGCAATCACAATAAACTTCATTGACGAAGTTGAATTAGATGTTGTACCGCTTGATATTTCGGGAATTGTTTTGGGTAGTCCTTACCTCTATGATAGAAAATCCATCTTCTATTGCCATGGAAACAAGTACCACTTATTAAAAGATGGTGTGGAGTATATTGTGAGAGCTCATCGCAAGAAACTAAATCTTTCATTAGTTAATGCAGGGAAAATAAAAAGACTAGTGAATTCAAGCAAGAATTTTGTGCTTCTGATAATTAAACCAAAGAATGATGTTGATTATGAAGCTTTTATAGGTTTTGATCCAGTGTTGAAATATGATTTGATTGAAGTGGTTAATCAAAATGATGAGATGTTTCAGGAACCAAAGGGATTACCTCCCAAGAGGGGAATCCAGCATGAAATACAGTTGCAACAAGATTTTCCTCTTCCTAACATTGGCATGTATAGGATGTCAGTGATGGAGAGTGCTAAAATCAAAAAGGAAATTCAAGAGTTGTTGGACAAAGGGATCATCTAACCAATTACTTCGACATGTAGGTCACCTATTGTGTTGGTGCCAAAAAAGGATGTAACATGGTGCATGTGTGTGGATTTTCGTGCATTGAACAAAATTACGATAAAGAATCGTTATCCACTTCCTAGAATAGATGATTTACTTGATCAATTGAAAGATGCAAAGTGTTTTACTAAGTTGGACTTAAGGAGTGGTTACCAGCAAATTAGAATTGTTGAAGGTGACATTTGGAAGACAACATTCAAGGCAAAACAAGGTTTGTTTGAATGGCTAGTTATGCCTTTTGGTTTATGTAATGCTCCTGCTACCTTCACGCGTGTGATGAATGATGTGTTGAGGCCATTTCTTGATGAGTTTTTCATACTCTACTTAGATGATATCTTGATTTTAAGTAAATCACTTGATAAACATGTCAGACATGTAAGAAAAGTACTTGATATCTTAAGGAAAGAACAGTTGTTTTTGAAGATGTCAAAATGTGAATTTGGTAAAAAATCTTTGTTGTACTTGGGGCATATTGTTGGAGGAGGTGAGTTGAGGATAGACCCTCTAAGGTTTAGGTCATTTTAAACTGGCCAACGCCCAAGACAGTCACTGAGGTAAGAAGTTTTTTGGGAGCAACCCAATTTTGGAGGAAGTTTATTGCTAACTTCTCTTCTATCGCAGCTCCATTGCATGCATTGATTAGTGTGAAAAAAATCTTCCACTAGGGAGGCAAGCAGCAAAAAGCATTCGATGCTTTGACAGAGAAGGTCAATTCAACCCCAATATTTTCACTATCGGACTTGAGACAACCCTTTGAGATTCAAATAGACGCAAGGGACTATTTCATGGGCACAATCCTTATGCAACATGGTAAGCCCATTTCATTTCATTTAGAAACTTTCAATGGTGAAGTGATTAACTATCCTACTTATGACAAGGAGTTTTATGCGATGGTTCAAAGTGTGAAAAAGTGGAAACACTAATTGATGTGAAAGGAAACCATCATACACACCGACCACCAACCATTCAATACTTGCAATTGCAAACTGAGTTGCAACAATCAAGGCACTTTCAATGGATGGGTTTCCTACAAAAATTCCACTTGGTCATCAGGTATAAGAAAGGTATATACAACGAGGTTGTTGATATGCTTTCTAGGCCTATTGTTAGTGCAACCACTTTACTAAAGCAAAATTCTTTTTTGTATGAAAGTTATGTTGAGAAATATGCATTTGATAGTGAATTTAAATATGTTTATGCAAACTTGAGTGAAGGAAACCAAGTATAGGAATTGTAATACCATACATAATAACTTGTTGTATCATTTGGGCAAGCTTTGTATTCCATAGGGGGAGAGAGTGAATGTCATGAGGGAAGCGCACACTTCTCTTATTCTTGGACATTTCGATGTAAGAAAAACAACGTCACATCTTCAGAGGTATTGTTATTGGCCTCATATGCTTGAAAGCGTGTCATGTTTCATTAAAGGTTGTTCATTGTGTGCAGTTAGTAAGCCTAGAATTAGGAAGTTAGGATGGTACACACCACTTCCTATACCTTCACGTCCATGGGAGACTGTTTCTATGAATTTTGTAGGAGGTCTTCCATTGTCAAAAAGAGGTCATGATTATTTGTATGTAGTTGTGGATAGGTTCAACAAGATGTGTATATTAATGCCATGTAAAAAGAAAATCGCAGTTGAATAAACAACTCACTTATTCTTTCAACATGTTTGGGTTCATTTTGGATTGCCCACATCCATTTTTAGTGATCGAGATTCTTAATTTGTTTGGGAATGTTTGGTCAACTTTGTATGACTTGATGGACACCAAGTTGAAAAAAAGTACAAACTTTCATCCACAAACATATGGTGAAACCGAAGTGGTCAATCGAACAATTATAAATCTTCTTCGAGGATACTGCAACAAGCATCCTAAGTTGTGGGATGAAAACTTGCACTACATTCAACATGCTTACAACTGTGCAAAACACTCCTCTACACAAACATCACCATTTGAGGCATGTCTTGGATACTTGCCTAAATCACCATTGGATTTCATTTTTGGGAAGGATGTTGCTATTGATGGCCATAGCGACATAGACAAAGCCAAGAAGTTCATAGAACAATTCCAATTGATACATCAAAAAGTTCAAGATCAGCTTGAAAAGAGCCAAGGAAAGTACAAAGAAAGGCATGACAAGCATCGTGTCGATCACAAGTTCCAAGTTAGTGATGAAGTTTGGCTTCACATTAGAAAAGAGAGGCTTCAAGGGGAAGGAAAAAAACTGAAACCAATCTGTTATGGTCCTTTCATAATTTTCGAAAAGATTGGTGACAATGCCTTCAAGTTAGATTTGCCTTCATACATGCAAATTTACTTTGTTGTTAATGTTGAGAAATTGAGGTTGTATGAGCCTCCTTTGATTGAATATTAAGGAGAAAATGTTCAGATTCCATCTAGAAGACTTTTCTCTAGAATACCTCGATGAGCTTCAACAAGATACCATTCTTGATAGAAAAACAAGGACATCAAAACGAGGGAGTGTAGACTACATTCATGTGGGGCTCAAAGGCACAAATCCAAGCAAGCCCAAATGGATTGAGATTGGAAATGTGAGGGAACTGTACTCTCATCTAATGAACAAATGAAAGTGATCTTTTGGGGCCCAAAAGCTTCCAGTGGGGAGGAGTGATCAGGTGCTCAAAATTATGCTAAAAAATGAAAGTTGTTGGAATGGTGTGGAACCTGAACGACCGTGTAGATCTCGTCGTTTTGAATATGGCACAACTCGTTTCGTGGAAAACTGATACCGTATTATCCTAGAAACACGTTATGTCCACTTTCTCAAACCGACAAATCTAAAAAAAATGCAGGACAACCCAGTCAGTAGTTTGTAAAGCTTATTGGGCATGCGTACGTGGCAGGGTGACTATGCATATGACTGTTTTCCTCCGATGTATGATATTGTGCAAAGTGGCACATTTTTATTGGGTCGAATGGCATGTTTTGATTGGTTGGGCATGTGGCCAATCACATGCTACCACGTGGCCCAACCGGAGGCTGCCACGTGGCAACACGGGAGGCAAAATTTTTTTGGTTAAGTTTGAGCAGCTCTACGATGGATCAAACCCGCAACCTTGTATCCACAAGCCTAACACATTAACATTGCGCCCCGCGCCATGTTACTTAACAAACTATGGTGTTGGATTTGTTTTATTATGTTATAGTGTCCGTCATGGGGAAGGGGGCCGAGGTCAAGCCCCAACCCTGGTCACTACTGGGGGCGAGAGGCTAGCCCTGTGTCCCCCCCCCCCCCCCAAAAACTGATCATAACCACAACATTAAACTTGCCACAACATGTGGCCACTACAGATATCTACCACGAGATCGGCCGCTGAAGCCGTCGGGTAATAAGCGCCCACTCTAACCCGCTCTGACCATGACATATGATCGGGTCAACATTAACCGCCTATTATTTTAATTAAAAATATTTTAACCAACCGCGAAGTTTATGGTTAATAAAATGGGTTTAAGGCATCATAAGGCATTTAAGCGCTTCAATAATTTCGCCCAGTTTTTGGCAAAATTGGTGCTCCATTAACGTTTTTGGGGGCAAAATTGTAGAATGGTGCCAAATTTGGAGGAAATTGTGGAGCGATTAGTGCAGAAACTTGGAGAAGTCATAAATAAATCAGTTTTTTACCAAATTTGAGGCAGAAAGAGACTACAAAAGAATTTTTGGGCATTCTGGAGTCGATGGAATAAGTTTTAGAGCTGATTAAGCATTATAAACATACGTAATCACACTTTTTAGCATAATAGACGAGGGGCAAGCCATTGGAAGTTGGACTAAGGAGACGTAGCCCAGGCGGGGTGAACTCCTTCATCATGTGCTGTTGTGTTACTGTTTATGGTGATGTTAATGTTTGTTAGATGTTGTTATTTAGTGTTTTGTTTATGTTAATTTGCTCAAGAAATTCACATAAAAACTCATTGTTAACTTGCAATTTACCTCATAATCCTTAAGCACTTTGTTTATATTTTGAATTGGAATTTAGCACAAAAAACACTAATTTTTCCATTCAGATCATGCAGGCACAACTACCGTACTAGTCACGAAAATCTTGAGGTCATATTCATCTAGAAGGCATGAAATTCTTGCCTTCGAGACTACATAGTTGGAGGCTCCCTCCAACTGATCTCGATCTCTAAGCCCGTGAGTTGCCATTTCTGCCGTCAAGAAAAAAAAGATGTTGAATTTTCTCCCTCTATTTCTCCTCTGTGTGGCGCTATACTGCCTCACGCACTCCTTGTTGGAGATTGTAGATCAACCACCCAAATCTGCTGCTTAGATTTTGAAATATAGAATTCCTCGGCTAGGAATTCCTTGTGGAAGAAAATTCCCTCACTGTGCTTCTTCTTTCTCTTTCGGCGACTTTCTGCCTAGCAACATATTTCCTACAGAAAATAGCATCCCACCAGCACTAACTTTGAGGCTATGTGTTTCTCCCTCTTCCATAACAAAATTTCGATTTTGAATCCCTTCCTCTCCGTCGACTCACTCAGAGAGAGACTTTCCTCAAAAATTCAGCCCTCCTGGCCTAGACTGCACAATCCTTCTTAGGATTTGAACTACTGCCTCCTGTAGCTATTCGATCTCTTGCTCAGTGCTGGCTCTGCTCTTCTTATTCCACCTACAACACTTTGATACCATGTGAAAATTCCAAGTCCAGAATCCTGCTGCAGCCAACTGAAAAATACTTCACCTACATGTTATTTAATGAACAAGTTATTTACAATGTTCTTATGAAAATACTTAAGCAAATCATTATTGCAGCCTTCAGTTGAAACAAGAAACTGAGCAATTAAAAAAAAACATCCCATAGACATCATTTTTTTGGACGAACATCCCCCAAAAAACCGAATGCGGGAAAACCGATGCAACATATTTGAGGGTTTTATTATTAAAGAACAATAATTTATAAATACATCTCTGAATGTCTCTCTGGAAAATTCAGTTATAGAGAATATTACTGACAGGAAGATTGGTGAGCTTACCTCACACTATCACTATAAATACTGACTGATCCGACCACTGAATGAGATCCCTTTGATAGGCTTTGCGTTGCCTCTGCGCAGTCCCAACATCAACCCTTATGGGCGCTACGTCACTCAGTTTGTGGATCGATCTACTCCCCAGAATGTTCGATCTCTTCCTCCCGGTCTCACACCCTAGATCCCGGCTTCTGAAATCAATTCTTCAGCAAAAAATTCATATTTCCTCTTTTCCCTCTATGTAGCCTTTGCGTGGCCCTACATGGCTCTACGTCAACCTCTCTGGCTTTACTTTGGAGTTGTTGGATCTCTCTTTGCCCTTATCTGTTGATGATTCTTTGACCGAGATAGATTTCTCTCCAGAAACTTTCTCTGCCTCGCTCTACGTGGCAATCTCTCGATCAAACTTTTCCTATGAGCATTGCTCACTTTAGAAAATTGGATCACTCGATCTCTCGGTGTGTTTTCCAAATGACCCTCAAGCTTCCTTAAAAAATATTCTCGTTTACATTCAATGACCCAGATTAGAAGCTAATCAATGGCTAATATCATTCTGACTTGATCCTCGTCTTCTTCTAGAAGTTACATCCACATTTTAGATTAACACCCATTAATTATTCTAATTTCCTAAGTTTAGACTCTTTTTTTTTCCACAGAAAAAAAATCGAACTTTCTATTATATAGATAGTTTCAGAACATATGCAGAGAATTTCAATAACAGAGCCATTCCCTTCTTTCAAATGGAGATGGTGACACAACTGCTTTACAAGACCTATGCTGATGCAAAGGAGCCAGAAAAAACCAAAAAAGAACCTCTCAAGGCGCCAATGCATCTCCTTTAGCTCATCATCTCCCGGATAACCGAAACAGAGATGAGAGCAGAAGGATAAGAATGCACTGACAAAGCCCAAGGCTTCTATAGATCAACAAGAGGAACTGGCAGTAGAAACTATCCCAGTCCCCAGAAGAACATCAGATTATAACAAAAATGGAGCCCAAAACCTCCTTACACAAGGAAAACAGTTCTGGACTCGAATAAAGTAGCAGTTTTTGAGTTTTTTGAGAGAAAATATGTACATAACAGAAATAAAATAGCAGATTTTAAACAAAATTCGGTTGTTCCCTAGCATGAACAGCCCCGTTCACCTTTTCAGTTACTGTCCAGGACCCCAAATCTTGCTGAGCACCTTCTTTAGATAATCGATCTGCTTCCTGGTTCCTTTCCCTGTAAATGTGACAAACAGATATCTCAGAGAAGAAACATTTAAGATGACGGATCTCCTTAAGTAAAGGTAACAAAATATAATTCCTGCACTACTGTGTCCCATTGAACCAATTCACAACATTCCTAGAATCACCAAAAATTTGAATCTGTCTCAAATGTTTTGAAATCAACCAGCAAAGAAGAAAATGGAGGGCTTTAAGTTCAGCAAAATTATTGGACCCTTGCCCAAGGCCCACCGAAGCACGGAGAGATTTATCATGTGAAAGATGAATAATTAAGCCAGCACCGCAAGAACCATTTAAACCCGAGGCCCCATCAAAAAAATCCCACGGAATTGAATCATTTATTACTTCAGGATGAATGTTTCGAGGAGGGCCTGGACCAGAAGGAGTAGGAATGCTGTCATAGATGGCAGCTCCCTCTGCTGCCAATCTGGCAATGGGGAAGGACTGCTCATTGAAGATCACCTTGTTACGGGCAATCCACGTTCCCCATGCTATAAGAAGAGGGATAGATCTGACTTTATCATTTGGAGCCTCTTGCCACCAATGATTCCAAGCCTAAGGAAAGTCTTCACCGTGCCAACTCAAAGGAATATTAACCAATCTCAAGGTTTCTGCCCATAGGCTGGAGTTAAAAGGGCACAAAAGAAAGAGGTGGTGAATATTTTCTTCAGCTGACTTGCAGAGGGAACACCAGCTCAGCCCCAATTTCCCCCTCTTTTAGAGAAAGTCCCAAGTTGGCACTTTGTTTTGGAGGATGCACCAAAAAAAGAGTCTGGTCTTGGCTGGGCATTTCAGCTTCTAGATTGGTTTATACCACCAGCTCGGGGCTCCCCTCCCTACTTGAGCCATCAACCACTTATATCCTGATTTAGGAGAATAGAGGCCTGACTGCGCATACACCCAGCGCAATTCATCAATTGTATCTGAGATTCGAACAGAAGAAAAGATTAAGGCTGAAACATAATGGTTCCATTCTTCCAACCACTTGTCCTCTAAATGCAAGTCCACACCTGTGAGCCAGCCTTGTTTCACGAGAGAGGTTGTTCTAGGTTCTGCTACCTGATTCAAAGTATAAAAACCTCTTTCATTTATAAAGTCAACCAGAGCAGGAGAGAGGGAGAAACTGTCAGAGAAACCAACCCAAGGATCACATCCTAGACAGACTTGAGTACCATCTCCAACATTCCAGGCCAAACCTCGTTCAATTGTCTGAACCGATGCCACAACAGCTTTCCAAACAATAGATGCATTTTTTGAGGATTTCACTGGAGAGCGAATCCAATCCAGAACAAAAACCTGATTGATATATTTTCTTTTTATGACCAATACCCAAAGAGAGTTTGTTGAGATCAAACACCAAGCAAGCTTGGCTGCTAAGGATTTTGCAAAGGACGATAGATTTTTAATCCCCCAACCTCCCCATTTCTTGGGTTTAGTGATTTTATCCCAGGCAACCCAGGGGGAGACTTTGTCCAATTTTGACCCTGTCCAAAGGAATTTACTGCATAGTTTAACGATTGAGGTCAAGATGCCTTTTGGGACCCATGAAAGGCTAGCCCAATAAACTGGAATGGCCATCAAAACTAACTTAATCAAGACTAGACGGCCTGCCCTCGAGAGCCACCTGAAACTCCAATGGTTAAGCCTTTTTTCCACTTTAGCAAGTAGCCATTTCCAGTCATGGATTCTGTAGTTGTCAGGTTTGAGATAAAAGCCTAGATATTTAAAGTTGTCCTGCAAGGGTCTGACTTCAAAATTCAAAAGTCTTCTCACTCTACCGATCTCTTCAGCAGAAAGGCCAGAGGGAGTGAGAGTCGACTTTTGATCATTTATTTGGAGGCCTGTTGCTTTAAGAAAGAGATCCAACAGATTTTTTAAAGCACGACAATCCTCCATGCTCCCATTAACAAACAACAGTATATCATCCACGAAAAGGAGATGTGTAATCCAAAGATTTTGTGCCACTTCAATGCCTTTGAGGTTACCCTGTCTTTTGCCTTTATGAATCATTAGGCTTAACCCTTTTGCTGCCAGAAGAAACAGTAGAGGAGATAAAGGACAGCCTTGCCTGAGGCCACGTTCAGGATTGAAAAAAGAGGTTGCAGCACCATTAATCAGTAAATAAATTGCAGAAGAAGATACACAGCTCATGATCCATCCGCAAAACCAAATCTAAAGCCAAGATGAGTGAGTAATAGCCTCAGATACAACCAAGTGAATCTATCATAAGCTTTAGACAAATCTATTTTAATAATAGCCCCTTTCCTTCCACTTCGCTTCAGGATGTGAAGAGATTCTTGAGCTACGTCTATGGATTCATGGATTTGTCGTCCACTCAGAAACCCAAACTGTTCCGGGGAAATGTGACTGGAGAGGAAAGGCTTAATCCTGGAGGCTATGACTTTCGCAATGATTTTATAAACACAAGTGCAGAGAGAGATAGGCCGGAAGTCAGCAAAGGAGTTTGGCTGGTCGAATTTGGGAATCAAGGCGAGGAAAGTTGAATTGAAAGGGGGAAAGATGGATCCCGAGGCTCTGGATTCATCTACAACAGCTACAAGCTCATCACCAAGCACATCAAAAAAGTGCAGGAAGAATTAAATAGTCCAGCCATCCGGGCCTGGACTTTTGTCCCTTTGCATTCCTTTGAGAATATCCTTGACTTCTTGTTTAGATACAGGAGCCATGATGGCTTCGTTGCCTTCCTCCTCAATGAAACTAGGAAAAAACTGGGCCACTCTGATGAATTCTGCTATAGACGCTTCAACCGGGGCTTTAAAAAGATCTTTAAAATAACAAATACCCAAGGAAGCCAGATCCTCAAACGAAGAAGCCTTTTCACCATTATCTTTAGGGATTTCCCAAATAGTGTTTGCGAACTTCTGACCTTTAGCGTAGTTTTGGAATAATTTAGTGTTCTCATCACCCGCTTGAAGCCATATCGCTCTGCTTTTCAAGCGCCAACTTTCTTCCATGAGCTGAAGAATGCTTCTCCTGGAGGCCTCCAACTCCTTGATTTTATTCCTCGATTCAACAGAGGCATATCCTCCCCCTTCTGGTTCTTCCAACAGTGCAAGTTTAGAATTGACCCTTTTAAGCTCCTCTTCTTCCTTCTCCTTTTTTCCAGCAGCCCATCTTTTGGATGCTGCTTTAATTTTCTTCAAATTGTTCCAAATAAAAGCACTCCTTGAAGTGTCAGGGCTGAGAGTATCTTTCTCCCAAGTTGCTGAAGAGAGTTCATTATACGAGTCATCCTTAAGCCAGGTAGAGTTAAATCGGAAGGGAATTCCGGGTTTTTTCCCATCACCTTTAATTTCCAGAAGGATAGGAAAGTTGTCCGAGACGCCACCTTCACCTACCCAATGGCGGTAGTTCATAAGTTTATCCAACAAAACTTCGCTTAACAGAAAACGGTCGATCTTCTTTCCCACCCAATCCTGCCCAATCCTTCTGTTTCTCCAAGTAGGTCTCAGCTTCAGAAGGGGCATGTCCACTAGATGGGATAGGGCCAGGTGATTCCTGAAGAAATCAGTTAAGGGGTCAGCTCTGGCCGAAGCGCCCCAAGACTCCGCTTCCCCCAGAGAGAAGTTCAAGTCTCCACCAATGATTAAATTTGGGTGAGCAATCCAGGAGGAGCGGAAGACAGAAGACCAGAAGCGCTCTCTATCCACACAAGGCCCATAAATATTTAAGGAAAGAAAGGAGAGATTTAGCTCACTGGAAAAAAGCTCCAAGGCCAGAACACTCGAAGAACACCAAGAAGAGACATAATTTAGTTTCTTAGGATTAAATCCAGTAACCACACCCCCTGATCTCCCTACAGCATCGAGGGCGAAAAAAGACCAATCAGGCAGAAGTTTAGAAGTGGTACTGATAACCTCATCCCATTTTCCCAGAGTTTCCTGAAGCAAAACTATGTCTGGATTCTGAGAACTCACAAGTTCTTTGAAGGCTAGCTTTTTAGGCTGGCTAGCTAAGCCTCTGCAATTGAATGAAAGTACAATCATGGCACATCTTCTGGGGGTGGTCGCTCTGCTCTAAGCACCCCAGTAAGAGACATCTGTTTACCATCAACAATATCCACAACAGCTTTCGATTGAGCTTTAGAAAGGTTGGATTTCCTGCCTCTCATTTTCCTGGCCCCTATTACTACAGGATTCGAGGCGAGACCACCTATAGCCGAGCCAGACCCGCCCCTGTTTGCCCGAGGTCTGAGGTTATAAGGGAGAGGTTCAGAATCAGATATCCGAGAACAGGGGACCTGAGGAGCTTCAACAACTGTAGAGGACAAGAGACCAGAGAGTTCGGGAGCAAATAAGATAACACTATCAAGGGAAGACACAGAGAGGTTTAAAGCGGATAAATCATTCAAAATCTGCTTGGAAGGACCAGGCTCAGCACAATCAAAAAAAGGAATACAAGCAGAGGACTGATGCGAGAGAGGAGAGGAGGAGGACATATTCGCCTGAGACGCCCCAACTAGTTCAACAACTTGTAGGGGAACCAGGGAGTCTGCCAGATCCTCGAAAGGGAGGGAGGAAGGGCCAACTGCAGCCTCCTGGGCCTGATCTGCGATCACCACAGGGGAAGAGGGCGCCTCCTGTACCATAGGTCCTGTCTCTGCTTCCTTAGGAGCCTCATCCAGATCTAAAACAGTGACCTTCTCCTTCCTGTACTGCTTTCTCTATCTGTGCCTACGATGGTGACCGAGTGGACACTCCTTCGCCAAATGACCTGTCTTATGGCATCTATTGCACCGGAAGGGAAGGTGCTCGTAGTCTAGCATCTGCAGAAACTCCATATCCCGATAATAAAGTGTCATCGCATCCGAGAGACCTTCTCTCGGGTTCAAGCTCACCAATATACGAGCCACGCTATTATCCCTGGTTTGTATGTAAGACTTATCAACTTCTAGAAAAGTGCCCAGAGTGTTTCCAATAGAGACAAATACAGAATCTGTCCAGAACTACAGAGGCAGTCCAGGGAGCTTAACCCATACCGGCGATTCTGCCATTTTTTTTTTCTGGGCATCAAAGAGGGGTGTCCATCTTCTAAAGAGAATAGGCCTCTTCCCAAAAAACCAGTTTCTTTTGAGGACCCAATCCACTTGTTCTTTCCTTTCAAACGTAATACTGAACCGGCCTCTTGCAAGAATTGAAATGTCTACAGGCATACCTGGAGAATCTTTCCACAATGATTGGGCCCAATCAGAGATGTAGTCTACCGAGTATTTCCGACCCCTTACTCTGCCAACAATCATAATCTCAGTTAATTCCATAACATTCTCAATGCCAATATCCACACCCAATAAACATTTTGGTCGAGCTTCTTTCGTTTTAATGGATTTGGCATTCTTCCGCTTCTCTCCCACAACTTTCTTGAAACCCTCCTCTTCTGCTACCGGGTTGATTTTAGGGACATCAACCCTTAAAGACTCGAGCAGTATCTGCCTAAGGTCCTCAATGGATCTAGGAGGCACAAAACCCTTAATTAGACCCAGCTGGGCACAGACCCCTGTAGCAGCTTCAAGTCGCGGAGCATACTCCTGGTTTTCAGAGGCCGATGATTTTGGGGGGAGGTCGACTGCCTCATTCGAGGAAACCCTAGACTGATCGCCGAGACCTGGAACCCCATCCCTCACAGGAAAGGGCAACCCTCCTTCATTCTGCTCTACAAGCGCTAGATCCTCCGCCACCCCTTGAGAGACGGCCTTTATAAATACATTCTCCACCCCAGGAAAACACAACCCCCCCCGAAACCTCCTGAGGGGGTCTACCCAAAAAAGAGAGACCAGCAGGGTTGTCAACCCTAGGCAGAAGAGGACCCTACAAAAACTGAAACCCACTACAACCCACTACGTCTTCTAAACCTCCAGTAGCAACAAAGGGAGCATAATTACCTTGAGGCACCGAGAGAGGCAGAGACCGATCGAGGGTGATCGCCGCCTTGAAGAGATCTTCAAAAGTCTGAGGACGACCGCTGCTCGGAAACTGTGGGCTATGGAAACGATGCCCACTCCTGGAACCGACAAGGTTTTTTCCTACAGGACCAACCCCTTGCGACAAACCTCCCAAAGCTGCTTCAGCAGCCAGATCAAGAGAAATCGGTTTGGGAAAGAAGTGTTCGAGATTTTTCTCCGAGATTTCCAAACCCCAGCAGGCGAGAAGGTCTTCAGGAGAGGGTTCTAACTCCACTGAGACACTGTCGAAGCCCATTGTAACTGTCAAAAAACCCTCTTAAGGAAAACAACAGAAAGGCGCAAAACCTGCTTGACCGCAGAAACCCTAACTTCCGAACTCCGTTGAATGAAACCGAAAACGCACAAAAGGAACAAATACATTCTGAAAGCTGTAGCGTTAACCTCTGTACGTCTGGAAACTGACCTCGAACCTGGAGTGAACACCAAGGAGGAGTGCTGGCAGCTTCTGCATCACCCTCTTGCGAACCCCTGTCACATCCATCGTCCTTAAAATGGAGCACATCCACAAAATTTCCTAAGTTTAGACTTGGGGTCTCATTAAAAATAATTAATTTATCAAATAAAATTGTCTCTGGGTGGAATTTCCCCAAACAATGTATGGGTTATCTCGAATACATTTGTCTAAGCGTCTCCACAAACTTTGAGACTTAGACCACATCTGATGCTACCCCAGATCAACAAGTGGGGTGTTGAATTTAGATAACCATGGTGTTTTATGCTTGATGCACTTTTACTTCAATATTTATTAGGCCCAATACAAGATAGAAATCACATAAAATTGAAATTAAAACGCTGATAGAACATAATAATAGATCAATAGAAGACAAGCCAAATATAGATCAGATTTACAATTCCTTTTGTCGAGCAAAGATATGAGATATTGTGGCGTTACGACAGTCAGCAGGATGCTTCAACCAGCAAATTATTTCTCGGTCAGCCAACACTTTCATGTGCCACACCCACAACCCTAAAAGACAGCTCATCACAAGACAACGCAAATCAAACCAGGGACAATGCAAAAAAGTCAATGTAACAAACTAAGGCTTCGGTCAAACAACCCATAATTCCTTGATTTTAGTGCCTAGCTGTACAACCTCTTAAAATTGGAATTTCTGCAGAAGATGGAGGTCAAACAACCAAGGGTTGACCATGGTCAACGCTGCAGCAGGAAAAAACCCTAAATAGATCAGCATAGAAAATAGAAAGCCCTAAATAGATCAACGTAGAAAACAACAACTTCACTCCACATGTGTGAGGGAAAGAGGCCTCCAAAGGTTATCGAACCAATCAGATCACAATGAGAGAATCTGTGATGAGATGATGAGAAAATGACCTCCAAGTTTCTCCAATTTATATTCATTAATGAGGGTGTGTGAGACATCTCTTAGGCATATGGGATAAATCTGGCTGACCTTGCACATGTGCATGAGTGCATGAGTCCTAGGTCTTTCATCTCAAAATCGAAATCTAGGTCCCTCTTACATTGATGAATGAGAGGGTCAACACCTGTCAGGAAGAGATCATCCACATAGAGAACCAAAATGAGAGGCCTTTCTCTATCAACCTTAAAATAAAGGTTAGGATCAAGATTACTTCAAGTGAAGCCCAAATTCATCAAGTAGCAATATATCCTCTCGTACCAAGCCCTGGGGGCTTGCTTCAACCCATAGAGGGCTTTCTTCAACCTGCATACATGGGTGTCTCTATCTCATACTTTGAACCCCAGAGGTTGCTCCATGTACACCTCTTCCTTTATAGATCCATGCAGAAAAGTGTTCTTCACATCCATCTGATGTAGACTCCATCCTTGTGTAGTAACAAGGGAAATAATAGATCGGATGGTGGTATAGCGAGCCACGGGTGAAAATATATCATCATAATCTATGCTTACTTTTTTAGAGAAGCCTCGGGTAATGAATAGTGCCTTGTACTTTTCAACACTTCCATCATATCCAAGCTTGATCTTATAGAGCCATTTCAAGGTGACAATAGATTTTTCCTCCGGTCTTGGGACCACTTCCCAGACATCATTCTTCATAATGGACTCATATTCTTCGTGCATAGCATCCTTCCAAACTTGATGCTTCACGACTTCTTGATATGTTCCAGGCTTAGATTGTACTATCATACTCATGGATGCTAGATACCAATGGTATCTCTTCAGATTCTTGCTTTCACGAAATGTCCCACTTGGGGCAATATGTCTCTCGACATCTTCGAGAGTATCCCTAAGCCATGAGGGTTTTCTCTTATTTTAAGGATGTGTATCAATGGTATCCATAGGTCCTTCAACATCGGGCATCAGGTCATCCTTCGACTCTTCCAACTTCCTTGCTTCTTCATCTTCTTTGTCTTCTTTGGAGCTAGGAAGATTTCTCACTTTCTTGAGGGAAACACCTTCATCGAAGGTGACATTGTGGCATATATCCACTTCTCTTTGACCAGGCACATAGATTTTATATTCCTTTAAAGTTTCACTATAGCCCACAGACATTCCATTATTTCCAGAAGCATCCAGCTTGCTTCTCTTTTCTTTCGGAACATGAAAGTAAACAGGACAACCAAAAACTCTAAAATGAGAAACATCAGGTTTCTTACCAAAGAAGACTTCTTTGGGAGTTTTGGAGTCCAGAGTGAAGTGCAGGCATCTGTTTTGAACATACACATCAGTGTTCGCAGCTTCTCCCCATAGAAACTTCGGAAGACCTTTGTCACATAGCATTGCGTAGGCAGCTTCCACAATGGTCTTGTTCTTTCTTTCAGCAACACCATTTTGGTCAGGAGTGTACGCAGTTGTGGTCTCCCTCTTAATGCCAGCTTCTCTACAAAAGTCATTAAAATCATTTGACTCGTACTCAGTCCCATTGTCGGTCCTCAAAACTTCGATTTTATTCTCGGATTGATTTTCCACCAAAGCCTTGAAGGTAAAAAACCATTTGAGTGCTTCGTCCTTGTTCTTCAAAAAATATATCCAGGTCTGGTGGGAGAAGTCATCAGTAAAAGTCATGTAATAGGAACATCCTGCCAAGGATGTCACTGGGAGCATACCAGATAAGTCATAATGTATCAACTACAAGATATCAGTTGTCTTTGTGACACTTAAGGGGAATAGTCCCCTTGTATGCTTCCCTTAGGCACAATCCTGGCATATACCTTCATGATCATCTCTCAATTCGGGCATCCCTGTCACCACCTTCCTTGATTCGGGAAGGGCTTTGTAATGAAGGTGTGTAAAACCTCTAGTGCCATAACTCTGTTTGAAGAGTTGTATCACATGTCATAGCCCCCAATGGATTTCCTCCAACGTGGTAGAGTGTGTCAACTCTAAAACCAATAGAAAGAGCTTCCTTGAAGTTCTTCTTCCAGATAAGTATCTTTCCATCGAGGAATGCCACCTTGAACCCTTTGTCTTCCATTGCCGAAATGGACACAAGGTTCTTCTTCAAATTAGGTACATACAACACATCTTGTAATCGGATGACTTGACCTTGAGATAAATGGAGGGTCACAGTCCCCGTCCCTTTCACGGGATATGTGGCATTATCTCCAAGGATAATTTCCAGATTAGTATCCTTCTCAACCAAATCAGAAAGGGCTTCTTTATAACCAGTGAGGTGCCTTGAAGCACCACTATCAATTAACTAGACATCTAGGGTGTCGGGTGGAGATGCAGCAGAGACGGCAGATACAAGGATAAAATCATTTATCTTATTGTCAACAACATTAGACTCATTGTACCTGGAATTTCTTGACCTCTTGAAAGGTTGCCCATTTCCATTACGATTAGAGGGAGCCTTCCTTTTTCCTTGGAACCTGTTGTTCATACCATTCCTTCTCGAGTTGTTGTTGTCGTCATCCCTGGGAGAGTCCCTTCTGTTAGGGCACTCTCTTACATAGTGACCAGTCTTGTTACAAATGTAACATATTCCCTTCATTCCTTTGGGCCCCGCTCTACCATGGTTTTGATTTCTCGAGCCACCATGGTTCTTCTTCTTTGCATGAGCAGCGAAGGCAGTAGGGTCACTTCCATTACCATTAGAGGCATACTCCATCATTCTTGTTTCCTCTTGAGTGCATCTCGTCAATATTTCATCAAAATCAAGAATCACATTATTATTGAGAATAGTGGTATTGAATACATGCCAATCACGGGGGAGACCTCCAAGTGCAATAAGAACCATCTCTCGATCATATATGCTTCCCCAATAGCTAGGAGGTTATTCCTGATTTCAGTGAGCCTCATAAAATAGGATTGATATTCTTCAATTTATTCTTGAAGAAGAGGATTTGATTAGCATTGCTAGCCCTGAACATGCTCACCAGCTTATCATACATCTCCTTAGATGTATTCGGCTCAGAAATGTAAGCAACCAAGTGCTGATGAATATCATCCTGGATAATCATCTTTGCTTTGGTTTCCCCTTTTCTATACATCGTCTTCGTGGCAGCGACTGCATTTGATGGAGGCTCTTGAATATTCCCTTGTACATAGTCCATGACATCTTGATCTTCTAGCGCCAAATCCAAGGACATCTTCCATGCATGATAATCAAACTTATCAGTCAATTTATCATTAGCCTTGAAACCCTTGTAGGTTGAGGAGGCCATTTGTCCTAGATAGGATTTCTTCCTTCAGAGATAGCTTCTAACACCAGCTTGGACTCTTGGACTTTGTCTTCACCTCAGCTCTGATACATTGTTAAATTTAGATAACCATGGTGTTCTATGCTCGATGCACTTTTACTTCAATCTTTCTTAGGCCCAATACAAAATAGAAATCACATAAACTTGAAAGTAAAATGTTGATAGAACACAATAATAGATCAATAGAAGACAAGCCAAATATAGATAAGGTTTACAATTCCTTTTGTCCAGCAAAGATATGAGATATTGTGGCGTTACTGTGGTCAACAGGATGCTTCAACCAACAAAGTATTTCTCGATCATCCAACACTTTCATGTGTCACACCCACAACCCTCAAAACTAGCTGATCAAGGGTCAACACAAGTAAAACCAGGGACAACGCAGAAAATCCAACGCAGGCAGCTTCAAAAAAGTCAACGCGTCAAACTAGGGCTTCAGTCAAACAACCTGAAATTCCTCGATTTTAGTGCCCAGTTGTTCGACCTCATAAAATTAGAATTTCTATAGAAGATGGAGCTCAAATGACCTAGGGTTGACCATTGTCAACGTTGTTAAACGCTGCAACAGAAAAGCCCTAAACAGATCAACGCAGAAAATAGAAAGCCCTAAACAGATCAGCGCAGAAAACAATAGCTTCGCTCCACACGTGTGAGGGAAAAATGCCTCCAAAGGCTATCAAACCAATCAGATCACAACGAGAGAATGTGTGATGAGATGATGAGAATATGACCTCTAAGTCTCTCCAATTTATATTAATTAATGAGGGTGTGTGACACATATCTTAAGCATGTGGGATAAATCTGGCCGACCTTGCACACGTGGAAAATAAATTCAAAATCAATGTTCTGCTCATCTGATCGAGATGATCTTTAGATCAATATAGCACCTCTTCGAAAGAGGAATCCAACAAAAATATGACCATCGTCATATGAGCAGTGCAACATGGAGCTTGGACCTAGTTGCCCAAAATTAACATAGGGCCTGTGAGGAGTCCAACATCCGCTCTATAACAGTGATCGCATCTAGATTCCCATGAGTGACAGAACTCTCAACCATAATGAAGGAAGAGCCACAAATTTCGCTATGCAATACCAAAGCTCGATAGACCAGAGCCTCAAATTCAAACAATTTCGAATGAGAGGCCCGAAATCTATTGGAGTCGAATGTATAGTTGAATTCCTAGCCAGGTCACGAGCCAATTGAATTGGACGTGACCAACTTTGCTTGAAAATATTATCACCATGGAGAGGCATGACTGGGGCACACTAAACCAGAAAAATTAACTTGATACTCTGACGTATTAGCCTAATTAGCTCAACTTGCATGAAGTGAACTAACTCTCCACCAATGAATAAATGGTTGCATCCAATAACCGTTCCCACCTCCTAACTGATAAGCCACTTGTACCCATCTGCGAGCCACTTGGAGCTCATCATATCAATTCTAAGGTAACTAGATTGGGGAGCCCGTCGGAGAATGGAGTTTCGGTGATCTGAGAGGATTGTAATGATGCTCATGAATTCCTTCCAAAGAGACTTTAGGATAACGCTATCCCGCCGAGACAAAACCATGTGAAGAAAAAAAAACATATTAAGGAATTTGGTGAAAATACATTCGATCATTAATCTCAATGATGCCTTGAGTTAGGGTGGCTCCTTTTTTAGCTGACACATCCAATCCTGAATTCTGTTGCCTTAGAATGTGGTATAATTTCAAATCCTCAAATTGAGAGATTAAAATGGAAATTCTTTGGCATATGGACACTTAATCATTACTGATGGAGTTTTTTTCCCTTGTAAATTGACGAATTACCAACATTGAGTTGCCAAAAACATTTAACTTGGATATGTGGTTTTCTTTTGCAACTTCCATGCCTTCCCATCACACTAGGTACTTCGCTTAATTATTTGTTGTGAATCCCATACCCCAAGTGAATTTTTCTATCATTTTTTCGTCAGGACCCATAATGATCCCTCCCGCTCCAGGCTCCCCAAATAAAATTTGGTTTTATTAAAAAAATAATTAAAAATAAATAATTTCTTCTACCTTTTGTAAGCTGGTAAAAATTATCAAAATTTTGTTTTCTATTTGGAGAGTGGATAACTATCACTTGATTTTGTTCATAAATGTAAGTTAATTAAGAAAATCAAACCACCTAAAATGATCAACTAAGGAGGTATATTTTCATTTTTATCGAATGTTTTTAATCTTAAAACTTATCTTCTTAGATTTAAGGAAAACCAAATCTTAATTAATTTGAAAAAAATATTCCACTTTTATCGGATGTTTTTTTTTATCTTAAAACAATTACCTATTTTCTTACATTTTAAGAAAACCAACTCTTAATTAATTGGAAAAATATCTAAATCTTACTTAAAAGGAGTATAAGTTTTTAATTAATTTAAAACAATTTAAAATCTTACCAACTAAAACACTATTTTAGTCTATGACTCATATCCACTAATCCTGATTACGAGCCGCTTTGCAACTTTCTCTGCACCATCACTTTGTTAGGGTTTATGACAATGATTTATGTTGCTCAACCCTTTCCTTCCCCAATCCTCCATTTCCCTGGCAGTTAGCTCTGGTAACTCCCAACGAATGGTCACCCCAGGTAGAGGGACCATTGGTCCCTCCAACCACTCTATCAACGTGAAACAACATCATGCATAGAAACCCTTAAAGTCCAAAATTGACGATGCCATGGAGTCAGAAATAAGTGACATCTCACTCTGAGAGTTGATCGACATATTGTCTACGAAAGGCACCAACACTTTCATAGCCAAATTTGTAGAGATTAGTAGATTGTATATTCCAACGACAAGGCTAAATGCTAGAATCGAGCACATGAGGACTCATTCCCTCATCTGCAAATTCATTGGCATCTGGTCCACTTTATTGTGATAAGATTGAAGTTGAAATCAAATTACGAGGTGAAATTAGGCTCCAAAGATTTCTTCATAGTCATCATCTCATTGGTATAAGATCTCTACTCAGTAATGGAAGGAGGCCCTTACTTCTTACTCTCATTAGGGATTTACATGCGTCAATGGGTAGAGCGCTTTAAGACTGATAAATATGACTTCTCATGGGCACGAGTGTGGATTCATCTCTACTCGCTCCCACAAGAGTAGTGGGTTCCTGAAACCCTAGCCAAAATTGGAAATAAGCTAGGTAAATTTGTTCATATTTCATAGCAAACCAAGCAAGGTAGGAACACCTCCTACACAATGATTTGAGTCTATATAAACATCTCAGCACCCTCCTGGAGGCCATAGGCCTAGAATCATAAGACATCCTTCGGATACAAATGCTCGATTATCCGCATATCCCATTCAGATGCAGGAAATGCCATGAGCATGACTATCTCTTCTGCGACTGTCCTCTCAATGCTCCCAAGAAAGACCCAAATAAAGTGACAACCAATGACGATGAAGGATTTAACAAGATCCAGTCAAAGCTATGTAATATCAAGAAAAACAGTGCGCCTAGTGCCCCCAAAAGGAAAGAAACTAGAAACAACTTTTAGGTCCTTGCAGATCTGCAGGAAGGCCAAGAAGCCCCAACTCCAACCCCAACACAGGAAAATACCCCATAAGGATCAAGGAAGCAACACATGAAAGAAGTAACAACTCCATCTAGCATTAACATGACTCATGCACATGGCAAGAATATGGAGGGAGACGCTCCTCGCTAGCTAGAGGACATAAACATACTGGAAGATAAGGATCTCATGGAAATAGAAGGCCTAGATCTAATGGCCATGGAGGATGCATGCAAGAGCAATGACCTAGAAGCGATCCCCCAGAAGAAAATCAATCTCAATTTGGTTTCACTACAAAAAGAAAAAACAACACAATGGTTGGGCATTCAAAGCTCCATCTCCAAAGACAACAAAAAAGGAGCTAAAGAATCCAATAAGAGAGGAATAAAAACAACTCTCCACAAAATTAAATCGCTAGGGAGGAAACTAGTGGAGTATGGCAAGTACAAGTATATTTCAGAGATCTTTATCTATCCCCCCTCCCTTTTCTCATGAAGATCATCGCATGGAATATAAGGGGTTATGAATATTCCCTATAAGCAATGCATTCTTAAGCGAAGGGATCAAGCAAGATACTTTGTCAGTTTTGTTCATCCAAGAAACAAAATTCTTTGCCTCGAATTTTGAAAAAATAATCTCTTGGGTTTGACGAAATGCTATCACAGTGGATGCTGAAGGTGCCTTGAGAGGCCTAGGCATTTCCTAGAATCTTGCTCAAATCAGTATAGGTGAGCTATATTTATATTCATATGTGATTTAGGTATCTTTTAATTTCATAGGGACAAACTTGCATGGTTTTCTTTCAAATGTTTACGACCCTTAGATGCAAGCCCAAAAGCTTACAATGCTACAACACTTGAACTCTTTAAAATCAAATATGGATAGCCAAAAGTGGATAATAAAATGAGATTTTAGCATGATCACCTCCCTAAAATAAAAGAAAAAAAGGAGGGAGATGAATCCTAGAAACAAAGTCATAAGATTTCAAAAACTTTATTGGGGAGAATCACCTAATAGATCTACAAACCACCAACGACCTATTCACTTGGAATAACAAAATATGGGGGCAAGGATCGAATCTCATCTCATCTTGATCGCTTCCGAGCCTCAAAATCCTCATTACAAACAAAGAATAAGTCACAACAAAGATCCTTCCAGCAGCAGGTTCCGACTGCTGGTCCATATTCCTAACATGGTGCAATCTAGGTAAATCGCTCAAGAAACCGTTCAAGTTTGAACAATTTTGGCGTACTGAAGCTTCTATTATCATCAAAATCCAATCATGGGAGCAAAATGTAGGACCTATAGAGGGATATAAGATGTGTGTCTTCCAACAAAAGTTAAGGAAAATCAAGATCCTTCTAAAAAATGGAACAAAGAGGAGTTCGACAATATTGTTCAGGAGAAGCTTAGGTTAGAAAAAATAAAAGGGAGCTCTCAAATAGGACATTATCACCAATGGAAGGACCGATGACTCATAGGACAAATAATCCACTATGATCTCAAATTTGGAGGAGAAATACAAACAAGAATAAATCTACTAGAGACAAAAGTATAGAATTAATTGTCTCAAAGAAAAAGAATGAAACACTTCCTCTTTCCATCGCTTGAACATCTAACATAGATACAACAATAGAATCACTTCTCTCAGACTGGACAATGGAAACTGTATTGAAACCAAGAGGAAATAGAAGACACCATGGTGAAATTCTATTTGGATATACTCATAGATCCCATGTTGTGTCGTCGAGGTGCTATTTGCAAGATCATGGCCAACATCCATAAGCTGGTGATAGAGGCCCACCATACAACACTGATGAGGCCTATTAACAAAGAATAATTCTAAAAAGCACTTAACCAGATGACAGATGGAAATTCGCCTAAACCAAATGGCTTCATTGTTTCCTTCTTCAAACACTACTAACACTTCTTGCATAGTGAAGTCCTTGAGATCATGAAAGAATCCTGCTCCAATAGAAGCATCCTACCTGCTCTCAATACTACCTTCTTAGCATTAGTGCCAAAGAAAGAGAATATTGCCTCCCTTGGTAAATGTTTCCCCATATCCATTTGCAATGTTATATACAAACTCATCACTAAGGTCATAACCAATCATCTTAGGCCTATTCTCACCCTTCTCATCTTGCAAGAATAAAAAATATGTTTTGAAGGGTGCCAAATCCTAGATGGAATTATCTTAGCCCATTAAACCGTACATTCTCTTATGACTCTCAAGAAGCTTGACATGTTACTAAAAATTGACTTCTCCAAATACTTTGACAAATTCATTTAGTCATACATAGAAAGCCTTCTCCGCTCCATTGGATTTTGTGAGGAATGGATAACCTCGGTCATCCCCTTAATCTCCTCAACATTCTTCTCTATCCTGGTCAATGGCTCTCCTTCAAGCCCATCCTATCCCTCTTGTGGCATCCAACAAGGAAACCTACTCTCCCCCTTCCTCTTTATCCTCATGGTAGAAGGTCTAGTATGGAGTCTGAAAGGGGCGACCCTTCATGAAAACTCCCCCTAACAAACCAACAATTTGTGGAAGACGATTTTCTCATGAACCACCCTTCAATCAAAGAAGCCAAAACAAACAAGGAAATCCTTGACATTTTCTCTAATGCTTCGTTAATGACTATAAACTAGGAAAATTGTTCGATCTTCTTCTTCAACACCCCTCTAATAACTTGAGAAACATCTCCAAAATCCTAGGCTTCCAGGTTGCCACTCCTACATCCAAATACTTAGGTGCTCCACTTAGTGACTCTACCATCAAACACTCATCATGGAACGATCTCCTTAACAAATTAAACTATCTCTTGGAGAATGGGCTTTTCACTCCCTAAACATAGCTACCAAACTAATCCTCCCATCTTTGTGCTTCATTTTAAAACAACATCCAGAAACCATTGATCATCTAATAGGCTCTTGTGAACTTGCTAGCAATCTATGGATCAAAATCTCAATTGGCCTAAACAAACCTATTATAAACCAAGGAGATGTTGTCCAGTCTCTCAAAACTTGGCCCAAAGACCCCTTTCAAAGCCCTCCCCTCAACAAAATATGGAATTTAACCCCTGGGATTTTGGTATGGGATGTCTGGAAGGAGTTCAATCAACACATATTACATGAGAAACATAGATATCTACATAAAATTAGGCTTATGCTCCAAAATAAACTAGAATAAATAATGTTCCTTTCCAACTGGGATGCAAAGGACATACCCTCTCTTCTCCAAGAAAAGTCGATCTTTAACTAGTGGAATTTCTCTTGCCCTCCCGCCACTTTGGCTCCCCCTTGACCACCCCCTTACCATCTAGCCTTGATTCTTGGACCCCCCTCTAGAACAACACTTGAAATGAAATTTCGACGACTTAAAAGGAAACCCAGGGGATTTAGGAATTGGAGGTGAAATTTAGAACTACGAGGGGGAAATCATAAGAATTTACTTTGGATAGATAGGACATGAAAGAAATAATGTGACTGAATTGGAAGCTTTAATTCAAAGGATCCTTATAGTCCAACACAACAATTTCCTCCCACTCATTGTTGAAGGGGATTCACAACTGATAATCCAGATTGAAAAGAGACTTCAATACAACTCCTCCCCTTCCAAATTCTCCATTGGGTGGATATTGGACCTACGCTCTCAACAACTGGCTCAAATTCTATCCCCACAGGAAGCTATCATCTTCTCCCACGTCAAGTGAAAGGCCAACTCCTTAGTTGACTTTCTAGTCTACAAAGGGATCGAGGGACGTTTCCAATTAGGGAAGTGCCTTGCAATTCCCCTCAATCCCCAAATTGGGCTTCCCAATGCCATGAATTGGCTCTACAATACCTCAGGCCCCCAGATTTGGGTGATAGACAACAAATCCAAGGAATTTACTGCCTTCATGAATACAACCTATAACTTACATGATGTGGGAATTTGGTGGTGCCACTAGCACACCTTCCACGGTGTATCGGGCTTGGAGTAGGGAGGTGGTGGCAAGCCAACCCTCCTCCTACATTTAAGGCACATGAAAGGTTGTTATAGTCACCTTGTCGTCTCATGAGAAGAAAAAATCAATATAAGGCTTGGTTCTAATTGCAATGACTATAGATCTCTTTAGTTGTGTGAGGGTGGATAAGGGGTGAAGGTTCACGGAATTGAAATTGATTTCATTACAGATATGGCACGGGAATGAGGTCACTCTTGTAGAGGAGGGTAAGGAAGAGGGAGACCTCCCCTCCCACCCTAACACATGTAAGGTGATGAGCATTTCAATTGCAACATCCCTCATCGCTATCACATAATGGTGGATGACGTGAAATATCAAGAGCTTAGGGTCACATAGAACCACCTCTAGGAACTGTGTAATCTCCTTAGATGTCACTACAAGGTTTAGGAGGACATCAATGTTCTATTGGAGGGCAACATGCTCGAGATGGAATTTCATCTGCACCATGCCAAAGCAGTCTATCGTTGCATTTTTAGCCTCCCGGGCTTGCAACTCTAGGGCTATGTATCTCCCTCGATTGACATTGTGGACAAGTCCCTTTCGCTCTCCCCAACTCATACTGAAGCTCACCACGACATGCCTCGCAACACTTTTCCAAGGCAATGACAGAGTTGTGGTGATTTGAAGCTTTCTTTAGCCATCTTAGGCCCCTCCAACAACAAAAGTGGTAAGGTCTGTCACGCCAAGGTGTCTCTCCTTGCCAACAAAAAATAGAGCATCTAACCTCCTCCAACCAACCGAATTCCATGGGACTCCCACTTCCAGTTGACCCAAATTACTATAAGCCATGCCCTGTGGTCCAAGAAGACCCTCCAAAGCGCTAGCTGGGCATGGCTCATTTCCCAAGGTAACTAATTTTGTGGCCTTAACGTCTCTCTGTTCTCGACTCTCGTAATGGTTTTTCTTGTTTTATTGCCATGTAACTTTCATGAGGTCCCTTGGTTTATCCTTCGTGGGCAGAGGCATCCTCATGCTTTTCTAAACTATCTTATCTCTCAGCCTCAGGCCTTTGTTCATGGACGGTTTCCGTTTAGCTTCAATGCTTAGAAGTTTGTAATTTTTGTACCACCAATGTAATACAAAGCTTTTTCACTTAAAAAAAAATCCACTAATCCTAAAATATCCCATTTAACTAAAACTACATTTCTTTTAAAATACGTGGGCATGTTTCATTTTATGTTTTCATTGATATCTAATAAAATATTTTTTTGGTTAAATTAAAATTTTTCATTTTTTTTTAAAGAAACATATATGTGGTTTTATTAAAATATAAAACTGGGATCCGACCCAGAACCATTAGATTTCTTCAAAGTTTCCAATACCCCTTGTGGGTTTGAGATTGAGCATGGTGACTCAATCCAAACCCTCTAGTGAGATCTCCATATTACAAACAAAATTCCCTTTGCAGCTAAATATTTTCCAAAAAAATTCCAAGGTCTAGATATATTTGCATTCCATTATTTCTTATTGTTTGGACTTCGAATGACTTCTCATTTTCCTTGGCGAGATATTTTTCCCTTTTTCCCAACTTAGATCCAACCTGTGTTTTTTGATGGATCCGTGGAGTTTCTCTTATGAGAGTGGTCTTGTTTATCTTTATCACTTTGTCCATAGGCCCGATCAACTTAAGTAATTACATTTCCAGTATTTTTTCTTGTGATCTCAATGGGGGATCTGGAATTCAAGAGGGTTTGCTGGACCTGGTTCTCCTTTATTTATTAATTCGGTGGTTCCTCTTTGTCATGCATTTCTTCCTGGTTATCTTTTGCTTTCTCCAATAAATCTTCTTTGTCTTCTTTTTGACTTTATTTTACTTCCTCCATGTCCCGGGTCTCTTCTTCTTTATGGATGAAATAATATTTTGTCTAAGCACCTTCCCACCTTTTGGGCCTCCAACTACTTTTTCGAACTTTATTATTCTGGAGCCTCTTGGGACAATTCTTGACTACATGCCCTGTTTCATAACACACTCGACATTGAAATTAAAAATTTTCATAATCAAACTTCTGAACCCATAAATAATTTGGTGTTGTTAGGTCGATCTTGCTAGGAAAGCCCTTGTTGAAATCCATCTACATGCATATTCGAGCATAAGTGGTTTTAGAAAAATGCTCAGATTCTGGGTTGCAACGCTAATATTCTCCTATTGCGTTTACAATAGTAGCTAATGTAGAGAAATTTCAAAGACGAAGGGGAAGGTTTGGAAGTATTGCCCAAACTGGAGCTGAGCAGATTATTGTCGTAACCGAATCAAAATAAGGTAACCAATACTGCATGAAGAGACCAACACTACCCTATAATTAGGGCCCCAAAATCCCAAATGTTCTACTAATCCTCAAGATTAGTGAATAAAACAACAAAAAAACCCTGAGCCAGGGGGGAAAATATTTAGATATTGAGGTTGAAGGGGTTTCCAAGTATCAAATATCCACTTAGGGAGATCAGTCAATCGCGGTCAAAACCCATTAAATCTACCGACCAAACCAAACTTTGAAAAATATTTTGCACTACTGATCACTTGATCCCCTGGAGGGATATTAAAAGCAAAGCTTCATGAACAATAAAAAGAGTAGTTTCAAATTTTAGCACTATACTATAAGAGACGTTGGATTGATCTGCCCAAGAAGAAGGACTTAAAGAACCGATTGTCATTTTTATATTCTTGTCTAGCTTCTCCATTGAATCACGAGTATTCACCATTACAGATTACGAGAACCATGCTACAGGGTAGGGAGGGCTACACAATAACAATTGACTATTCTATATCCCTAGCCCATGACTCAACCAAAGTGACTGCCACTCTGTATTGCAACTCCCTCTTAAATTGCTGCATCATGCTACCTATAGCACTGCAACTGCTAACCGTTGCACCACAACTCAGTTGCTAAGAAGTAAGAAACTAAAGGACATCACCCAACAACTGACAAACAAGTCAGTCTGACTGCATCTCATCATTGAAGCACCCTCTGCTGTTGCTCTACGTTGTCTCTCTAGAGCCTCTGCGCTGCTGCTTCTTTACATTGCGTAAGCACTGCCCCTCTGCGCTGCGGTTTCCAGTGCACTGCACTGCTCCAATCTTTAGTGTTCAAGCACTGCCTTGTGCCTTTCCATGATCCTCTGCATCCACTGACTCTAGTCATCTCGCTACTGTCTTTAGGCTCCCGTAGCGCGTATGTGATCCAAGAGTTTGGGCACCTCAAGGATCCTGCCATCAACATCTATAGCTCAATCTATAGATCTATGTCGCCCCACCTCTTCTCTCGAGATACATGAACACTCATGGCCACATCATCATTGCTGCCATCATCCCCTTTCGTTGTTGCTGCCTTGGAATTTGAATCTTCCTTTCCCTTGTTCTTAGGACAAGTATTGGCGAAGTGTCCCAATTCGCCACATCTAAAGCACCAGACCTTGGATAAGTCCTTCTCCTTCTTCCCTTGCTGCCTTTTTCCTTTAGATGCTAGGGTTGCATCTTCCTCCTCTTTCTTGATCTTGACTCCTCCGCTGCTGAATTCCCTCTTAGTTATTCTCTTGATCTCCTCTTGTCGAAGGATTTCCCACATGTCTTCCCAGTTTAGAAGTTGTGCTCTGCCCAAGATACTTTGGACAAAGGTCTCCCAATCATCGGTGACTGCATTCAGGGCAATCCTCACCATGAGTCCATCATCAAGATTTGCCCCGATGGAAATTAGCTGGTCTCGGATAGTCTGCAATCTAAATAGGAAAGGATCGATCTCCTCTCCCTTGTGCATTGGGAACAACCTCATCTGATTCTCCAGAAGCATCTTCCTTTGTACGGAGCTACCTTGATACAACGTGGTTAATTCCGTCCACACCTCGTTTGCCATCTTCTTCTCGGCAATATGCAGAACCATGTGATCATTCACTCTATCCATGATCAAGCGTTTAGCCCGCACTTGATTTTCATTAAACTTCTTTTCGGCTCAACCAGGACGTTCTCGACATGGTCTCTAATGCCATATTCATCAAGGGCTGTCAGGATTCTGGCTTTCCAGATGGAAAATTTAGACACACTGTCTAACCTATCCTGATCTCTCAGTCCATGTGGGGCCATCTCTACTCAAACTGTCGAAGCAAGTGCTCTTCTCCCTTCTACTGCTTCTACACTCAACAAAAGACCGGATCTGGGTTTCTTGGCGATAGAAACCCTCTAGAGAATATGCCCCCTCTGACAAATGTTTTCCCTCCCAGAAATCCTTCACCAATTGTGTCGAATCAACCCTCTACGATCACTCCGCTTGATCGAATGTCAAATTTCTTGGCTAGAAAATCTGCTGAGGAACTGTTTTCCCTTACTTTGTCAACCCTGCTAGGCAATGTTCTGCACCGGTAGAAACAATGCCCCACCAGCAACTTCGAAGATCAGAAAACTACACTTCAATCCACGGCAACCGCCACAATGTCACTCCCTCTTGGACTGCATCACATTCTTGGGCTTGCATCAGCCTCTGCGTCAACTCAACGTGAGCTTGATAGGCTCTGCGTAACCCCTTTAGGGCCTCTGTGCTGTCCCTTTGGTGCTACGCTACCTCTTTCTGAATCTGTGCAGCTTCAATTGCCTTCCTACAACAAAAAATCTTCAACCCTATGCTGATGGCTTCAACTTGATCTGCAATTGCTCTGATACAATGTGAGCATTTCTAAATATAGAAACCCTACTGCAGTATCTTGATTTACTTCTCCTACTTGTTTGATTTAAATAAATAGTTATTTTCTGAATATTTAGTAAAATATCAAAGCAGTCAGAACTGCAACCTACACATACATACATATCATTACTGAAGCATAACGCACACATGACAAAGGACACAGTGTTTTTTGGACAATGTCCCTGGAAAAACCCAATTCGGGAAAATCGGTTTAAAAGCTCTTAGAGGGTTTGTTTATTAAGCAGAATATCTGAATACAATCAAGGGCACTAGTAATGGTTTTCCCAACAGAGAATTTCACGGCAGAAGTACCTATCACTCGGAGACAGAAAATATGGCTGATTCAACCGAGGAAGCACTCCTCTGAAATGCACTGAATACGAGCCCTTTCTGGCCCAATGGTACCCGAACGCTGCTCCTCTAGCCTTTGCGTCGATTTTTCTTGCCCAACATAGCCACGACGTCACCCTGAAGGCAGCCTCTGCGTTAGTCTGGTTGGGCTGTGTCCCTCATGCTGGTCTCTTCGCTGTCCGGTATGGATCTGCCTCTCTGCCTTTGTATTCTCAGCCTCAGATTAGAATAATCCCTCACCGATCTGTCCCTCACAAGCACTGCAAGCTCACTCGAAAATTCTCGGCAAACCACGCCCCATAATTTCGACTTAGCTCAAGTGCTACTGCTTTGTGTATCTTCCAACTGACCCCATGCCTTCCTTTAATACTTTTCGCATTGAGAAATCAACGGCCGTGATCTAATCTCTAATCAACGGCTAAGATTAGAAAAGACTTGATCCATGTTACTTAGAATATTCTCGCTCACATGTTTAAATTAGTTCCCTTTAATTATTTTATTTCCCAAAGCTAGACTTAGGGTCTCCATTAAAATAATTAATTTATTGAATAACTTTCACACTGAGTGGAATTTCTCCAAACGATTTATGGGTCTTTGAGATCTCATGTGTTCTAGACCCTCCACAAAGTTTCGAAGCTAGAGAACATCTGATGCTACCCAAAATCTCAACAGTTGGAACCACTCTCAAACATCCTGAAACAATTAATGGTTATCTCACTTTTACTTAAAGAATTTAACATTACAAATAATTACATACCATTAGTAGGGTCCTATGGTTGAATATTATGCCACCACACTAAAAAATTATCGGAATTGGACCTGAATCGGTGGAATTGGCCAGTTTGACTGGTTTGGGGGTCAAATTGGTCTAGTTTGAGGTATGGAACTGGAAATGGCCAGTTTGGTACCAATCTTCTAATTTTGTAATGGAACCGTCTGGTTCGGTATGGAACTGGAAATGGCCGGTTTGATATCGAATCGACTAGTTTTGTAACGGAACCGACTTGTTCGGTATGGAATTGGCTAGTTCCATACGTTTTGACCAAAGACGTTCCAAATGCAATTTATAAAAAAAATAAAAACAATAATTTTTGAATGGGGCAGCCTAATATTCAAGCCTATGGCCCTAGTATTGCTATGCAATTCATGGTAATGTTAAATTATTAAAGTAAAAGGATGAAAATTTTCATCTTTTTACCTAAAATTTTAACATTACCATGACATGGCTTAGGATGTTTGAGAGTGGCTTCGACCTCATTGGATTTCATATGGAGAAAGTATAATTTTAGGTCTCACTCAAAATCTAGCAAACTTATCAGTTTTTTATGATTTTAGGATTGGGGGATTACAACATTTCCATTGGATTTTGTGATGTAGGAGGGTATGGAACTAGTATTTAATAAAGAGCACCAAGTCCTCTATGTACCTTGATGTTAGTGGCATTGGTTGTCGAATTCCTCTATCATGACCCTACTAAGAATGTACTCATCACTCAAACAAATTCTTGACTTGACATGCTATGTTTTTTCTATCTTATTTTAATGCTTACAGGGTGATATTGATGACGAAGATCCCAATATAGGAAATGATTTTGATAATATGTAGGTATTTGTTGTAGCATGATTTTTTTGGATGTTAGAGGCTATCTAGAGCTTGTTTGTTGATGTATTTTTAGTTTACAAAAGGATTGCACTGGATGTTATTTTGGTTATGTGCACCCTTACATTCTATATAAATGAGAACTTTTTCTTATTTGTGTATAAATGGTTTGGATTCATATGGATGCACTTGAGTATATAGGATTTTCTTTAAAATTTGAATATTTTCTGATTTTGGTTGATCAATTTTTTGGTTAGGACTTTTTTACGATTCCATTCTGGTTTCGACTGGTTCCCGATTCAGAGGGTTTTCCAGTTCAATCACTGGTTCGGTTCCAATAACATTGGTTGGAATCACTCTTAAACATCCTAAAATAGTTAATGGTAATGTCACTTTTACTAAATGAATTTAACATGATCATTAATTACATAGCATTACTAGGGTCCTATGGTTGAATATTATGTTGCCACACTCATAAATTATGTTTTTCTTTCTAAATTTGTGTTTCGAGCATCCTTAGTTGCATTGTATGAAACTAGCCAATTCTGTAGCAAACCAGTCGGTTCAGTGAAAAAAGGTTGGTTCAGTACTCAGTTGGCTAGTCCCATACATAAACTAATTGGTTAGGTATCAAATTAGCCTTTTTTGGTTCTATGCCACCAATCAGACTGATTAGGACCTGGAAACAACAATATTGACTGGTTCAACTAGTTCCTGTCCAGTTATGGTATCAAATTGGTATTTTTTGGTTCTATGCCACCAGTCGAACTAGTTAGGACTTGAAAATGACGGGATCGAGTAGTCCAACTAGTTCCTATCCAATTATGGTATTACTATGTGAAATTAGAAAATTCCAAGTTGATAATGTTCAAAATTGGTTGTCATTGATGTTAACCCAAGCCACAACCAGAAGAATCCCTGCTTTGATGAAGAAAATGACAGGGAAGATCTGTGTTTTTGCAAGCAATACCATCAAAATTTGATTGTCTTCGTCATGCTGATTCTAAAGGTAGGTGGCACGCCACATACCTACTCATGGTTGAGGATTTATTTCTTGTCAAAACTGGAGCCCCATTATGTGGTCAAGATGCCCCAAAAAGAGATGCTAAAGCCAACTTGATGATTGGTTAAAATTGGAGAACCTTAAATATTTTGTATTGGTTATTGAGCTGTCCAAGTTAAATATGATGCTTTCATTATAAATCTGACCTCAAGTAAAGTTTCATGTTGGCTCCCTAAATTTTTTTCCGTTGGTGTTCAAGTCGGCTTTCAAAAAGGATTAAAATTATGGTGTAAATGTTAAGGTCGACTTCTTGCTTGATGGGCAAGTCACCGCCGTATAGAAGCCCCCTCCTTCTCTATAAATAAGGCTCAAATTTCTCTAAAAAATGTATCAATCAATCACGCACATATCTATCATTTCATCTGTTTTCAACAGGCTAGAGTAGTCATGCTAATTGGTTGCTTCGGCTGAGTTTTGCGAGGAAGTTTGAATCTTCGTGTCATCATTTATGTGGGAGTTTTGTTCTTCGCTAGACAATGCCCTTCCTTTTGATGCAAAGCATTAATGCGTTATCTTTCTACGAAGGTTCTTTTGTTGATTAGAGATTGCAACAAGGAAGTTTGGACTCTGGAGACAAATCACAAGATACCTTCAGTCTATTCTGAGGTTGTTATAAGCCTCAGTTATGGCACTGTTTCGGGCTATCTAGCATTTTTCAAGAGCCCTAATCTCGGCCTCTCTGAGGTCCCATCTATGACACTTCTTCACACTTGTTTTTGAAATGGATTAAGGGAAATCTAAGGCCTATTTTTGTGGCACCTTTTCAAAGATATTTGTGAGGGCTAATTTGCAGTAGGACTAAGGTTCTTCAAGGAAAAGCTTCTGAGGCTTTATCTGCACTGTTTTAGGGCTTTTCTAAGGCTGAATTGAGACCATTTCAAGAAGCCCAATCAAAGGCTTGTTTGATGATCATTTTTGCCAAATTTTTGAGGGGTTTTCTGAACTTAATCATCTCATCATCTTGTGGAGATTTTTCTGAACAAATCTTTTCTCATAAGGCTCTTTTTTGAGACCGAGTTTTGCAAGTTGTTTCAAGGTCTGTAGCAGATTCTCAATGCATTATATTGATTCCTTTTTGGAGAATAAACCAAACGTTGTATATGGTGCAAAACAACTTCAAGGGCTTGTTCAACAACAATCTAAAGTTTGTCTTGAAATATAATTAGGGCACAAAAGAAGGGTTTGTTAGGAAAGTTCAAGGCCTGTTGCAATAGTGGTTGAGAGGTTTCCAGGATCATTCTTATGGCATAGATCCAGATCCGTTTTAATGATTGAAAGACTATCTCCAAGGCAATACTCAAGGTATGTAAATCATTTACTTTATACTTGACATGCTTAAGTTGTTGTTGAGGCAAGAGTTGGATTCATAGAAGTCCTCAAGCAGTACACAAGTAGTTCTGAGACTTGACAAATTGATAAAGTTTGGAACACCATTGCATATTTGACATACTAACATTTTTGACAGGGCTAGTAACATGAGCCTATTACACAACTTGATGAATTGAGGAAGTACAAAGCCAAAATTGTTGTTAATTGTTCCATATTGATATCTAGGGTAGAGAGATTTGATCACTGACAAGAACTTGTTGATAAAACCTTATATTGCTGCATAAGCTTAACTGAGGTTGAGATCAAAGACATTGTTTCAGCTCTTATTGCCATAATAATTATATTGTTGATCAAGTATGATTGTGTCAATATTGATATGCGATTGATCTTTGTCAGGACCAAATTTTATGATGACATGTGGCTAAGCGAGAATTAACCAACTAGGGTTTGATGCATTGTTAAGCAGTAAGAGTATCTTGAATTGTGGCTAATCAACATATTGGTAGGGTTTGAAAGAGACACATATTTGGAGCAAAATTGTTGAGAGAAGGTTTGCTTTGGCAAGAGTTATTGATGCACGGTTTGTTAGAGAGAGTATAATGCTGAGTTGCTGAACTAAGTGAGCAAAGAGGGTTGGCATTACTGTTGATGACCATGTGCCAATATTGCAGATTGACAAAGCCACCAAGTTGTTTTGATATTGTTTATATTGATATTTAACAAAGTTGGATATGGTATGAAAATTGTGAAATGTGGTCCACTGTGGTGAATTGAAGGTCTAAGCCTTCAAGGAAAGTGGTGGCTTGCTGAGTAGGGTCACAGGGTGGTGCAAGGCGGAGATTGGAGTCTCCTTCAGGTTGGAGCTTGAAAACACTTCAAGGTGGCAGGGTGGTGCTGTTAAGAAATCAATGTAAGCATCTTAGGGTTTGATTACTCTTTCTTGATAATTACTTGTGAATTATGTTGGCTTCTTTTACTTCGTTATTAGATTATCTTTCACCTAGCAATTACCAAATTATGTGTGTATGAAGATCACAAAACAACAAGACACAAGATGTAGGCATTATGCCAGGGAAAAGCCCCTCTTTAGGGGAAAACCCATTCAAAATTCCCTTCCTTCAATAGTTTTCTTTGAGACTCTTCACCCTAGACATAGACCAAACCTTTCCTCCACACAAAGTCAGCTTTCCCAGATCTTCGACCCAATAGCAGCAACAACTTGTCCGCAACAACTTCGACTATGCAGCAACCTACGACATCAGGTAGCAACTGGCAACAACAACACAAAAAGACTTCGATCTTCCAAAATAGGGCACGAAAGAGAGAGAGAGAGTAGCACCAAAACTTTGAATTTATTCTTCTCTTTGACCTTGACCCAACTCACACTCCTTTTGGCTTCCTTGACCCAATTCACACTTTTTCTGGCTTCCTTAAAGATATCGAACTTGCTTGAGATGAGATGCTCCGAATGAATCCGATCTCCTTCTATGGATAGGCTCCAGGTGAGGTCGAATTGGTCTCCTTTAGGCCGACTTGGTGTGGAGGTGACACAATTCATATTTTACTCAATAAAAAACATTTTTGCATGATTCAAAAGCCCAAGAAGGGTCTCTTTAAATGCACAATGACTATTGACTCAATATTAATCCTAGGAGTCCGCAATGGGGACTTTGACTAATATAATGATGACCCAAGAATGAAACCCATGCTTTAATAAGTCATTGTTATAATAATAAAAATTCTTTTTTCTTTATTCTTTTGACAAGTACATTTTTTTTTCTTCCAAGGAAAAAAGTGAACTTTGCATTATGGAAATAAAAAGTTACAGAGCACATGCAACTAAGCATTTAGTAAGAAAGAACTCCCCAGCGAACTCACAATCCAGTGAAAATACAACCAGTTCTAAAGGAAGCCACTATCAGTAAGCACTAAGACATATACCCAAAAAATATATCAGGCCTCTCCAATAAAGGAGAAAAAAGCCCGCCAAGTATCATAGTCCAGATCAATACTGCAGTAATAAAACATAGTTGAAACAAATAGTTCAACAACATAGAACCATGTACGCCCCCTGGAGGAGGCCACCAATATAAATACATATACAAAATCCCGAAAATATGTAAACAAGAGAGACTCTGTACAGTGTAAGTACCATAGTCCAAAACAAAAATAATAGAAGTAGAACCCCCAGATTTGAGAAAACATCTGCAGTTTATATTGTATAAATTTGAATAATCGCTGAATTATTCACCGAGATTATCCTGATTACACACTATTTAAGCTTCATGCATAATACATAACCTCTTCTACAATTGATCATCAATATGCGGAAATAGAAGCAGTCGCATGCGCACATTAAAACATAATCAAGCACACATATAACACAGTATGTAATGGGGAAAACATACAGCTGAAAACCCCCAACTATCTGTATATTATAATGATAGAAAACATGTAACAATACATACACAAAGCTCTCACAGATCTCAGCACTATCTCACATGCTACACACAAACTAGCATAGAAAGTGAACAAGTCACAGGTTCAAATGTCCTCCACAAGTCTGCCTGTCTCTACTGCGAAATCCAAGATGAGAATAGATGAGATACAAGTTTGAATCCACCTGGCTTCAACTGCTCAATCCTCATTGGAAATCTCCATCAATGTGTGTGCAAATCTCATGCACAACCATAGTCACAACTGATAGTAGACTCACCCTTTCACCCACCTCCAACACTGGTGTCCACTGAACTGTCCATGCATTGCAGTTAACTGATGTGTTCTTTAGTTGATTTATGAGTTAATAATTAGTGAATTAATTAATAATTAATTCACACCACTCATCACTAGTGTATTTGTCACTTAGACTAAATACAACTAGTTCAACTAAGTTAAACCGAACACAACTCCACCAACTGTCTCATCAACTCCACCAAACTCTGCCACATGAGTTCTAACCGAAGTCAACCATGCAATAGCTCAACTAACCCTTAGGAAAAGCGTATTTCCTTCTGTCAGCTGCATTTTCCACATCCAAGCATCAAACTGAAGTGCTCCAAGAGGATAAGATAATGTTTATAGTCTAAATATTATTAAGGGTTAATAATATTTGACTGTTCTATTTTTAGCCCGGCAGTCTAAAAATAGAAACCGCCCAATGTCTAAAAATAGAGGTCCATATATTTTTACCAACTCGAAAAATCATCCATAAATAGCATCCTGCAACTCATAGACCATGATCCATATGTCTAAAAATAGACATAGTCTAAAAATAGACTTTGCGCCAAAAATAGCCTGCGGGCCCACTTAGTGAAGGCGACTTCATTTCACTAAGCTCCATCATCTTGTTGCATTTTCAACACTCCCTCTCAACAAGATATGGATTATCTGCAACCCCTATCCCGCCTATGTGGAATTCGAACTTGCTCCTGGTGAGCGCCTTCGTCAAGATGTCAGCATCCTGATCCTCCGTGGGAACATATGAAAGTAACATGATTCTCCGCTGCACACAATCTCTGATATGATGGTACCTGATGTCGATGTGTTTGGATCTATCATGAAATACCGGATTAGCCGAGAGTTTAATGCAACTCTGGTTATCACAATGTACCGCGAGAGGCTCCAAGTGTGACCCGAACACCTCGACCAGTCTTCCTATCCATATGGCCTCGCATGCGCCCAAGCTTGCCGCCATATACCGGCCCTCCGCCGAACCGAGTGCTGGCGGGACTGCTTCGCTCGTACCAAGAAACCGTTGTCGACCCGACACTGAGATCCCTCCGTATGCTCTTTCCTCGTCCGCTGGGCTCCCTCGCCCAACTGCATCCGTGAAGCTGATACGCATCTTCACCCTCATCCTTCCTCGTCTCACTCACAAGCCATATCCCGATGTGCCTCTAAGATAACGCAATACATGCTTGCCTCGCCTTCCAAAAGTCCTTCCAAGAGCTTGGTAGGCTTAACCATAGCTTGCGAAATCTGGTTAACAGCATAGCATATATCGGGTCGTGTATTGACCAGATACATAAGTGACCCCACCAACTGTCGATAAACAGTGGCATCCACTACCTCCGATGAAGTAGCATCCTCCTTCCTCCAACCTCCAGGAAGAGGAGTATCAACAGGCTTGCAGCCATGCATGTTGAACTTCTCCAATATCTCCCGAGCATACTTACCCTGAGAAACAAACAGTCCATCACTGCGCTGCCAAATTTCCAATCCTAGGAAATAATGAAGGAGGCCCAAGTCCTTCATCTCAAACTCAATAGCAAGATCCTCCTTGCATGAAAGTATCAACAGCTCATCACCCGTCAAAATAAGATCATCTACATAAAGTACAATGATCAGCAACTTCCCCTCCACCACAATCTGGTATAGGTTAGGATCCGCCTCACTCTTGGAGAATCCAAGTCCGGTGAAATAACTGTCTATCTGTGTGTACCAAGCACGAGGTGCTTGTTTCAACCCATATAGTGCTCTCTTGAGCCTGCACACATGCGACTCACTGCTGAAGATCTCGAAACCTTTGGGCTGCTCTATGTACACCTCCTCCTCAATGACTCCATTGAGGAACGTAGTCTTCACATCCATCTGATGAATGTGCCACCCCATCTGCGCTGAGAGAGCAAGGATCGTTCGTATGGAAGAGTACCTTGCGACAGGTGCAAAAGTCTCCTCATAATCGATCCCCTCGATCTGTGAGAAGCCACGGGCGACAAATCTCGCCTTGTACTTCTCCACACTCCCGTCAGCCGCCTGCTTCACTTTGTAGATCCATCGCGAACCTACAACTGATTTCCCAACCGGTCTTGGGACAATCTCCCATGCAATGTTCCTGATGATCGAATCATATTCTTCGATCATGGCATCAACCCATGCGGGTTCCTCCATAGCTTCCTCAAAAGAGGATGGCTCTGTCACAACACATTGACTCATAAGAGCCATGTATCCAGTGTACCGATCCGGTGACTGTCTCTGTCTGCGCTGTGCTGTAGGTGGTCCTACAAGCTTCTCTGCATCCCGAGCCAGTCGCTCAGCTTCTGTAGTGCGCATGCGCCCTCTGATGGTTGGCGCTGCCTGGGTGGTTTCTTCCACCTCCTGAACCTCCTCTTGTGGCTGATCCACATCCGGAAGCTCCTCCTTAGGAACTAACAGCTCCTCATCTGCATGCAAGTGTAGCTCCCTCTCAAGCGAACACTGCATGGCTTTCTCCTCCTGAAATTTGATATCCCGTCGCACAACAGTCTTGCGACTGTCTGGCAAATACACACGATAGTTTTGGGGCGTATCAGTGTACCCCACAAATATTCCAACCTCTGTGGTCGGATCCAGCTTCTTTCTGGCATCCTTCGTCACATGCAAGTAGACAGGTGAACCAAAAATCCTCGAATGGGAAATATCAGGCTTCTTACCAGAAAACGTCTCCTCGGGTGTACTCATGCCAAGTATCCTGTGAGGACAACGGTTTTGCACATAAACTGCAGTATTGCATGCCTCAGCCTAGAAGTGTATGGGAAGGCCCTGATCATGCAACATCGCCCATGCAGCACCCATGATCATTCTATTCTTTCGCTCCGTGACCCCATTCTGCCGTGGGTTATGAGGCGCTATGAGCTCTCTCCGAATTCCTTCTGCGCTGCAAAAGTCCTTGAATTTTCCAGAGATGAATTCACCACCATTATTTTCGCCTCCTCCTAAGAGCCTTCACATGCTTCCCCACCCTTCTCACCACAATAACCTGCTGCACTGAGTATGTCTCTCACTTTCCCCGCATGAAGAAGATCCAGCACTTTCGAGAGAAATCATCAACAAAGATCACATAATACTTGTGCTTTGCTGTCGAAGCAACTGAGAAAGGACCACACATGTCTGTGTGAACTCTCTCAAGGATCGCCGTGGCGCGACTATCCTTCTCGTGAAAGGTGGCTTTCACATACTTCCCTAAAGTACACCCCTTGCACTGATCTGACTGCGCAAGGGTGCCCTTAGGAAGCCCAGTAGAAATCTGCTGCAGAATCTTCAAAGCGCCATGGTGAAGGTGGCCCAATCTCCTGTGCCACAGTTCGCCCTCATCATCCCGGCTCACCCACTCCTTCCGCTCGCATGCCATTGTTGCGTTGTAGCCCATCTACTTGCAACTGATAAAGGTTTTTGACTAACCCCTATCTTCCCAAGCTCAGTTGTTCATCACAGCAGAGCTTTCTTCTTCGCTGAAGACCACATCATACCCCTTGTCTTCCAACATCGCCACAGAGATCAGATTCTTCATCAATCCTGGAACATGCAATACTTCCTTCAATACGAAGGGTTTACCAGACTCCCTCTCAAAGGAAATGGTACCGATACCGGTCGCACCGTATCTACCATCATCGCCCATCTCGATGTGCACTCCAAGATATTTTTCCTCCAGATCTGAAAACAGATCTCGATCTCTAGTCATGTGAAAAGACACACCACTGTCCAAGAACCATACTGATCCCATCACACTTGAGACCAAGAATGCGATCAGCGAAAAATCCATCTCAAACTGCGAGGCTAAGGCCTCTCCCGCTGCAGATCCAACATCATGCTTATTTTTCTTCTTCTGTGGACAATTTGTGGCATAATGTCCGTGCTGGTGACAGTGAAAACACTTCACCTTGGACATGTCTTGCTTCTTGCCTTTCGCACTGGAATGAGAAGCTTTCTTGATCTTCCCCTTCTTTGCTTTGGCAGCCAAAGCGCAATTTTCTTCATCAGATGCCTTTGATGAAGATCCATCCCTGGTATTCCGCCTTATCTCCTCTTGCACAAGATCCGACCAAAGTCGCTCCCATCCTGGCAATTTCTCCCGACCATTGACATAATCCTGATAGGCATGCCAACTCTTCGGAAGACCAAGGAGAGCCAAGCTCACCAATTCCTCATCATCAACAGTCACCCCCACACTTCCCAGCTCATCCCTGCATTGGATGAACTTCATGAGGTACTTCGGCATACTGTCGCCTTTCTCCATCTTTATGTGTCTGAGTTTATCCTTGAGCGCCAACTTCCTCTGGTCGCTCTTGCTTTGGAATAAATCTGTCAACGCTTTCCACATCAATTATGGAGAAGCTTTTCCATGCATGCTGGATACAATGTGATCCCTCACGCCCTCCAACAGAATCCTTCGACATTTTGCCATCTTCTTTTGCCAAGCCTCAACTTGAGCATCATCAGTAGGCTTTGGAACCCCAGCTTCTATGAACTCCTTCAGCCCGTTATCATCTAATACCACCTCCATTCTGTCCTTCCATGCAACATAATTCGAGCTGCCCTCAAGGGCATACTCCAGTCGCAATCCGTTGAAAGACATTTTTACTTCGACACCAAGAAAACTGCTGCAAATTCGAATTCCACCAGCTCAAAACTCAACCGCTTCCGATCTGTGAGAACAAAGTATTTCTAGCACAGAGATCGACTGTAGGGGAATTTACTGGATATATCACCTTTCAGAGAAAGGATGGATCCAGAGGCTACCTGGCCCGCTTACAGACTCTGTCTACCGAAATAAATTGTAATCACTGTAATAGATCCGATGATCAATTTTCGCTCCGATACCATGTAGAAATTTGAATAATAGTTGAATTATTCACCGAGATTATCCTGATTACACACTATTTAAGCTTCATGCATAATACATAACCTCTTCTACAATTGATCATCAATATGCGGAAATAGAAGCAGTCGCATGCGCACATTAAAACATAATCAAGCACACATATAACATAGTATCTAATGGGGAAAGCTTACAGCTGAAAACCCCCAACTATCTGTATATTATAATGATAGAGAACATGTAACAATACATAGCACAAAGCTCTCACAGCTCTCAGCACTATCTCACATGCTACACACAAACTAGCATAGAAAGTGAACAAGTCACAGGTTCAAATCTCCTCCACAAGTCTGCCTGCATCTACTGCGCAATCCAAGATGAGAATATATGAGATCCAAGTTCGAATCCACTTGGCTTCAACTGCGCAATCCTCATTGGCAATCTCCATCAATGTGTGTGCAAATCTCATGCACAGCCATAGTCACAACTGATAGTAGACTCACCCTTTCACCCACCTCCAACACTGGTCTCCACTGAACTGTCCATGCATTGCAGTTAACTGATGTGTTCTTTAGTTGATTTATGAGTTAATAATTAGTGAATTAATTAATAATTAATTCACACCACTCATCACTAGTGTATTTGTCAGCTAGACTAAATACAACTAGTTCAACTAAGTTAAACAGAACACAACTCCACCAACTGTCTCATCAACTCCACCAAACTCTGCCACATGAGTTCTAACTGAAGTCAACCATGCAATAGCTCAACTAACCCTTAGGAAAAGCGTATTTCCTTCTGTCAGTTGCATGTGCCACATCCAAGCATCAAACTGAAGTTCTCCAAGAGGATAAGATAATGTTTAGAGTCGAAATATTATTAAGGGTTAATAATATTTGACTGTTCTATTTTTAGCCCAGCAGTCTAAAAATAGATTCCGCCCAATGTCTAAAAATAGAGGTCCATATATTTTTACCAACTCGAGCAATCATCCATAAATAGCATCCTGCAACTCATAGACCATGATCCATATGTCTAAAAATAGACATAGTCTAAAAATAGACTTTGCGCCAAAAATAGCTCGCGGGCCCACTTAGTGAAGGCGACTTCTTTTCACTAAGCTCCATCATCTTGTTGCATTTTCAACATATATAATGTAGGGTCTAGTGTCTGACACATGGACTTTACCGTCTTGAAAATCCATTATGTGCCAGCACTCCAAATCCTGTTGAAGGCCCTCCTAAGAAAGGAGGTTCGTTGTTGTGTTCCGTTCCCTGTAGATATGGCATAGATATAAAATCAAATGGCATCTTTAAAATGATAATTTCTTGAATGATAGGGATCAAAACATGATTTAGACAACTTTGAGTATTGTTGAACCAATTTATAACATTCTTGGAGTTCCCAAAAATTTGTACATTGACAATTCCCAGATCTATGAGCCAGCAAAGGAGCAGTTTTAAAGAGAGTAATTCAGAAAAGTTATTTGTGCCAGGGCCTCTACCGACAACAGCTCCTAAGAATCTGTTTCCGTTTATATGAATCACCAATCCAAAGCCACATCGGTTTTAATCATCCGATGCCCCATCGAAGTACGCCCAAGGCATATCCCGGTTAATCTGTTCAGTGGTGATAGTTCTAACAGTCATGGAGATGTCATTTTTGGGAAGTAGATTAAGGATCGATACACATTCGGTTGCGATCGAGTTTGGGGATGAAAACGAGTCCTTAAAAATACCTATGTTCCTTGCAATCCAAAGGCCCCAAGTGATGATTAGAGGAATATTCTTTTTGTTGATATCCGGAACCTCATTCCACCAGTATTGCCAAGCAGATTCAACTGAAGTACCATGCCAAATAGTCTTGATGCCTAAAACAAAAAGGGAGGCCTCCCAAACTTTTGAGGCAAAATCTCAAGAGAGAAAAATATGATTAATGGTCTCATCTGAGTCCTTGCACAAGACACACCTTCCAGGACCCTGTTTATTCCGTTTTATTAAGTTATCCCAAGTTGGAGCTTTGTTCTTTAGCACACACAAGAAGAAAAGTCTAGCTTTTTCCAGGATTTTCAACTTCCATAACGTTTTATGCCACCACACCTGTTGACCTCTGCCCCTCCGATTCATCAAGAAATTATAGCCAAATTTAGGAGCATATCTACAATTTGGTGCATGTACCCAACAAAAAGAATCCGACTTGTCATAAATCCTTACATTTATAAGTCTCAGCTCTTGTGTATAATTCCTCCACTCAATACCCCATTGAGGCTCCAACTGTATATCACCCTCCGTTTTCCATCCTTGAGTCCAAAAATAAGTTGTCTTTGGTTTTGCAATCTGAGACAAGTAATAAAGCCCTTTTGTATGTAGGTGATCCAAGAGCCCCCGAGAGAGAGAAAATGTCTGATTGCAACCCACCCAAGGATCACTGCCCAAGACAACCTTCTCCTGTTTCCAACTTGCTAGGCCAAACCATCTTCCACCAAAGAAAGAATGGTGGCTTTCCATATCACTGATACAATTGATGTTTCTTTCCTAGGATTACGAATCCATTCCTCCTGTTAGCGCAAGGAGTCACTCCTTTACTGCAAAAGGAATAAGCCTTACACATCATATTTCATTTCAAGTTTTTTTTTTAAAGGTTTTGAAAAGGTTTGGAATGGTGGGATGGCTTCTCAAATGAGTTTGAAATGATTATTTATCCTTTAAGACTTTCATGCATTTGGCAAGCTATGGCAATTACAAATTGTATGGGTAAATGAGTAGTATAGGGAGTAAAGTGAAACAATGGAGGGGAGATGGAAAGCTGGTAGCTATTCTAGGAAATATTCAGATCCTAAATCAATCACACAGCTATAATTATGACTCTTTACACAAACTCTGTTTATGTAAAGTAAACAACACTCAGAAAGTAGATTGCATGCATAAAGTATTCCACAAATCCTTTATGGAATCTTCACTAACATGTTCTACAACATAAATATGATTTGCAGAAAACTGGAAGCAGATAATTTACTGTTAGATCCTCTAACAACTCTCACTCACACTTTACTAGCTGCTGCAATTTATAATCAGAAGGAATTAATACATAAGAGAAACCACACCATACATTAGATGTTCTTGAAACACAAAATCCTTCAGCCTAAATTTCAGAAAGGCTTTTCTTTATTATAATGAGGCTTCAGTAAGATCAACATCCAACCCCTTGAAATGGTATTTACAAATGATATATATAAGAAGAGAGACACTAACTCCACCTCTTCTAAAAAGAAGAAAACGTTAATCCTTCCATTACAAGGGTCACAATACATTAGAATCTTATCCCATTTAAATCTAACTGAAAGAACAACTGTAGAAGAAAGAAGAGAAGATTTTTGAACTGAATTCCTGAATGCCCTGTCTTGCTGCTTCTTTTTCTGCTATCTTATTTCTTCACATTCTTGGTTCTTAAATTGCCATGTCTTTTTATTAAATGCAACTTGCAATAATTGTTGATCTCTGAAATATCTGGAACCTTCAACTTTCCCCATGCTGACAAATGTCAAAGAACTTTACAAACTGGTGTTGTTTGAAGTTCCTGTAAAACCTGTAACTGCTTCTGAAATCTCGCCTTTGTCTTTGAAGACATGCAGATACAAATGGTGATGGTGGTGGGCGCGGGTTTGATTCAGGAATAGAATTATAAGCAGAAACTACAGTAGTGGGGAATGAAATGAAAGAGCGAGAAATATGGAGGTTTAACAGGTTATGGAGGCGGATTAGGATATAATGACGGAAATTAATCAATAATCAACCCTTTTATTTACAATGGCGCAACCCTTATATTTGATGGAAAACCATTTGTAATGGCGGAAAACTCGAATGATAATGAAATGCTTAGATAAATAAACCTTTTGGATAGATTGGCGGAGGTTCATTTTATTAGCGGTGATATGATATAATACAAAGAAACCCTTGATTTAGAGGTTCAATGAGAACTGTGCTAACATTGACTCCACAGGTGATAGAGCTCTCCCTACGAGGCTCTAAGAATCTTTTGCAGTTTCAGTGCCTTGTCATTGGGCTATGGAGTCATAAGTTAGATTTAAATCCTCTACAACTTGTTTCGACATGACTGAAATACGGAAATCAAACTGCAATCTAAAACTGAAAAGAAATGCTTGAGTGGCGAGCTTATTCATCCTCCTACTTCTAATCAGCTGAAAACTTGCCCAATCAAGTATAACTTGATTTCCAATGCAACCATAAAATCATTTGACCAGTTGTTGTCACACAGAATGTCTAGGCATCGCGACAATGACTCAGATTGGGGGTTGTCACCCTGATCCCCAATCTCTCTATTTAAGCTGTCTCCTTATAGCATACTAAGGAGGTAAACCCTATGGAAATGGAATGAAGGAGAACTAGTTGGGAACCAACCAGTTCGGGAGACACAATTAAATGACCAACTACTTGTAAAAGATCTAGCAAGATTAAAGGATTCAATTGAATTTGAAAGACCGATACCAGTGCCTTATAGAGTTAACTATCCTGCTAAGAATTTAGGACCAAGTACTTGATGAGAAACTGCTGCTATGCAATGTTAACTTAAAATGCAGAATTCAAGGAAAATGATTTGAAGGGGTGAGATAAAGCAAGTTTCGAAGACAAGAGGTGATGTCAAAAATCCTAAGGCACTTAGACTATAAATAATATGATCAACCCACTAAGTACTTAAGCGAGAGTGCCAATTATGAAGATGCCAAAATATTTACTCAATTAAAAGATATACAATTCGTCGCAGATCTACAATAATAAGATATCAATCACACTTACTTGAAAGAATTTTCCAAACATTAATATTCAATAAATATCCAAATTCAAGTAAATGAAACAAGAACCAATTAAACATTAAACAATTTTAATCGATGTAAAACGTTCAAAAACTTAGATGGCAATGATCATCAAATTTATCTGAAGCATAAGAAAATAATTAGCACTTAGATCTTAAAAATTATTCATCAAGATATACCATGAAATGTCGATGCAAATAAAACACTTCGTCCAACAATTTTATGGATTAAACGATATTCTCAAATAATGCAAATCCAAAAATAAATTTAATTTCCTCTATAGTCGAACTTAGGATATTTAAAAATAAAAAATGTCAACTACATGAACCATTCCACAATTAAAAATCTTGCCAAGCTTTGAAATTTAAATAGCCCAATGTTTGACTATAGAGAAAATTACATTTATATTTGGATTTGCATTATTTGAGAATATCGTTTAATCCATAAAATTGCGTTACGAAGTGTTTTATTTGCATCGACGTTTCATGGCATATCTTGATGAATAATTTTAAAAATCTAAGTGCTAATTATTTTCTTATGCTTCAGATGAATTTGATGATCATTGCCATCTGAGTTTTGGAACTTTTTCTATCGATTAAAATTGTTTAATGTTTAATTGGTTCTTGTTTCATTTACTTGAATGTGGATATTTATTAAATATTAATGTTTAAAAAATTCTTTCAAGTAAGTGTGATTGATATCTTATTATTGTGGATCTGCGACAAATTGTATATCTTTTAATTGAGTAAATATTTTGGCATCTTCATAATTGGCAGTCTAGCTTAAGTACTTAGTGGTTAGATAAGATTATTTATAGTCTAAGTGCTTTAGGCTTTTTGACATCACCTCTCATCTTCGATGTTTGCTTTATCTTGCCCCTTGAAATAATTTTCCTTGCATTCTGCATTTTAAGTTAACATTGCATAGCAGCAATTTCTCATCAAGTACTTGGTCCTAAATTCTTAGCAGGATAGTTGACTCCATAAGGCATTGGTATCAGTCTTTCAAATTCAATCGAATCCTTTAATCTTGCTAGATCGTTTACAAGTAGTTGGTCGTTTAACTGGGTCTCCCAAACTGGTTGGTTCCCAACTAGTTCTCCTTCATTCCATTTCCATAGGGTCTACCCCCCCTTAGTATGCTATAAGGAAACAACTTAAATAGAAATATTGGGGATCAGGGTGACAGCCCCCGATCTGAGCTGTTGTCGCGGTGCCTAGACATTCTGTGCGACAACATTTTTTGGTGCCATTGACGGGGATAGAGTTTTTCTGTCCTTGGTCTTAACGACATTTTCTAATCTTCTAATATTTTTTTTCCCATTCATTAGCTCGTCACACGACCTAACATTTTCTAGTGTCATTTCATCTCTTCATCTTTTCATCACCTCATATTTCGTCATCTCACTAATCCTTTCATTATTTGCACCTTTTGCACTTGGACATTTCGGTTGGCTTCTTGTTTGGGTGGCGACTCCACTTATTCATCTATTTACTCCCAGACAAGAATCCCCCCCTGATATCCATCTGCTTCTCTCGACTAATTTTTCAGTTTTAGAATTAGATTCATGTTTAAGTGGCGACTCCAATTCTTTCATTTCTTACAAGAATTCCTGCTAAGAAGCTTGCTTCTTGTGGACCTCTTGACTATTATTGAACAAGGATATCTTTTTCTAACATCCACCTAGCTTTTAAGCAGGTCATCATGGATGATACCCTTCACGACATGCCAGAAGAGGCCATTCGAAAAATGCCTGTATTCTCGGGTGGTGATTCAACCACTGCTCGAAATCATCTCTTAATGGTTACTCATATAATAAACAAATATTGTATTCCTTCACAATATAATGATGAAGATGTCAAGATACGTCTCTTTTGCTATTCCTTAAAAGGTGATGCTATCGATTGGTTTCGAAATTTTCTTGAGGAGTATTTTTATTATTTACAACACATCATCAATGCTTTTAAAGATAAATATATAAAACAAGGTGGCTTGCCTTGTGCTCCCAGTGCTATGCAAAATAATGAAAGTGGTCTTGTAGATAAATCAACTCTCAACAGGAGATTTCATGACAATTCTCAGGATGAATCCACTTGTACCACGACAACACAAATCCATGATAGCGGTGAAGCATAACAAGTTGTCAAATCAATGTTGACAACAATAAACATCTTGTTAATGAATTGATTCAGATCGTTAAAGATATACAACTAAATCAAGCTCAGGTAATCAAGAATATAGAGGCCAACTAGGCTCAATTCATTAAGAATATGGAACTTAATCAAGAAAAATTAACAGCAGATCACGCCTTAGAAGAAAAACATATTGAGGAAATGACGATAATGGAATTTAATCACTCGAATCAAATGATTGCCATGGAAGAAATATATGATGAAAAAATGGCCATCATGGAATTTGATCACAAAAATCAGTTAGCCACCATGCAAGCAAATCATAAGAAAGAGATAAACTATATGCAAAATTGCTTCATGGGCATGAAAGCGAAGAATGATAAAATTATAAGCGACATGGAAGTTGATCCAATATCTCTTCACAATAGATTATTGGCCATAGAGAAAAAGCAAGTAGCATGTGTTATAAATATGGAAGAAATGGATACCATCGAAAATAGATTAAAGGTAATGGAAGTTAATCATTCTAATCAGATGTCCATTATTCAGAAACATATGATTGCGATGGAAGCAAAGCACACTCGAGAAATGAAAACTATGGAGGCAAATCATACCAATTTGAAGGACAGATTTGTGAAAACATAACTCAATCAAGAAAAATTAATAGTAAGGCATGCCAGGAAGATGAGTTCCATACAAAAAAGGTTGGAAGAAATGGAAAATTTACATATACAGAAGTTCCAACCCAAATTTGATAATGAAGATTCATCAACAGATCATAAGCCTTCTTGTCTGCTGAAGGAATTCCCATCTCATCACAGGGAGGTCACTTTTCCCATCAAGGAAAAATTAACTATGGTTACAAAGGACGTTAAGAAAGACCAAGCTATTGTGTTACCATGGACAGAGTACATTCAGAATAAGATTGGTCACACTCTAGGTTCTTTAGATATTTCATACAAACATCTTCAAGATAAGGACAAGAAATCTATAGTGGTCTCAATGCTGACATCACAACCCACTAAGAAGAAGAGGAACAAGCAAAAAAGAAGTAAGTGGCTAGATGCGTTTGATGGCCGAGAGCAGCTCCATATGCAGATAAGACAGAGTCCTACAATATGTAGGATCAGGCATAGCACATCTGAGAAGCAACCCACAGACTTGGCTGAAAGCATGCAAATGCTCAGTATGCACTATATTGAACACATTTAATGCCACAAGGCATCCTTTGTATTGTATCTCTAACCTTATCGGCAGAGTTTTTCTCCTCCAGCCTCACTCCAAAGCTAGGGTGGATTTTGTCATCAAGATATTAAGTGAGTCCTAGTGTTTTTTTATCTTGTCTTTGTAAAAGTAATATGGGAATGATCTTAGCTAATTCGCTAGATTATTTTATTACATATTGCTGGGTCTACTAGATCATATTTTGAGTTGCAGAATTGGGTAGATTATTGAGGGTTTGTTACGAACGGTGTTCCCCTTCATTGGTTTAATGTATTAATCAATCTTATGTAAAGAGGGTTGGAAAAATAATTAATCTCCTCATGAGTCAATTAATCAAATTTTCTGGCCAAATTAAATTAAAAATTCCAAGCCAGAAATTTAATTAATTTTATATCGTAGGTCAAATTAAATTCTTTAAAGGCAAAATTTGTGGGTCTCTAAAAATAAAATTTTAAAGGTCCTAGGCCAAGGGAATCTTGAAAAATTTGAGAAATTTTGACCCTAGGACCCTTGATAGTTAAGTCAAAGTCAATTTTTTAAAGTAATTAACTCAAAATTATTATTTTTGAGTTAATTAAAAGAAAAATAATTGAAAATTTTGAAATACCTCAAAAAATAATAATTTCGACGGACGAAATTAAAAGATAATCAAATCCTTTTCGACGGTTGAGATTACTTTGATGGGGATCAAACGAACTAGCCGTTGGAGATTTTACCTATAAATTAGAGGTTAGTGTGAGTTTGATTTTTCATCTGATCTTTTGATCGTGTACTTGCCCTTGAATATCTTATGTACTACTTTTCCAGAATAATACAAATGAAGTCTTTGGGGTTTTATGTGATGGTCGTGTTCCTCTTCGACATTTTATGGTAAAATTGTTCTTTATATTTTGCTGATAATTATTTCAATGAATTTTTGATTAATGGATCTTGTAGAGTAATCTATTGCACATGTATTTTGCTTAGGTTATTGGATTTAGGGTAAGAATATTAATTGGATTGAGTTAGCAGGTATTTCTGACTCTTGAAAATTTTACTTTATTTTATTTTATTTCAATATTGATTTAACAATTTAACTTTAAGTGTGCAGAAATCTTTCGGATTTAGAATTGGGCATTTGGGTAAGTCCTAAGCTGGACCAGCTGACTCCCAAGGAAATAAGATCTGAAGAGCCCTCCGGATCTAATTCCCCGGGCTTATCTTAATTTCTATTTTTGCAGGGTTTTCCTAGGGTTTGTGCCTAAATAAAAAGTTTATCTTAATTTTTTATCGAATTTAAAGTTAGATCTTGCTAGTAAGAGCCTTAGATCTTTAGATCTGGGAGCAAAGTCAGACTTACGCTCCTCAGATCTGACAGATCTGCAACTCTTGTGCATAGATCTGTAGATGTACTATATAGATCTATAACTTATTTGTATATATCTGTGACTTATTTGTATAGATTTGCAATTTTTTGTGTAGATCTAAAGTTTTGTAACATAATTTTGAATTCTAACATTTGAGTTTTTAGGATTTTCTCTATTTTTGTAAATATTGGGTTTTGGGTTTTTCTCTTTTCACTTGTGCAGGAATAGATCTGAAAAATCAGCCAAGGAAGTTTTTAGATCTGAGCCAGATCTAGACCCTGGAGGGCAAGATCTCAGCTCAATATTTGTTTGCTGGTGAGATCAAGTGGAATAAGAGCTAGATCTAGGCCCTTGAGGACGTTTAGGTTTTTGAGACTATTTTTGCAGGATTTTGGTCTCCAAAATTTTAATTTTCAAGCAACAACATTATCCCAAAATTTCAACGATTTTTCAGTGGTGGGATCTTCAAAGCCTTGGGCTAAGGGTTTGATCTCTAAATCCTTATTTTCTGCAAAATTTTATTACAGCAAGCAAATCACAAATAATTACCCTAAAAACACATTTTGTATGGTCAAAGTTGTTTAGAATTGCAAAATCTTCATTTTCAGAGTTTTTGGCCACTTGAGCATCTTTAATTTTGCTTAGATCTGACTTTGAAGCTTGCTGGAAATTACTACATAACTGTGAAAATTCATATTTGAACATTTCTAATGCATATCCTAAATAAGGTTTAAAAATTTGAATTTTCAAATTTTCGGCAAAACTTACTATTTTTAGACATTGTGGGGATCATCTTCAGTATTTTTTTTTTCTAAGTTGGTTTAATCTATTAATATAGAACATAATGTACAATGCAAGACTAGCCTCCGGGCTGCTAAGCTAACCAACGCCGGAGGTAGTTTGAGTCAAAAAAACAAAAATTAGACCGCCCCTAGGGGGGAAACCGGCCTCATAGATGTCGCCCATGATTGGGAAACCAACATTGAGAGAGTTATATAAAAACCAGAGTCTACGCAAATAGTTAGAATCGTCACAATAATTCCAGTTCCTGTGCCTACGCATGCAGTTAATCATTGCAAAAACCAAAAAGCGGTAAGGAGATCGGACAACCAGCTAGCTGTCCGTCTGTGAGGAAGGAATTTCCTCCACAATTGGGCAGTTGTAATCATCCTCGACACCTTCATCCTTTTCCTTGGAATGCTGGGCAATATTCTCCGACAAGGAAGTGGAGCTTGTATCTTGCTTCTGCTTGTCTGAGAGCGAAGATCTATTGCCATTGTCGTCGCTGATGGAGGTCTTCGAACCAGTTTTGACAGGGAGGGTCGAAGATTTTTTGGAGTCCTGGGGAGGCCTGACAGAAATCATGGACTTCCTTTTGCACTTGCTGGGGCCTAAGGCACTACTATCATTCTGCTCCTCCTGGAACACTACCGTGATGGTGGCAGTAATTCTGGGCTTGTCAATTACGCTGCTGAAATGAAAATGGGCGACATTGCTAGCCGGAGGCAGAGTGGGAAGGTGAATGTGTGCGCAGAGCTGTAGGGGGTGACTGTGAAGGCGAACCAATGGGTGTGAACGGGAGATAGGAAGGCAGAGGAGAGCTAGGGGAAGTGCGAGGTGAGCACGACAGATGTGTGGCAACAGAGGGAAAATGGAGGCAGAAGTGAGCGCAAGGATCAGAGTCTGGCAGGGCCACGGGAGGGTCGAACGTTGTGAAGTGAGCCGAATGCAGAGTTGCAGAGAAGGAGCTCGAGAAGGCAAACGAAGAAGTGCTGAATAAGGGTGGATGCGTCTCCATTGAATTCATAGAGCAAGTAGTAGCGGGGTGATGGCGGAACATGCGAGCGGTGAATGCCCGACGTCGAAACCCAAGGGCCTTTAAGGCCTTGGTACCATTCTCAGAGGTGGGCAGGTGGCTTTGCCAACTATCTCTCCAAGGGCCAACCACCGTATTGCTGCCTTTAAACACCCGCATCCGGAAATCATCTTTAGTGTTTTTAGTTTGCTGATATGTTATCAATTTATTGCCGTTATAAACTTATCAGTTCTGAAAATAACTGAATCAAACTCTCTTAAAGCTTTAAAATTGAGATTTTCAAGTTTTAATACATTTTTTGCTATTTATGGAAGTATTTGTAAGCTATTTTTTGTAGTTTTATCTTGCTGATCTGTCACTGTTTCACTACTGAAATAAAAATATCAGATTTGAATTTTCTTTTAACCAAGCTCTAAAAGTTGATTTTTCTTAAAGTTCAATAATTTTTACTATTTTTAGTCATTTTGGGCATTGGTGCTGATATCGTTTGTTTGTTGATATATGGTTTAAATTACTACTGCAATTAATACTTCAGATCTGAAAACTTGCTGAAGAATATATCCTAAGTTTGACTATAGGAGAAAAATAAGAATTTTGATTGGATTTGCATTATTTTAGAATATCTTTTAATCCATAAATTACTTGATGAAATGTTTATTTAGCATCTAAATTTTATGGTATTTCTTGATGATTAATTTTTGAGATTTAAGTGTTAATTACTTTCATATGCTTTAGTTGAGTTTTATGGGATTTTAAATGTTTGCTATCGATTAAAATCACTTATTGTTTAATTTGCTTGAAATATTAGATGTTTGTTGAATATTAATGATTGGGAAATCATTTCAAGTAATTGTGATTGATATTTTTCAGAGCTTTATTGTGGATCTTTTAATTGAGTAAATTTTGGCATCTTCATAATTGGCACTCTCGCTTAAGTACTTAGCGGTTAGATCAGATTATTTGTAATCTAAGTGCTTTAGGCTTTTAACATTACCTCTCATCTTTGAAGCTTGCTTCATTTCGCTCCTTCTTCAAATCATTTTTCTTGCATTCTGCATTCTAAGTTAGCATTGCATATAGGATAGTTATTCATCTAAGCAGTAGTTTCTCATCAAGTACTTGGTTGTAATTTGCTTAGAAAGATAGTTGACTCCATAAGGCACTGATATCAATCATTCAAATTTAATCGAATCATTTAATCTTGCTAGATCTTTTATGAGTATTTGGTCATTTAACTGTGTCTCCCGAACTGGTTGGTTCCCAACTAGTTCTCATTCATTCCTTTTCCTTAGGGTCTACCCCCCTTAGTCTTCTATAAGGAGACATCTTAAATAGAGAGATTGGGGATCATGGTGACAACCCCCGATTTGAGTCGTTGTTGCGGTGCCTAGACATTTTGTACGACAACACGTTGTAAGAGCACCTCATTACTGTGAGAGCACCAAGACCTCATCATTGTAAGAACATCGAGACCATATCACTATAAGTGCACCGATATCTGTGGTTATTGTAGTCACTCTAATAGTATCGAACTTTGAAATAGCACCAAACTCAGTTTATTGTGATAACATCAAAGTCATCTCTGTGATCTATATGAGCTCCTTCCTATAAAACAACGAAACACTTATTCTGAAATCTTTGTCCGAACATCTCTTTTCAATTAGGCCGAGTTTCTGTGGTAGTCTAATGCGAAGACCATACTTGTATATATAGTGGTTTGTCCATAGAAATGAGCCGACATGTGTTCACGAATAGATGTGTCTCCATTTAGGCTGACATGAGTTCACCTTATGGAAGCCGACTTGATGGAGATTCTTTTTGAGGCCGACATCAAGGAGACTTTGATGGAGGAGGAGCTCAACATGACAAGAAAGAATTTGACTCAATCCTAAAGCCTACAATGGAGGTTTGACCTATGAAATTGACCTAAGCATGAAACCCATGCTTTAACAAGTCAATTAAAATGATAATGAATTTTTTTTGACAAATATATTACATTTGGACTCAAGTACAATTTATGAAGACCGAACCTAGTTACATTCTTAAACACGACACAAACTTCAAACATTATTGCGTGGGAGAATGCACAGAGCGGGGGATTGACAAAAGCGCTCAGGCCAACAAAAGCGATAGTGGATAGCCAAGATATGAAACACTCAGGCAAGAATTGTAGGCAGAGAGGATGAGATTTGACATAGCTACACGCTAAACACTGAGTGGATGGTAGAAATGAGACAATAGACAACAAATTAAGATAGGTGTTAAACTCACTCCTGAAAATAGACAACAAATTAATATAGGTGTGAGATCCATTTCTCATTCATATGATACACATTAATACAATTTATGTGACCCTTGGTTTCGTATTCTGAGAGGTCTCTTGGACTTTTATGACCGTTGGCATTCACTTGAGGCTTTTCGCCGTCCTCTCAAGTGAATAGGCAAAATTCACATAACCCAAAAGGATTATGTTTCCAAATATTCTTCTGTTGTCTACTCTAATTTTTGTAGCTATAGGCAGTTGGCTACATCACTCTGGTATCATACCAAGCATTATGGCACTAAGAGGAATCAACTTTGATTTTCTAATCTAGGTGTTTGTTATCCATCAAAGTGGGTGACCCCTAGGAGAAAACTTTTCTCCCATTATTTTGAACTTGCTAGCCAACAACCTTATGTGATTTATAGAAAGCCAGCCTCAAAGTCCCTCCACCTATGCTTCGATCAGTGATTTCTGATATCTAGCCTTCTTATCAAATGAATATGGGTCATCCATTGTAAGGTACATTAATCATGCTTGTCATCAAGTGCTTTCATTTAATGTTTAATAGCATAGTAGTGTGAATCACATGTTGAATTAGATGATTCTGGTTGTATTCGTGTCCTCATCCTTCATCTTGGTGGTTATCCCTTGATCCTAGTCCAACATGAGTTTCTTTGAGGCCTTTCTTTCCACTATTTAAGAGGATCATGAATAGGGGCATTGATTGATGTTGTGTGGCCATGGTAATCCATACTTAGCATTTTTCGTCTTTCCTTGGTTTCATGTCCCAAACTTGGGGTTAATTGTTATCTATCACCAATATTGGTTCCCTGATTTCCTCATTTTTGATTAGGTGCCTGGAAACTTTGCCCTCTGAGGTTGATGCGACAAAAGGAAGAGAAAAAGCATGAGTTGTAAAGATAAAATGCAAAATATTTGCTGGTTAAAGAAAGTGCATGGACAAAAGCCTAGCCCGACCTCTACTCTCCTCATTAGCCCTCAACTAGTTCTTGGTTAATGCAACAACAAATCAAATAAAATAAAGTTTGATATCCCAACCTTTATGAGTGATAAATTGCCTCATCCGTAAGGGGTAACAAATGTATAATCAAAGCTTGTAACCAAAGCTATGCAAGAAAAAGAAAAATCATTAAAGAAAAAGGCGTCCAAGAGGGGTGGTAAAGATAGGTTGAGGAAAATGGTAACTTAGGTCCCACGATTGCTCCCTTTGCATTATAATGCTCTAGAATGATGATATTTCATAGTTGTTACATTGATGGTGGCATCCTCCATGAAGTAGACCCCCACCATACCACTATTTACTTGCACCTACTGTTTGATGGGTTTGCCTAGGAACTGTTCCTCCCCTTGAGGTTGGAAGCACCTAATAGGGCCTCTAGATAATCCTTTCATATCTAAGCATTGTAACTTGTTTACAAACATAAGCTAGAAAGGCATTTGCAATGATATTTGTGTGAAGTAATTTTGTGCCTTTTGCATTAAATATGGCGCATTGTGATATTTGTATAATTTTTTACTTATGATGATGATTTGACTTGATTTTGAGGATATGTTTCCAATGTTGTCTCACAAGTACAGTAGTTATCCCTTGAGGGATTCACGGAGCATTCTCCAACACTTTATAGAGGACATCCAACTCCACTTGTTGATACTTTGGGGCATTGTAGCTAGGATGTTGACCACCCAGAGAAGTGTGCCGACGTTGGGCTTGATCCAACACTAATGATGACCCTCTCCTCTCCCTTAGAGCTCGAAATGCAACCCAAGAAAGCTAGAATGTTGCTAGGAAAGATGATCTGCCCTAGTGACCACAGGATGCCACCAGGTTGGCCTTGCACCTTCTTGATGGACATTGATTTGTTCTTGGACCATTGTATGGATGATGGCGGCTTGAGAACCCTTTGGAAGCAATAGTTCACCTTTCTTTATGATGAAATGATGCCCTAGCCTTATGATGTCATAGTAATGAGGCTTAGAGTGATGACATGGGCGTGGCTCGTGGAGATGTCTTGACATGGAGGGTTGACTTTTTTCTTGACCATTGTACACCTTGTTGATGAAGAGATATATTTGAGTGAGGAGCACTCATGTGACTCATCTTTTGCACTTTGTTGATGGAGATCTTCACTTTTGGATGATGATGTCACCTTTGGAGGCCTTTTTACTCACATGTGTGGGCTAAAAGAGGCTAATTATTATATTTTATCATTATGAGAGCTATATTTTAGGTTGGCTTGTGACCTATTTAACTTGTAAACACTTAAAAAATAATTATTTTAGAACTTTTAGTGTATTTTAGCCTAAATTTACTCGTTTGCCCTCATATAAATAGAGGGAAGATGAATTTCGGAGAATCATTGTCACATACACTCATTTCTTCTCTTGTAAAGGAGTGCACACTAGCTCTTCTCTATCTTGGACACAGTGGATCACTCAGCTAGTGAATTGTCTTGGGGAAGATAAAATTGCATTTATGGGATTTCTTTGGATTGATGAAGTGATGCTTTGGTGAATGGTACTAATTTATTGTGAATATTTTTCTTTCATTTTGTTAAAGCTGTAAAATTATGGTTTTATGAAGTCTTCATGATATGTTATATCTTAATTGGCTCTAAAATTTCCATACAAGATTTGTCACCAAGTATCTAGAAAGGAAAATTAGAATAACATTGTTTGACCTTAAATCTCCTTTTTGTAAAGGTTGTGTTGTTGCACAGAATGTCTAGGCACCGCGACAACGGCTCAGATCAGGGGCTGTCACCCTGATCCTCAATCTCTCTATTTAATTTGTCTCCTTATAGCAGACTAAGGGGGGTAGACCCTATTGAAATGGAATGAAAGAGAACTTGTTGGGAACCAACCAGTTCGGGAGATAGTTAAACAACCAAATACTTGTGAAAGATCTAGCAAGATTAAAGGATTCGATTGAATTTGAAACACTGATACTAGTGCTTTATGGAGTCAACTATCCTGCTAAGGAAATTACAACAAAGTACTTGATGAGAAAATGCTGCTATGCATTGCAGAATGCAAGGAAAATGATTTAAAGGAGCGAGATGAAACAAACTTCGAAGATGTTAAAAGCCTAAAGCACTTAGATTCCAAATAATCTGATCTAACCACTAAGTAGTTAAGCAAGAGTGCCAATTATGAAGATGCTAAAATATTACTCAATTTAAAATATATACAATTCATCGCAAATCCACAATAATTAGATATCAATCACACTTACTTGAAAGAATTTTCCAAACATTAATATTCAATAAATATCCAAATTCAAGTAAATGAAACAAGACTTAATTACACATTTTAATTCATAAAAAACGTTCCCAAAACTCAGATGCCAATGATCATCAAACCCAACTGAAGTATAAGAAAATAATTAGCATTTAAATCTCAATAATTAATCATCAATAAACACGATGAAATTTTAATGCTAAACAAACACTTTGTCAAACAATTTATGGATTAAATGATATTCTTAAAATAATGCAAATCCAAAAATTTAATTTTCTCCTATAGACAAACTTAGGATATATTCTTCAGTGAGATTTCAGATCTGAAATATAAATTGCAGCAGTAATTTAAACCATTGATCAACAAACAAACGATACCGACACCAATGCCCAAAATGACTAAAAATAGTAAAAATTGTTGAACTTGAAGAAAAATCAATTTTTAGGGCTCGATTAAGAGATATTTCAAATCTAATATTTTTATTTCAGCAGAAAACAGTGACAGATTACTAAGATAAAACTACAAAAAATAGCTGCAAAATACTTCCAGAAATAGAAAAAAAATATCTTAAAACTTGAAAATTTCAATTGTAAGGCTTTAAGAGAGTTTGATTCAGTGATTTTCAGAACTGATAAGTTTATAATAGCAGTAAATTGATAACAAATCGACAAACTGAAAATATTAAAAATGATCCCCACTATGTCTAAAAATCGTAAGTTTTGCCAAAAAACTTAAAATTCAGATTTTATGGACCTTATTTAGGATATGCATCAGAAATGCTCAGATCTGATTTTTCATAGTTATGCAGTAATTTCCAGCAAATTCAAAGTCAGATGTAAGCGAAATTAAAAATGTCCAAGTGGCAAAAAACTTTGAAAATGAAGATTTTACAATTCTAAACAACTTTGACCATATGAAATGTGTTTTTAGGGCTTAATTATTTATGATTTGTTTGTTGTAATAAAATTTTGCAGAAAATAAGGGTTTAGAGATCAATCCCTTAGACCAAGGCTTTGAAGATTCCACCATTGAAAATTCTTGAAATTTTGGGATAATGTTGTCGCTTAAAAAGAATTTTTGAGACCAAAATTCTGCAAAAATAGCCTCAAAAGCCTATACGTCCTCAAGGGTCTAGATCTGGCTCAAATCTGAAGATTTACTTGGTTGATTTTTCAGATCTATTCCTACAAACAAATATTGAGCACAAATATTACCCTCGAGGGTCTAGATTTAGCTCAGATCTGAAGATTTCCTTGGCTAATTTTTCAGATCTATTCCTGCAAACAAATATTCAGCCCATATCTTGCCCTCTAGGGTCTAGATCTGGCTTAGATCTGAAGATTTCCTTGGCTGATTTTTCAGATCTATTCCTGCAAACAAATATTCAGCCCAGATCTTGCCCTCCAGGGTCTAGATCAGGCTCAGATATGAAGATTTCCTTGGCTGATTTTTTAGATCTAATCTTGCACAAGTGAAAAGAGAAAAACCAAATACCCAATATGTAAAAAAATAGAGAAAATCCTAAAAATCCAAATGTTAGAATTCAAAATTGTTACAAAACTTCAGATCTACACATGTAAATTACATATCTATATAATATATTTACAGATCTATGCACAAGAGTTGCAGATCTATCAGATCTGAGGAGCATAAGTATGACTTCGCTCTTATATCTGAAGATGTAATGCTCTTACTAACCAGATCTAACTTTAAATTCAATAAAAGTTAAGATAAATTTTGTAATTTAGGCACAAGTCCTAGAAAAACCTTGTAAAAAAAAAGAATTTAAGGTAAGCCAGGGGAATTAGATCCGGAGGGCTCTTCAAATCTTATTTCCTTGGGAGTCAGCTGGTCCAGCCGAAGACTTCCCCAAACGCCCAATTCTAAATCCGAAAGATTTCTGCACACTTAAAGTTAAACCGTTAAATCAATAGAGAAATAAGATAAAAAATAAAATTTTCAAGAGTTAGAAATAGCTGCTATCTCAATCCAATTCATATTCCTACCCCAAATCCAATAACCTAAGCAAGATACCTGTACAATAGATTACTCTACAAGAGCCATTAATCAACAATTCGTTAAAATAATCACTAGCAGAATATAAAGAACAAGTTTACCATAAAATGCTGAAGAGGAACACCACCATCAAAATAAAACCCCAAAGACTTCGTTTATATTATTAAAAATATTACAGAAGAGCTTCAAAAGTAAGTACACGATCAAGAGATCGGATCAAATGATGGACAAAGACCTCTAATTTATAGATTAAAATCTCTAATGGCTAGTTCGCTTGATCCCCATCAAAGTAATCTTGACCGTTGAAAATGATTTGATTATCTTTTAATTTCGTCCATCAAAATTATAATTTTTTGAAGAATTTCAAAATTTTCAATTAATTCATTTTTAATTAACTCAAAAATATTATTTTTGAGTTAATTACCTCAAAAAATTGACTTTGACTTAACTACCAAGGCCCAAGGGTCCAAAATTTCTCAAAATTTTTTATATTCTCTTGGCCCGGGACCTTTAAAAATTTATTTTTTAGGGACCCACGAATTTTGCCTTTGAAGAATTTAATTTGTCCTAAGACATAAAATTAATTAAATTTTTGGCTTAGGATTTTTAATTTAATTTGTCCAGAAAATTTAATTAATTGACTAATGAGGGGATTAATTATTTTTTCCAACCCTATAATACTTTAGCAATGGTGTCTAACTGTGAGGGACCATGCACTAAAATATTTTACAACAAGATATTACAATTTGACACATGAAAAAGGGAAAACCCATTTGGAATAGACCCTCAAATAACTGTAGAAATTTTAGTTTCCCACTCCGGTTTTCAGTTTCTCCTTGTTTCTCCATATAGTTAAATGCCCATTCCCATAGCCATACATTTAACAAGTTGAAAAAATAAATATTTTTCTGAAAACACAAATTCTGGAAATTTTCAAATGCTGGAAATTGCAGAAATAAAACTCATCAAAATAAATTAGCCACACACAGAAAATAGACACGCTGATTTTTGGTCAATGTGACCCTGGAAAAACCCCCTACAACTCTTGGGGAAAACCAGTTCGAAAGCTCCTTATTTTTGATAAATGTTTTTAAAGTGAGACATAATTTACAACAAAAATTTCAGCAACTTAATAAATGTGCTTATCTCGATTTCTGTGCTTCTACCCTGCCTTGGAAAACGTGCCAAACAGGGAAAACTCAAAACAGAAAATTTACAACATTTATTACATCATTAAATGCTGAACTGACTTTCTTGAAATATGTGCCCAGCTGTACGGCCGTACTGCTGTACGGACTGTATGGAATACACAACAGTCTCTCTCCTCAATTTTCATGCCCTTTTCTGCCTCGAAATTCGTGCCGAAGCTGTTGTATGGATGTTGTATGGATTTCTCAAAATCTGTGCCACCAACCAACAGTCTCTCCTCGATTTTCGTGCCCAGAATTTGCCCAGAAATTGCGCTGAAGCTGTTGTACAATTTTTTCTCGAAGACTGTGCCTCCTCCCTCGAAAAATGTGCCAACCTCCTGCTGTACAGATTTCTTCCTTGGGAACCGTGCCTCTTTGCTGTTGTACGGATTTGCTGAAGTCTCTATCAGCTGCTCTCCTTCTCCTCACTGCTCAGAAATTTCTCCTTTTCTTTCTCTCCTCCTCTCTCAATCTGCTCATGAAAGAATGAATGACCTTTTCCCCCCTTTTCCTCCTTTAACCTAACCCTAAGTGACTTTTGGGGAATCCCTAAATCCAATGGCTGAGATAGCTTTAGATCTAGGGCTCAAATTAAATGCTCATTTAAATCTCACTTTCTATTTTTTAATTCACTCCACTTTAATAAAGACCCACTTAGTCATTTATTTCCAAAGTCACTTTTCTTTTCTAATTTCACATTGACTTTATTAAAGTCACTTTAAAATTAGACTTTAGTAACTTTATCACTTAAAGTCACTTTTAAATTAGATTTGACTTTATAACTTTATAAATTCACTTTAGGAGAAAAATTAAATTCTTTTAGACACTTTTTCCTAGGCCAAAGATCAAAGCCTTAGGGAACCACCTGTCCTCCGGTAACCAAATTTCAACACTCCCTCTTACCGAGGAAGGTGTTCCTCACCACACCCATCTTGTCTCTGAAGTAGACATGTTTGCCCCGTGGTAAGGCTTTGGTAAGAATATCTGCAACCTGCTCATCAGTGGGAGTATAGTCAACCTTCACAGCTCCCTTCTGAACATAGTCTGATGAAATGATATTTGATCCCGATATGCTTTGACCTGTCATGAAATATTGGATTATCCATGAGTTTAATGCTACTCTGATTATCACAGTAAATCACTGAAGGTCTTGAAGGCTGACCAAATAAGCCAAACAACATCTTGCGAAGCTAGATGGCCTCACAACTAACTAGACTGGCTGCCATGTACTCTGCTTCCGCTGAACTCAATGCTATTGACTGCTGCTTCTGGCTGAACCACGACACCACTGCCGAACCCAACCCAAAACAACACCCTGGAGTGCTCTTCCTATTAGAAGCAGAACCTGCCCAATCAGAATCAGTGTAACCTGCCAATCTCACTCCATCTCCCTGCCTATAATCCAAACCATAATCCACTGTCCCTTGCAAGTACCGCAAAATGTGTTTTGCAGCAACCCAGTGCACCCTCCTGGGCTCACACATGAACTGACTCATCGTGTTGACTGCAAAACATATATTTGGTCTAGTGTCTGGTCTAGTGTTGACCAAATACATCAAGGAACCAATCAATTGTCTATACAAAGTGGGGTCCACCAACTCAGAATCTGAAGCATGAAGCTTCTTCCAGTTGGTGATCATTGGTGTCGACATGGGTCTACAATCCTTGATGTGGAATCTGCCAAGGATGTCCACAATATACTTCCCCTGCCCCAGGAAGAAATGCCCCTCCTCCTGCCACACCTCCAAACCCAAAAATTAATGCATCAAGCCAATGTCCTTCATCTCAAACTCCGACGCAAGATCTCTCTCGCAGTGCTCTATGAGTCTCTCTGCACCCATAATGACCAAGTCATCCACATACAACACCAAAATGAGAGGCTCATCACCTATCACAATAAAGTAGGTTCGGATCTGCCTCACTCTTTGTGAAACCCATCTCCTGCAAGTATGTATCTATCCTAGAGTACCAAGCTCTGGGAGCTTGCTTCAGGCCATAAAGGGCCTTCTTCAGTCTGCACACAATGGAATCCTTCCCATGCACCTCAAAGCCCTGTGGCTGCTCAATGTACACCACCTCCTGTATGAAGCCATTGAGAAATGCGGTATTTACATCCATCTGGTGGATCTTCCAACCCATCTCTGCTGTTATCGATATGATGGAGCGAATCGAAGTATACCGAGCCACGAGAGCGAAGGTCTCCTCATAATCAACTCCTTCTACCTGGGAGAACCCTCTAGCCACAAACCTTGCTTTGAATTTCTCAATGCTGCCATCTGCAGCATGCTTTACCTTGTAAAGCCATCTGGAAGTAACCATGGATTTGCCCTCAGGCCTCGGCACGACCTCCCAAACATCATTCTTCATGATAGAAGAATACTCCTCCTGCATGGCCTCTCTCTAGACCTGCTGGCTAGATGCCTCCTCATAGCTAGAAGGCTCAGAGTCAAGGATGTTGGCAACCATTGCCATATAGCTACATAACCTATCAGGTGGTCTGCTCTCTCTGACCGACCTCTTTGGCCCAGCAACAGATGTGGCCTGTCTCAAGGTATCCAGAAGCCACTTGGGCTTCCTCTTCCTTGAGCACACTTCTCCCACTGGAGAATGAAACTCCTCCTCCTCATCACCAGGAACCTGAACTCCTAACTGTCTGTCTGCTGTCGTCCTGCCTGAACCTAAACCTGTAGGTGCTGAATTACCGTGTGAACTGTCCATCAGTGGACTCCCTAGTGAACTGCTCTGCGGACTGCTTTGCATGCTGCCCGAAGCACCACCCCTCTGACTCTGTGAGCCACTACTCACTGACGGACCTAACACCGTAATCGATGTACCTCCGGATCCCCCTGATCCCTGCCCACTGGATCCCTGTGACTGACTCAGCTGCTCCTGCGGGTCTGGTTGATTCAAATACTCTAACTCCCGTGACCTCCTGAAAGCCCTGTCCTCCTCAAACTTCACATCCCGCCTGACAACAACTCTCCTCTGTGCGGGAATATAAATACGAAAGGCTTTCGACGTCTCATTGTAGCCCACAAAGATACCCTTCTCTGCGGTGGGCTCTAGTTTGGTCCTCTTCTCCTTGGGTACGTAGGAGTATGCAATACACCCAAAGATATGAAGATGACCAACATCAGGCTTCTTCCTACAAAAATCCTCCTCCGGAGTCACATGCCCCAAGGCACGATGCAGACTCCTGTTCTGCAAATATACAGTAGTGTTGCAGGCCTCTACCCACAAAAACAATGGTAACCCCCGATCATGTAGCATGGCTTTGGCAGCCCCTTCGATGGATCTGTTCTTCCTCTCCGCAACCCTGTTCTGCTGGGGGTTGTAAGGAACTGTGAACTCCCTCCTAATGCCTGCCTCCGCACAATAATCAACAAACTCTCCAAGGGTGTACTCACCTCCATTGTCCGACCTCAGGGACTTGATCTTCCGACCTGTCTGAGTCTCCACAAGAGCTCTGAACTCCTGAAACCGCTTGAAGACCTCACTCTTGGTCTTCAAGAAATAAATCCAGATCCTCCTGGAGTGATTATCAATGAATAAAACATAATACTCATATCCACTCAAGGAAACATGAGACATCCGACTGCTCACATCAGAATGAATCAAATCAAGTATCTCACTTTATCCGTTGTCACCCAGTGATTTAGCAAACTTGCCCATCTCACATCCTCTGCATGTATCAAAGTGATTAGTACTAAAATCTGGCACACCTGTAGTGATCTCCCGCAATGTTCTCAAGGCTCCATGATACATGTGCCCCATCCTGCAGTGCCAAATCTCACACAGCTCTGAACTGCTAGCTCTTGCTACCGGTACTACTACTCAATGCCAAAAGGGGCTGAAATGCAAACTTGTACACCTTTACATGGCGTACACCAATCACTCTAGCTAAATCAACGGGAGCGCCCCTGGGATATATCAGCACCTGTCCTCTCCTGAACAATATCTCATATCCTCTGTCCTCCAATGTTGAGACGGATATGAGGTTTTTCCTCATCCCTGGCACATATAGAACATCTGACACCTTCAAGAGAGGTTTGGGTTCCCTGTTAAATGTCAAAGTCCCCACACCGACTGCTCTAACAACGTTGTCATCTCCGAGTACTACCTCTATATCAGTGCCACTCTCTGAAAGCTCTGAGAAGTACTCACAGACTCCTGTCATATGACATGAAGCCCCACTGTCAACATACCAGATACCTGAAGATGCTCCGCTAGTGGAGGGAAATGCACACCCTCTCAACCTCCTCCGTGGCAAAGATCCCTAACTAGTGGACCACAAGCAATGAACCCAAACTCCCCGTCAGTTATCCGGAAATTCCCTTATCCTCAAACTGGCATGACTATGCTCCTCGTTTTTCCTTTCTCCCCAGACTAATGAATCAGACAGGTTCCATGTTTCAATAATTTCAACACTTTCCCTGAATAGTCCTTCTTGTTCCCCCGTTTACCTTTACCTTTGCCTTTGCCTTCACCATTGCTTGGAAGATCGTGCCTTTCCCTGCTCTTTCTTGCCTCCCGTCAACAAAGCACACATCCTCATATGCGATCAAATCGTTTGGTCGCTTCAAGTCGGGTTTTTTCTCGATTTCTCGTTCGTATGCAATCATCCTGCATCCTCCCATGTAAGGTCTCACGTGTATTGAAATCCCCATTAGTAAAGTTCAAACAAGGAACCGGGCCATTCACTACAATCCGCACTAACTCAGTGGGTGGAATGACCTCTCCAACTGCTGCCAATGCATCTCTCACATTAGTAACCTTTGTGAGATATCCAGCTGCACTATCAGTTTTACCCATCTTAATGGTCTTCAACTTCTCCTTTAGGACCATTTTCCTGTTCTCATTGGTACTCTGGTAGAGATTGGTCAATGCTGTCCACATCTCATGAGCATATCTCTTTCCTCTCACATGAGGAATGTAATGGTATTTGATTCCATCTAGAATCAATATCTTACCCTTGTTATTCTTTTTATTAAAGACTGCCAACTGAACAACATCAGTAGGCACATTAACAGGGTTCTGTGCGGTATGCACCATGATATCCCAGACTTCTCCCTACTCAAAGATACTTTGCATTCTCTTCTTCCAAACACTATAGTTGCTATGCCCATCCAACCTATCCTCCACCCTCAAGCCCAAAGACATGCTTGCTGTCCTAAATAAGCCGAAAATAACACTGTTGTAGTAAAGGTAAAATTTTTTGTGTGAAAAATCAGCTTGCTGTAATTTTTCCTTCTTGCTGTTCCAAACTGCCTTTTCAGCAAAATACCTCTGATACCATGTAGAAATTTCAGTTTCCCACCTCGGTTTTCAATTTCTCCTTATTTCTCCATATATTTAAATGCCCATTCCCATAGCCATACATTCAACAAACTGAAAAATAAATATTTTCTGAAAACACAAATTTTGGAAATTTTCAAATGCTGGAAATTGCAGAAATAAAACTTAGCAAAATAAATAAGCTACACACAGAAAATAGACACGCTGATTTTCGGTCAATGTGACCCTGGACAAACCCCCTACAACTCTTGGGGGTAGAATTTGAATTAAACGTAGCTCTACCTAATTTCTCAACATGGTATTAGAGCTAAGGTGCTGAAGCCAAGGGCTACTTGACAAGGAGAGACTCAAAGAGGCAAGAATCAAAGTCTACATTGAAAAGTCAAATCAATTTGCAAGGAATATTCTTAAGTTATCTCAAGAAAACCTTCAATGTCATTCAAAGGATTCAATTATCAAGGAGATAATGTTTGCCATCAAAGATTTATGACATTGAAGACATTGTTGGAAGACACATCATCAAGTGCCATCCAACAATATCCATCACCTTTGAAGACATCATCATTCTGAAGACATCCTTTATCCTCAAGGATCCAAGGTCATCTACATTGGAGAATTCAATCTAAGAGGGAGTTCCTACCATCATATTCATCATCATCATCAAGGAAGCTGATAGAAGGAGGAAGTCACTCTACTCAAGTAAGTATCTCTAAGACCTCATCTAAATCTGGCAAAATGAATTATTGCAAAGAGAGAAACAAATTGGTTGGGTCATCAAACTTTAGTGCATGGAAGAAGAGGACAAATTTGAATCTAATCGAACATGAAGTCATGGGATACATCAAAGGATCCACAATTCAACCTTCAAAAGAAGACATTCAAGCTTGTACCAAATACATGAAGGTAGACATAAGAGCCCGAAGGATTCTTATAGAATCCAAAAAGGACTCTCTCATTCCCTATGTATCAAATATAGAATCCTCAAAAGAAATATATGATAAATTGGTGGAGCTATTGTCAGAAAGTTCTGCAGGGGAAATAATGTCCCTGAGACAAAAATTATACAAGCTGAAAATGTCAAGAGAGGAAGGATTAATTCCATATTTTATGGAGATTTCCACAATACGAGATCAATTGCAAAAATTGGGAGAAGTAATGTCTAATGGAGAAATACTCACTATGGTACAAAATGCTCTACCTAAAGAATGGGGAAGTTTCACTTCAAGCATTGATGGGAAAGAAGAAGCAATGCTATTCCAGGATCTATGTAAGATAGAAGAAACAAGATTGAAAGCCAAAGCTAATACATGATCAAGTAAAGGGAATCAAGCCTTTGCAGCCATGTCCAGGAAAAAATGAAGATTCGGTAAATTTGGTCCTTAGAATAAAAGAAGAAATATGGACAAGGTACGATGCTTTGGATGTAATGAACCTGGGCATTATAAAAGGGATCTGGATGCTGGATATATAGAATATGAAGTGGTTATATACAAACAAGGAACTGGATACCGGAAGTTCTTGGGAATGAAGCTGTGTCGTGAAAGAAAGGAAAAGATCATGAAGTGAAACCATGTCAAGAGGCGGTTATCATCCAGAAGCCAAGAAGATGTGACTAGGAGATCTCCTAGGAAGATATGAAGACTCTGATAGAAGTCTGGTAAAGAAGAAGACCCTCGACAATACATATCTTAAGGAGTTGTGTTAATCTGAATAAAGGATGGAGATGGCTACAGGAAGATGTCATGGTGAAAGATCATCACCGAGGTAACTTTTGATTTAAAATTTCTTTTGTATATGTTTATCTAAATATGTTTATACATGGCTGCCAACCATGTGGAAGGACGTAAGATCCTTGGAAGATGGTTTGAAGGAAAGTAGCATGGCATAAAGGTGAATCAGATGAGAAAGAATGATGAATCACTTTCTGCTAGATGACATGACTGAAAGTGATGGATGATCTGTGCCCTATGAAGAGATCCCAAAGATGAAGACTCCTCAACTACGAAGAAATTCATGACATTGAAGGGAGGAGTTCTTCATGAGCAGCTGGGTGTTTTCATCATTGCTGCTGCAGGTCCCTGGTTAAGAGGGAGCTTGGTACTGAGTTTCTTACTTGGAAGACACTTGAAGTATGTCCTTCCTAAATTACAAGGAAGTGACGGATATGATTCTCTAAATTCATGTGTCATGCACTAGACCAGGACTAACAACCACAAGTCTTATTGAAGGCCATGAGGAGAGAATGGATAGACACATCATTTTGGTCTTCACCTGGGAAGACAGAATGGAGGATTGGGTAATCATCTGGCATTCGATACTCTTTGAGGATGTATTAGGGCATCCAAGATAAGAGTAGTTGTGGAAGGACCAATATTCTTTGAGGACTGGGAATCCAAGATAAGAATAGTCCTGGTGGACATATCCTGAGTGAACCCGGGTGGGATATGATCCAAGAGAGACAATGATGTAGGTGTCTATTCATCATTGGTCTCGCCAGCATTGAAGTTCAAGATCTCGTGGAGAGATGGAGCTATTAGTCAAGGCCTTGCACTAGAACAATGTTGGTTGATATGATGCTATACAAATGCGATTACCAATCTGATTCTTCTTATGAGATTCTTCAGATTGAAAGTGACCATGTACCATTATGAATACCTCCCTAGTTAAGAGGGAGTGTTGGAAAGTGTAACTAGGTTCGGTCTTCATATTGACTATGTAATTATGTATTTATGTAATGAAGAAGACAAATATAATAAAATATATTTTTGTTATGCTTGCTTCGTGGGTTTCATGAGTAAATAATTTTATTATAGGTCAAAAGACTTCTTCTTGATGTATTTTAGGGATTTGTCATCTTGTCATAAATAGAGTCATGTATATGAAGTAAAGTCAATGATGGTATGCCTCAAGACCTTTTCAAATAAGCTTGAAGACATGGCTCAAGAATGGTGATAATACTTGATGTAAACACTCTTGAAAGGCAACCTACAATTTGCTGGAAGAATTCCTCTACAAGTCGGTTTATAAACAACAAACAAAGTCGGCTCATGAACCGTCACATTTCTTCATGGTCAGGTCGGCTTATTACAGGGCCTAACCACTATAAATAGTCAAATGTGCTGCGCTAAACAGAGATGGAACAAAACTCGACTCCTCTGAGATTTTCGGACAAAATCTCAATGACAAGTTTGTGGTAGATTAAGGAATAGTTTTGTGAGTTAATGCGAAGGTAAGGACATAAATAAAAGTGTGGAATTAGGAGGTGGAACAATGAAGCATTCAAGGGTGAATCTGTAATATAATGCGAGTTCATGGCTACAAAGAAGTACGAAGTTAACTGGACATATTATAAAGTAAGATATACACCACAACAAAGAAAGGAAGGCACTGTTTTGGGTCACTGACTCACAGTGAAGAAAAGGATATAGTCTCGGATAATTGTCTTAGATTATATCTCTGTTTTGGATACTAAGGAGATGCATAATACTGTTCACAAGTGAAACAAGAAGGTAACATAAGTACAACAAGTTTATAAGGTAAGTCAAGATGTTCTAGAATCAAGAAAGAATGAAGAATACATTTAAAGGCTGAGCTCTCTAGTCTAGGTGTAGAATGGCGCAGGACGGTGCAGAAAAGAAGGATCAACTTAAGGAGTCAATAAAGAAGCAGTGACAAGGTCGTGGAGGCATACAAGTGTCAAGGGTTTGAGTCATGGTCATGGTACTTGTCATCTGAAATTTAAGAAGAATTTCTTGTGGGTTTTCCTCTCCATGAGGGAGAGGTTTTGGCCTTGGCTCGAAGAGCCTAAATTTGTGTCTCTTATGTTTCGGTAATTGAATTGATGAAAGACATCAGAAGCTAAGAAGAGAAGACATAAGTAAAAGAAGTAAGCTCACAAGTAATTATCAAGAAGAGAATTTGAATTAAACCTAGCCCTACCTAATTTCTCAACACTAATGGTTAGGGTTTCCCAATCCAAACCCTTCATGCTAATTGCTTTCTTCACCCAATTCCCCATTTAAGGAACTAGTTTATAAATTGTTGGGTGAAACATCTTATATAGGGCACACTCCCATAGCCATTTAGGTAGGAGTTGGATGGGTTTAAAGAGTGTCGACTCGTGTGAAGGTGATAGTGGGTACTTGTCCTGCATGTGCCGTCTTAGCATCTTGCAGGGACCTTGGCAAGGCTGCTAGCTTGGGTGGTAACAAGACCTATTGTACTTTGATTGCTCTTGATTCAAATTTTGATCTACTTACATATTGTATCCCATCTAGGCTGAGATTTTCTTCTAATTTACCCTTAGTATATATCAGTATATTCATTCCAATTTTGTTACCAATGCATTGTCTGCAAAATTGAAGGTTCTTTGTTAAATTACTTTGAAGAAAGAGAATGCATGTTGTATTCTTGAAAGTTGGAAAAATTAAGCAAATCGAGGTATAAAACTATCAATGAATATGACCTTCACCAAACATAGGATATTTTGGTAATGAACACATAAGTACCTCAACTTCAGATTCCAAAGAATGGATAAAAATTAGGGATCTATGTTATTTTGACGAGGATCTATGTTTACTCTCTCTTGATACATTCCTATGTTTTGTCACCCCACCTTTTCCTTTATTTTCAGCTAAGGTTCTTTAGATGGATCTATTTGTTAAGTGTTTTGGCATGGTAGGTATCCTAAGCAAGAAGTATGGAAAATACCAATGGCATTTGTTGCAAGGGTTCCTCGCATCAACATTAGTGAAGGGATGTTATAGACTTTTTGTAGAATGGGTGATATGGAGCACTTGAGATTAGGCATGTATATTACTTATTGACATTACAATAAATACTTTAGATCTTTTGTAGGGGTGTCATAAAGGTCTTGTTACCCACCAAAATGGGTAACCCCATAGGAGAAAACTTTTCTCCTACATTTGAAAACTAGCCAACCAACAACCCCTGACAACCACTATTTGACAATGATATTCCATGTGCCTTTGCCATTTGCATCAACTATGTGCCTCTCTCAGTTTTCTCCTACATTTGACAACCAAAAGGACAACTAGCCAACCAAAAACCCTTGACAACCACTATTTGCTGATGATATGCCATGTGCCCCTCTCACCATTTGGAATTTACACTTGGATGAAGGTGGGATGTTTTTTAAAACGTAATTTGATAATTTTGCAATTTTGTGCTTATACTTGTTTGTTTTGGGCATTTAGTATGGATAGATGGGTGATCCAGAAGATTGATCGATCTTGACTATAATTTTGTTCTCTTACCTTACTAGGGGAGTTAATCTTTAGCCCTATTTTAGTGGTACCTCCCTCAAGGGCTTAGGGTTATAAGAGGAGCACTACTTGGAAAACCATGATTGACATAGCATGTTCATTGTCCCCTATACACTTTCCATCATACATACAAGCCCTATGTCTCACCTCCATTCTTCGGGTCTAACTTATCAGTGTTTCATTGGAATTTGGCACTCATATGTTCACTCTGCTTGAGTAGGCCAAGAAACTATTGCCCTAGACGTCGACATAGCTAAAAGAATGAAAAATCATATCATGGTCACAATAAAACAAAAGAAAGGAAATCAAAATGCAAAAGATGGTCGGGGCATAAGTTAGTGTGTGGGCAAAAGCCTAGCATGATTTCTACCCTCCTCACTTGGCCATCACTTGGTTCTTGAGCACATGATGCTCCTTTACATCAAAAAGAACCCTTGCATGTGTCAACCTTGATGAGTGATGAACTGACTCATCTTAAAGGGTATTAAAATTACTACACCATAAAGAGCAAGCTCTAACACACATACACCATAAAGAGCAAGCTCTAAGCTCAAGAAGAAGTAAAAGGCACACAAGAGGGGGGAAAAAGGGAAAAAGTAGGCCGAGCGGGTAACTCATGCCTCCATGATTGCTCCCTCCTTTACATTCATAAACTCATGATGTGGAAACCCCATCATCTGGTCCCTTTGACCATGACACTTGGCCATGAGGCCTTTCCTCTTCATTTTACATATTAGCACTAACACCTATTAATTGAGGGGTTGACCATGGAACAACCACTTCCCCTTGGGGGTTGGAAGCACCTTATAGGGTTGACCATTAGCCACCTCTATCAAGGTAGGGAACACCATTAGATAGATATCAGAAGGTGATACTTGTTTGAAGTATTAATTTTCCCTTAACATTCAAGTTTGGTCCACTTAGATGCATTATTGATCTTAGTCTTTGATGGATGGTTGCTTTCACTTGAGTTCGTGTTGTTTTCTAGGTGGTCCACAACAGCCTAGGCCTTAAGGGCACCCACTCCATAGGTACCCAAGCCTTTCAGAGAGAGAGATGGCTTAGCAGATGTAGCGTTGAGAGACTTGAGCCTCCTGACAGCATGAGCAAATGTTTCATGTCCAAGAGTACCTTCAGGACCTAGGACGTTGGTCTACTTTGACCTAGCACTGAGGATTCTTCGTGATGACACCATTGGACCTAGTGTGCCCTGAGGTTGACCAGGAAAAAACATCATCTTTTTTTTATACTTTTGGCTATGTTCTCTTTAAATTTTTGTTTCTTGCTCTTTTTTGCTAGGAAGGCTTCAATCATACCCATCATATGAGTTCTTCAGTCATCAGAGACTTTATCACAAGTTTCTACTTGGCCTCTCCAATGTGCTAAGTCTTCCTTAATCCTATGGATCCCCCACCTTTAATTTGCTTCCTATAGTGGTTGTACACTTTTATCCCATTTTAATTCAAATGACAATGTAATCATGTTGGATCATTCTTGATTTTAGGGGCCATGGCAACCTCTATAGCAACAAATCAAAATTTGCATACAAAACCCTAGCAGGTTTTAATTTCTAGGGAAAAAAACAAATTTGAGAGAAAGATACAAGTAGATTAGGTGCGTTGACATACCTAGAGAAGCCTTCCAAAAGTTGACAACAAGGGCAGTGCCAAACAATAGAAAAATCAACTCCAAAAATAGATCACAAACTCCTTTAGTCGCCTCTAAAAGCAGCTAAAAACCAGCCCAAAATATTTCAGAAGAAAACTCTTGAAGTAGCTCCAAATCTCTCCAACTTAGCCCTTCAAAGTTCAACCACCAAATCTGTGCAAGAACCTCCTAAAAACAGCCCTGCAAAATTACAAATATCTCTCCAAAACCCACTCAGAAAACTCGGCTTAAGAAATTCAAGAAGCTCAAATAAATAGTGTGAGTGAAATAGAAGTGGGGGGGGAGGGTGTATTTAACTAAGTTTGAGAGGGCCTAGGGTTTTTTTTAGGTGGGCCAGATCACAAATTAAAAGTTAAAAAAAAAAAGATTTTTTGGCTCCATAAGTCCCTCTGTTATGTCTCTTGCATTAGTTTTTGGATGGGCTTTATATTAGATGGATCTGAAGGTTGCTTTTCTTAATGGTCTGATGAGGTTGCTTTTTTTAGAGGTGCATCAGTGGGTACTCATTTATGTAGGTTAAGAAGGTCCTTAATGGGCTAAAGTAGGCACCATGTGCATGGTATTCTAGAAATGATGAGTACTTAATGAGATGGGTTTCACCAAGACTGTTGTAGATTCTAATCTTAATTATTTACTTGTCAAATCTGATTTGTTTGTTTTGGTCTTCTATATAGATGAGCTTATACTTACATGGAGTTCTGAGAAGCTCATTGTATGGTGCAAGGCAAAGTTGGCTTGCGAGTTTAATATGGAAGACTTGGCCTTGGGCATTATTTTTTTGTGTCCAGACTCCAGAGGTTTTGTAGGCTATAGGTGAGGTCTTTTTGGACATAGGAAGTACACAATTGAAATTTTGTGGAGATTTCCTATATTGGATTGCTAGCCCTTGGCCAATCCCATGATTCCAAATCTGAAGTTTTACATTGACTTAGATTCGGATTTGGTAGATACTTCTTTATACAGGCAGTTGATTGGTTCCCTTATGTATTTATTATATACCAGGCTTGATATATGTTTTGTAGTGAATATATTGAGCTATTTTGTGGTTGAGATGAGGCAGATTCACTGGGTTGTTGCAAAACATGAACTGAGATACCTGGATGCACAATCCATTACGACTTGAGGTATGTCTGAGATGGTGAGTTAGTGCATGGTTTCATTGATTCTGATAGGAGGAACACTTCAAGTTGTTTTTTCAGTTTGGGCACAAGTGAGATTTCCTTGTTCAGTATGAGTACATGGCAGATAACTTTGCCAGTTATGAAGATATCTAGCTTTGGAAGTTGTTAGCAGAGCTGTCTGATCAGACATATGTTGGAGCCTACTGTGGTATATTGTGATAGTCAAAGTTGTATCAAAAGCTCTAAGGATCTGGTGTTTCATGATCAATTCAAGTACATTGAGATCCAGTACCATTTCATCAGTGATAGAGTTCAGAGGGGAGCAATGGTCCTTTGAGTATCAACCCTTAGATTTCAACTTTCAAGTTATGGACATTTTGACTAAGCCCTTGTTTAAGAGCAAGTTTGAGATATTGAGGGAGAGGCTTGGTTTGGTTGAGAACACTTTCCTCACGAAGAGGGAGTGTTGTTTTTTTTTACCTTGTTGTTTTGACAGTGTTCATCTTCAGCAGCAGAGGTGCACCAGCAGCAGTTCAGATTTTGTTACCATAGAAGAAGCACACAAGTGTTATAGGAGAATGACAACAAAGGGGAGAGTTAGAGGGCACATGCATGTGCTAGCCTCAGTTTTTTCCTTATATAGCTGCTGTCCTGAATTTAGCAATTCGAGCACTTTTAGGGTATGCTCTTCTAATCTGGGCACCCACAGGGTTGGGTTATTGTTGTGGCCTTTGCCTTAGTCTATAAAAGAAAGGTAGGGATAAGGTGTTTATGAATTCATCGTTGAGAGAGCTATTGTATTGTTTTTCTCAGTTAATAAGAGAAACGAAGATGTGTTTTTGAGAGCTGCAGATTCTACTGTTTGCTGTTAGACTTTCTTTATAGATCTAACATATATACCAGCAATTTTACAAGATTTCAAGTCTGATTTCTATGGTTTAAGGGTACAGGTTTGTTTACCATGTACTAAAATTTAACATCTAGGAGTTTGATGTCTTTTACAACTCAGGACCTAGTGCTAGTTGAGAACACTTTCCTCACGAAGAGGGGGCGTTGGTTTTTTTAACCTTATTGCTTTGACAGTATTCATCTTCGGCAGCAGAGGTGCACCAGTAGCAGTTCAGAATTTGTTACCATAGAAGAAGCACAAAAGTGTTATAGGAGAATGACAACAAAGGGGAGAGTTAGAGGGCACATGCATGTGCTAGCCTCATTTTTATCCTCGTATAGGTGCTCTCCTGAATTTAGCAATTCGAGCACTTTTAGGGTATGCTCTTCTAATCTGGGTACCCACAGGGATGGGTTATTGTTCTAGCCTTTACTTTAGTCAATAAAAGAAAGGTAGGGATAAGGTGTTTATCAATTCATCGTTGAGAGAGCTATTGTATTGTTTTCCTCAGTTAAGAAAATGGAGATGTATTTTTGAGAGCTGCAGATTCTACTGTTCGCTGTTCATCTGTCTTCGTAGATCTAGCATATATGCTAGCAATTTCACAAGATTTGAAGTCTAATTTCTATGGTTTAAGGCTACAGGTTTGTTTACCATGTACTAAAATTTAACATCTAGGAGTTTAATGTCTTTTACAACTGAGGACCTAGTGCTAGTTCATTTAAGAAAAGAAAGATTTTCTTATGGACATATATAACAAATTAAAATATAAAAAGATAGGTCCTTTTGTGATTTAAAAAAAAGTTTTCAGATAATGCTACTTGAAGGGTTGGATATTTCACCTATCTTAAATACGGTAGATCTATATGATTATCAAGAAGGTGAAAAGTAGAAGAGAAAAACCACGCTGATTGGAGGCAACAAGTTTTTGATCAGGAGTGTGAAGGAATTAATGAAGTTTTGGATGAAATGACCACCAGTACTCAGAGACCATTACATGCTGTATTTACTGAGATGGAAAGACAAAGGACTCCAGGAGGCAACGAAATTCCAGAGGCAAAATGTGAAAAGCTTTCAATGCTTGATTTCACATTCAATTAAAATTTCTAAATAGTGAGCAGGACACTGACAAATTCTCTCTCAAAGGGAGGATCACGTGGGAGTACATTTGGCCCACTGAATAAGTTGCATGAGCACTTTCAAAATTGAGAGTAAATAAATTGCATGAGCACACTTGGAAAACTGAGGATAAAGTGGTTGCATGAAGAAAAATAGCATTAGATAGGGATTTTGACAACTGTAGTGAAAGTTGAAACAGATTATGACGATAATGAAAGTTCACTATACCTATTTAAGTTAGAATTAAATCATAAATGTTGCAACAGAGATCAACTAGAGTAAAATCAGAAATGCCAAGTTGGGAAAATGTTTCCAGCAGGTATAACTAACTGATTTCTCATAGGAATAAAGGATGATAAAAGTTAGAGTCTCAGAAGGGTTGGGGCTGCTGGGTGTAAGGGAGTACATCCTCTACCTTTTAATCTAATATTGTGCAGTTGATTTTAATTGGACTCACTGTTAGCTCGTATATTATGACTGTGAATTGTATGATGTATCCTTCATTCTAGTAATCTAAGTATGAATTCTTGTGTGGTGTACTCTGAATTTTGTGGCTGTCAGCAGCTCGGTACTTTTTTTTCTTATAAAAATACTGGCTTTGAGGGATTTACAGGGAGCTCTTCGTACATGTGTAGGAATATAAAACATGTGATGAGCCACCCACTTAATTACAATGTAGATGCAGTTTTCTGTTATGACCTTCTATGCTGATGAGAGGGATTTGAAGAATAATGGATGTGGAAAACTGTGCTTATATACCCTCAGATTTCATAAATGAGGACTGGTGTTGCTTCTGTCTAATGACCCCAAAGGAGGGCATATATGGGGTTAAATGTACATATAATATAAAAATGTATATGTAATAGGGTCAACCTAGTGATGAAGGGGCCACATGGGCATTATGTGAATAGGCATATATAGAGATCATACAATCATTATATTGGAGTTGTTATCCATGCTCACATTGGTTACATGGTATGCACTGCTAGGTTTTATGTCTTTAGATCATAACATTTGATATTAGAGCTATGATTCTCAGGTTTTGCGGCTTCAAATGAGTCATCTTGGAATTTTCGCTAGGATCCTTTTTTTTGGAATTTTCAGTAGAACTGTTTTTTGGGAACTTTATATTAGATTGAGCAAAAATATCAAGGCGCGTTTGATAAAAATTTTCAGTTCTGGTTCTCTATACCTTCTGATATATACCCTGTGGAAGTTAGGTTTGTGAATGGTCCTGAAATCAATTTCAAACAAGTGATTTAGATGTATGAATGTATTTCGGTATTTGGAGGAGTTTATCCTATTATTATCTATATTGGAGTTGTTCTCCATAATCACTTTGGCGTACATGGTGTGTACTTCTGGTTTTTATGTATTAGGCTCATAACATGATAATCCAAGAGTTGTGATTTCTACTTGTATTTTCTAGTTAGAGAATTGAATTCTGGGTTTTACTTTTTGAGAGTTATCTTTTGTTGATCCTTTTGCCCATCACCATTCATTATATCCTCCTGCCATATAAAACGTGTTGTGCCATATCTTTGGCATGCTTTATAGCCCCAAAAGAATAAAAATAAGAGGATGTACACTTTGTTTTTCTCATATTTGTAAGTATAATTTGTGATGGTTTACGATTCTGAGGTCATATTTTATGAAATGGAAACCTTTGTAATAACGACACTTGTTTGTTGAGAACTTAGTCTACACAAATAATCCCCAAAACACTATACCTGGTTAGGGCTTCAAGCATTATAAAAGCTCAGAAAATAGTTTTAGAGTTTCAATTTTCCATTTCGACGATTTAGTGGGAGTATGATGATGACCATCAGGGTGTTATATGGACTTTTCTTACTGTTTGGATACCACCCCTCTACTTTTTGCATGAAATTGGTTTTGCAGTTTCTGTGTGTTGGGGGGGGTTTTCATAACTGGGCTATATTTCAATATCTATTTCCAGCAAGAGGATATGTTCAGGGATTCATGTTGTTTTATGCTAATTTTCCACTCATTTTTCTAAAATTTCTGAGACGCCTCCCTGTCATGTTCTTGGTCACTGTTTGCATGCTAAATGTTTTTAGCTTGGGCAGCCCTTGATGTTTAAATGAAGGGAAAGTAAAAGTAAAAGGGCATGTTTCAAACTTCTATGTCATGGGTTGGTTGGAGGCCATTTTGTGGGCATTTCTGTAATGTTCCAAATGGAAAATTAACAATGATAACAAGGACATGCAAATATATAAACACAGAAATTTTCAGAAACTTAGACACACGAACCAGAAATTTCTCCAAATCCACAAACTGGCCAAGATTTTATTAATAATGATGCTGAGGTACAAGTAATTTGAAGAAAATGCACCTGGGCTTGCACAAGGCAAGCTACAAGCCCCAGGTGATGAGTACAAGGAAGCCCAACAACTGCAAAAGCTAGATGCTCCAGAAAACTGCACTGCTGCCAGACTTTTCCCTCTGATTTTCCTCCTCTAGACTGCCCAAAAAATTCTAGGAATTTGGGAATGTGATCCTTGCCCAAAACCCAAAAAAACCCAGAAAGAGTTTCCCTTGGTTCTAACCTTCAAAATTGGCCCTTCACAGCTTGGCCCTCTTCCAAATTCGAACTCTGTCACTGTGGCTGCTGCTATCAATCACTGCTCTCCAAACTCGAGCAATCTCCCTCCAATAACCCTCCAACTGATTTCCCAACACCCCAACTCTAAACTCTTCCAGCTGATGCTACTACAAATGGCTTCACTCCAATAACTGCGTCATCATGGAGATGATGATGCAGTCCCTGCGTGTAATGGATGTAAACTGCGTATGGGCTGCTCCTACACTCTTGAAAATGGCCAAGCATCACTCTTGTAGCTCCTTCGGTCAATCCTCCAACAACTCTGCTCCACAACATCAAGGTATCTCCTCCCTCTGTGCAGTGATGGCTCTAGACTGCGTCCTAGGCTCCTAGAATTGCGTAGAACTTGTAGGTAGTGTTTCCTTCGGTCTCAAAGGTAAGGAAAGCTTTCCTTGGGCGGCACTCGAAGTCCACCAAAGAAAGGTTGAGCTTCTCCCCTTGGGAAACTCTTGTGCTGAACAACACAATCTTGGCTCAGCGAAATAGCTAAGGCAATTCGATTTCTCAAATCGATAAAAGATTCCAATGACTCCTTCATTCCTTCCTTTAATAATTTCTGGCCATGCATTCCTTATGGGTCTCTCCATTAATTTGATTTTCCTTAAGGAATTCGAATTCCTTTTTCTTCTAGTGCGTATTTCATGTGGGTCCCATATTCCACTAGCAACCAAATAAATTATTTCTCCTATGTCTTCCACCAAAAACTACCTTGGGTTATCCTTAATCAAAATTGTCAAAATTTATTTCCTAAGACATTAGGAAAATCTAGGAAGGGGCATTATAGTCCCCCCCTCCTGGATCTTGCTTGACCCCAAGCAAATGTAAAACTGGAGGCTACAAATTCTGCTCACTCTCCCATGTAGCATCCTCCTTCGGTAAATCTTTCCACTTGACCAATTACTCCCGGACCACTCTGTTTCTCAATTTCCTCTTCCAGGTCTCCAGTATGAGCTTTGGTGTCAAAATCAAATGCCCTCATCATCCAATGGAGGCAACTCGATTGCTGCTACAACCTGCTACCCCAACGCCTTTTTCAGGCACGAGACATGGAATACGTTGTGGATCCGGCTCTCAAAAGGCAGCTCCAGCTCATAAGCTACCTCACTTACTCTCCTCATCACCCAATAAGGTTTGTAGAATCGTGGCCGCAATTTTTTTGCACCCTTCTTCTTGAGTGAAGATTGTCTGTACATCTGCAAGCGTAGGTAGACCATGTTTCCTATCTCAAACTGTCTCTCCACCCTGTGCTTATCATCATATATCTTTTGCTGATTTTAGGTCACCTGCAAATTGTTCTTAAGAGCCCGAAGAATCTCTTGGCTATCTTGAACCTAGTCCTTGGCCCTCGGGGCCTTGCTGTTTCCAAATACCATGTTAGAGAAAGTAAGTGCATCGTACCCATAAAGAGCTCAGAAGGGGGACATACCAATGGACATGTGATATATTGTGTTGTAGCAAAACTCCCCGAGATGCAACCACTTGACACACGCTCTCTGTTTCCCCATCACATAGTTGCACATGTACCCCTCCAGCCATTTGTTCACAATCTCGGTCTGCCCATCAGCTTGGGGGTGATAGCTAGTGTTGAGTGTGAGCTTTGTCCCCACCAAACGAAACAACTCTTACTAACAACCCCCCATGAATCTGTTGTCCCTGTCACTCACAATGGTCTTGGGAAGACCATGCAACCAAAAGACCTCCCGAAAGAATAATTCAGCCACCTGTGAAGTTGAGGATCTCAAAGAAATAACAAAGACGTGGGCAAATTTGGTCAATATGTCGACCACTACATAGATACAGTCCCTCCCCTGCGCAGCTGGAAGCCCGGTGATGAAGTCCATAGATACGCTTTTCCACTTCCTCTCCGGAATGGGAAGTGGTTGTAGCAAACTGGTCGGGTGTGACAACTCTACCTTGTTCATCTAGAAATCCACACACTCCCTCACGTGCCTCAGAACATCTCCCTTGAGCCCCCGCCAAGAGAACCTCTCCCTGACAACGCGGTATGTCTTGAGAAATCCTAGGTGTCCTGCCAATGGAGAATCATGTGCTGCTTCCATGATCCTCTCCTTCAGCTGGGATCCTGGCACCAAATAGATCCAGACCTTGTAATAAATCACATCGTCCATCACCCGAAACCGGTCATCCAAAATATCACAAGCCTGCCTGTCCTTGGAGTACTCAACCAATAGTTGAGCCTTCCAATCCTGCATGACATCCATCAAGGACAATGCTGCTGGTCTCCTAGAGAGGGCATCTGCCACCACATTGTGCGTGCCCTTCACATACTCAATCTCAAAATCGTAAGCCTGAAGCTTATTCAGCCATTTTTGCTACCTCTCCTCCAATGACTGCTACTCTAGAAAGAGCCGAAGACTGTTGTGATCAGTCTTCACTTTGAGCCAGCTGCCCACTAGGTATTGTTTGAATTTGGCTAGTGCATGCATCATTGCCAACATCTCCTTGTCGTACACTAAGTACAACCGCTCATGGGGTAGCAGTTTCCTGCTCTCAAATGCAATAAAATGGCCCCCTTGTGTCAAAATGGCCCCCACCTCTTCACCGGAGGCATCACACTCCAGCACAAAGGGCTGCGTGAAATCCGGCAAGGCTAAGACTGAGCAGCTGCTCATGACCCTCTTGAGGCACTCAAAACCCTCCTCTGTCACCTGCGTCCACTCAAACACTCCCCTCTTTGTCAAATTTGTAAGTGGTGCTGCAAGCTGTGAGAATCCTCTCACAAATCTCTTGTAATATGTACAAATGCCCAGGAACCCCCTCAACTCTGTCACGTTCCTGGGTGTGGGCCAATCCAGTATAGCTCGAATCTTCTCATGATGTACTTGCACTCCATCTTCCCCAATCACATGCCCCAGGTACAACATCTCCGTTAGTCCAAACTCACATTTGGACATTTTTGCATACAACTGCTGCTCAAGTATGCGTAGCACTTCCTTCAAGTGTTGGAGGTGCTCCTCCCATAAACTGCTATAAATGAGTAGAACATGTTTTATCTGGGCCAAAAGGGCTTTGTTGGCATTCTATGAATATATTTGACTTTTACCTTTGTTAATTTGCCCTCTAGAGACTTGAATAAATTTATCTAGAATTGAAAGAAATCTAGATGTTATAATAATTGAGGCACCCCTAATAATAATGTGTCATTAGCAAATTGAGAATGATTTATATTCTTAATACCTGGACCAAAGTAGATACTTGGAAGCCTTTCTCTTCGCAATTCAAGGTCTAACCTTCTGCTCAAGGAATTTGCCATTATGATGAATAAAAAAGGGGAAAGAGGGCAACCTTGTCTCAGGCCTCCTGAAGCTTTAAAAAAACTCACGAGCCTTCCATTGACCAAAGGAGAGATCCAAGGGCTTGAAATGCAAGTTGCTACCCACTACAACACTTGTTCTTCAAACTCGAAATTTGTCATCACTTCAAAGAGAAACTTATGTCGAACTAGGTCAAAAATGTTAGGCATGTCAAGTTTAATAATCATCCCCTTTTCACCTTGAACTTTACTTGAATGGATTGCTTCTTGGACAAGGACTATGTTATCCACAATTTGTTATTTCCCACAAATCCTCCCTGGTTTTCTGACAACAAGTTTGATAAGAGAGGCTTGATTTGCACTGCTAGAATTTTAGAAATCAACTTGTAAGACATATTACAAAGGGATATAGGTCTAAAATTAGAGGAGGAAGGGTTGACCTTTTTTGCAACCAAAGTGAGAAAGGATGAGTTGATACCCCCTCCAATATACTTATGCATGATGGAATAATCAATCATTTTGCAAAGGTCAAATTTAATGATATCCCAACATTGCTAATAAAAATGTGTTGAGAAGCCTATTGCTATACAAACTAGCAGACCTTGTGAAAAGACAATAGCTAGAAGGCACAACAATACCTTGGGACAGAGGCCCACTGTCACCACAACCTAAGTCCCCTACTCTTCTCGGATTTTTGCCAACGGGAGGAGTCCCAGTATTCCTCACTTGTGATAGATGTGTTTCTATGATAGGTTTAAAGTGAGGGAAGGTGGCTCATTCAATGGAAAGGTTCAATAAATGTGCGAGCTTTGCGAGAAGCTAGTAAGACTTTCCACGAAAATCCCTTGAAAAGAAGGCTACACGAAACCTAGGGTTGAGATATATGATGAGATATGAGTGCATCCAAGGTCAAGGTAGACGAGAAAAGGCAATATAAGATTTATTTCCATAAGTACTAAAGCACATGCCTTCAAAGAATCCCCAAGTTGAAGGATTAACTACTAGGGTTCGCTCTTGATGCGACAACTAGGGCATCCAAATTTATGGAGAATCCACCGTGGGAATTCCACCAAAATTTCAGGCCCCCTAGAGGAGACACAAAGGTAGATTTCTATTCGAGCGAAACTCAAAAATTCCTCCTCCATTGGAATTCACACCAAGACCTAGGGGGGCCCCTTATCCTTAAAGGGGCAAATTTAGGAAGAGAAAATAAAGAAAAATTATGGATTAAATCCAAGTTTGACCGCCAAGGGTCTTGACTAGTGCCTAGACCATTGGGTGTATGGAGTCATGGGTCCTTATAATTGGCTAAATTGACCTTCAAGGATGCTAAAAGAGGAAGCTTTATTTACTGCTTTCAACAATTATCTTCTTAGGATTAGTTGATGAAGTTTCATGGATTAAATGCTAAGTTGCACGAAACGGGCAAACAGAAACGAGTTTCCGAAACGGGAACCGATACGAAACGCGACCTCCCCAAACTTTGGAAACGGGGAAACACAGTATATATATATATATATATATATATATATATATATATATATATATATAATTTAAATTTATATTAGAATTTAGGACATTTAAGAAATGTTATGTGAAACCATACAAGTTTAAAACATACATGATAAATCATATATTCAAAGCATAAACTATTAAAAATTTACAAGTTACAACACATTTACTTATGAATGATGATTGATAATAGACACATAATGAAAATAGCAATATCGGAATATCCAAACCCAACCTTTATTATATATCAAAATCTCAAAATCAGCCTTTATTATATATATGAGGCTGCAAGTACAATAAATTCAAAGGACTACTACTCATTATCAGAATCCTCATCAAATATAGCATCAGAAGCATGCTCAACAAAGGATGGTGTAGCTGAAGAAGATGTTTGGCCAATTCCACTCCTATGATCTTGGTCCTCAATATTCAAGGCAGCAAGAGAGAGATCCAAATCAGGGTTTTCTGGATCCACATCCCACTCCTTAGAAGGACCATCACCATATTCTGGACCCCTACGAGATGCAAGCCGAAGGTTGGAGTGCACATAAACAAGATCCTCTGCCTTCTGTGAGCCCAACCTATTGCGCTTCACAGAATAATAAAATCATAGGTGCTCCAATTCCTTCCTGCTGATGAAGAGCTTGCCACTTGTGAAAGGAGGAGAATGGCAAGGTTTTGCAAATGTACACCATTTTCTCCATGACAAATCCACCACCTAACTGGATTCATGGTTCTTCTCTCCTCCAAAGATGATATATCTGAATAATCATCTATTCCTGCAGCAAAATTTGCAAATTATTCCTTCACCTCCCTGTGTAGATGGGTTGGAAAAATTCTCATAAGGGCTTTTTTCACCCCATTAGCCACCTCTCTATCCTTATGGGGTGCCTTCCTCTTCCCATTTCTTTGAACAATAAGTTCCTCATCATAAAATTTTGGGTTCAAGGCATGTGCTAAAGTATGCAATGGAGCGTTGAAATTGTTCCACCTGTCAACAATGATTCTCTTGATTAATTCGGCAAATTGACCATCTACAAACAAAAGTTGTGGAGAATCTTGTGAAATTATTTCCATAGTTTTCTCAACCATGGAATCCATGCGATCATATACCTCTCCTAAGAAAGATTGGTCGGTGTTAGCATTCTGAAGAAGCTCAAATGCAAGGGTTGTGAACATTAGCAAGAAATCTATCTTGCTCCACCAATCCTCATTAAGGCACAATCTACGCACTGTAGATCCCCGCTCTAAATATGCATGTCTCCACTCAGCCCAAAGCTGACTCACCACCAGAGACACTAATGCTTGCTTAACGTCAACAAGGCGGCACAACATTATGAAGTTCGAGGCATATCTTGTCTCAGCAACTTTTAACAACTCCAATTTGGAGTACTCTCGAAATATTGCTTGAGACTGGTGGTGGTTGGTGATGAATTTAACAATTTCCCTTGCTTACCTTGTGAGTTCCTTTATCCATGGAACTTTATTGTCGATCTCCTATAAGATTAGATTCAGATTGTGGACAATGCAGGGTGTCCAAAAGATGTGGTCATACCTCCCTTCAATAATCAAACCTGCAGCTTTGCATACCGGTGCATTATCCGTGATAACTTGCACCACCCTGTTAGGACCAACTTGTTCAATAGATTTGATAATGACATCAACAATGAATTGTGCATCTTTTACCTCTCTCGAGCAGTCTTCCGCCTTTAGAAACATTGCTCCTTTTGGTGATGTGGCAATGATATTTATCAATGGTCTACGCCTTGTAATTGTCCATCCATCTGAGACTATGGTAACCCCAGAGCTACTCCAAGAAGAACAAATTGGTGATAACACATCCTCCACAAGATCCTTCTCATTTTTTAGAAGTTGAGTTCTAACTTTCTCATAGTTGGGCCCCTTGTACCCTTGAGGAGCTTTGTTAATTGCCCTTATCATATCTTGCCAGTAAGGGGAGCGAACAACATTGAATGGGATACCACATGCATAGATGCACCGAGCCACTTTGGAATCAACTTCTTCTCTTCCTTGCACATTCACCAATTTAGCAATTTTGCTATCTTGAACTGTACCAGAGGCCCCTCTAGATGGTCGTTGTTCTAGTTATTGAGTGCCTCTTCTCTTCCTTGCTTCAATTACAATCCTTGGCTCAATGTTTGCTAGATTTTTAGCTTGACTAAAATCATCATGCTTTCTTTTGATTCCATCAGCCTGATCTTTCTCTCTTTGATATTCCCTCCTTGCCATAGGGTCTGATGTTTTCATGCAACCTGCAATCCCCTGTCCTCCACCATGCAAAAGATGTGCCTTGACTCTTGGGTAAGAGTCCTTATAAGAATTATTGCAAAGAGTACATCGCCATTCCCATGAGCCACCACCTCCACATCTTTGCAGCTTCTCAACATGCCTCCAAAGAGGATAATATTCAGCCCTTGGGTTGGCCTTGGGGTTTGCACTTGAACCTTGGATGGAAGAAGCCATTGCTGCAAAAAAAAAAATAAAAACAAATCTATAAATAAAAAAAACGTTTTTTATAATTTTGGTAGCATAAACCCTCGAAAATAGACAAAATAATGGGAAACAACCAAGAAATTGAATGCTTCTTACCCAGATTAATTTTTTGTAGCTAAAGCTACCCCAAAATGCCAGAAAAACAAGAGAAATATGGTTGTAGCTAAGCCAAAAACCAAGAATGTCGTAGCTGGAAACGTCGCACTACAAATTTTCTTTTCAAATCTCTTTCTCTTGCTATTGAAATCTCCTTTGCTCAATGGTGAAAGCACCCAAGCTGAAGCACTACTCTCTTCCTCCTTTCTCCTCGCCAAAATCGCTCTTCTCCAAGTGAAACGACTTGCTTAATTCATGTGATGAGAGAATGAGGCAAATCCCCTTTTTATAACTTTAGAAAGCCATCTAGAAGCATCCAAGACACAAATAAAATGAATAAAATAATAATACATTGCACGAATCCCAAAAAAACAAAAAAATCAAAAGATAACGTTGGTTTGGGAGGAAATGCGTTTCCGGGCGTACTAGCAACGTTTCCTGTACGAGAAATGTACCAGTATGGTCGGAAATGCATTTCTCGGCCGTACGGTACGCGTTTCCAAGTTTCCATTTAATTTTTTTCCTGAAACGGGTGTGGGGAGGATGTTCCTTGCAACTTAGATTACAGGAAACGTACCAGTACGGCTGGAAACACATTTCTCGGCCGTACGATAAGCGTTTCCAAGTTTCTGCTTCGTTTTTTTGCCTGAAACGGGTGTGGGGAGGACGTTTCCTGCAACTTAGATTAAATGCAATTATTATCCACTAGAAACATTCTTTCTACATCGTCAATGAGTAACACATACAAAACTTCCCAAGATAACAAATTTTGAAATATATTTAACCAAACAAAGTGCCAATTCTTATCATGAAAATGGATTCCATGCATTAGACATTATTTGCAAGATAATTTCAGCATAATAAACACTTACAAGACAATGTAGAGTATATCCATCCATCAACAATACATTTAGAAGCTCCAAAAAGGTAGCAGTTTATCCATACATCAAAGTGCATCCCTAAAAGCATCCAAATATCTCCTCAAATTGTAGGTCTGAATTCTTTAATGACGCTAGTGAAAATCCAAAGTGTGATGATTTCAAATGAGAGAGAGACTCTCTTATTTATACAAGACTTATCCATTCGAATTCCTTAAGTACAAGCCCCCCTAAAATTCCAAAATAATGCGACAGACCCTTGGTTATAAGCCAACCAAGATAGCTTAACAATTAATCATTATTTAATCTCCTTTGTAGCCCACGTAGGGATGGCGTCATCCATGTGAAGTGCTCTCCCAGGCTAGCGTGAGGTCTCTTGTGCTAGAATTTTGGTAGAGGGTCTCTAAAATCATAGTGAAGATGATCATCTCATCATTTTGCTGCAAAACATCTCCAGAGCTCAAATTTTGGCCTTGGGGATTCAAATGGGTCTCATGGGTCTCCAAGTGGCCCAAAATCAAGTCAATGCTCCATCAATGAGGGCTAGAAGAGGACACATGACCTCCCATGTCTCCCTGGGAAAGACAACCTCCTCTGGGCCTTAGATCAATTGCCAAGTATTGAGTGCAATGTGTAGCCGACTGGGCAACATGGTCCAAGTGCATCATCATCTCTGAATAATTGGGGCACGAGAAAGCAAATGGTGGTTCCGAAGGAGTCCAATGCTTGTAGGGTGAAGCAAGCATCTCTTAAGGCATTTCAAGTTCACCCTGGTGACTCCATATCTAGAATCTTATGAAATTTTTCATGTCAATAAATGGATCATTGGAGAGGCCTATTTTATATTCTTCAAGATGATGATCCTCAATCCAATGATCATGATGTCATGAGTAGCCAAGAGGAATTTGATACCCTCTAAATGAATCTCTTGGAGCCATGAAATTGAGGATCCTTCCCAATGCCCTAAAAGGGGGTTGTGGTTCTTCCCAAGTTATGATGATTCTAGTCCAACTTGTTCCTTCCTCGATGATCAAGATAATGTAATTGTGGATATGTATGAGCAATCTATCTCTTTATGCCATGTGGGGGATATGCCCAAGCTTTTTATTCACTGAAAATTTATCAGTTTGTTCGTTGAATTCTCCATATCCTCGTTGCAAGAAAGGTTGCACGAGATGGATTCCTCATTTCCCTCCTCATCCATTACTCTTGATGCATGGTCCTCAAATGTTCCCGCCCCCCACCCTTACCATTCATCGAGCAAATCTTGGGCAAAGTGATATTTGGGTCCCTTGCTTCATAATGGTTCATAAGGGAAAGTGCTTTTATATTGATCTAATAATATGTTGGTTGCATTGGTTGTATGACTATATTTAGCGTTTGCATGGCTATGATATTGTTGGTGTTCTCATAACCTCCCCATTCGAGTACATAGTTTGTGCACTCTACTGAGAGCTCATGTCCCAACTAGAGCCAGATGTTACCCGCCACCATTGGGTGACCCCATAGGAGAAATTTTCTCCTAGATTTGTCTTCAGCCAATAGCCAACAACCCCTTGCAGCTACCTGATAGCTAAAATATGCTACGATTCTCCACCACCTGAGCCAATTGTTGTGTACTCTCACTCATCTGTCATGATCGTATGTTTGAAGGTGGGCCATCCAACCCCAAACGTATGATTTTACATTATGTAATTGGATATTTATGCTTGCTTTTCTTGGGAACTCTTGGGCATGGATTATTAGGCAACTTGGAAGGAGGAGGGGCTTTCACTATTCTCTTGTTCCCTTACCCTAGCTTGGGGGTTAGTCTTGACTCTTGTATCCTAGTCCCGTGGGATCTACTTTATTGGCTACTAGCTAGAGAAGTGACACCACATGGGAAACCCTGATTTTGGTTACAAGCCCTTTTCACATTTTCCCCATCGGGAAGCAGAACCACGATACCCCACGGGACTAGGATACAAGAGTCAAGACTAACCCCCAAGCTAGGGTAAGGGAACAAGAGAATAGTGAAAGCCCCTCCTCCCTCCAAGTTGCCCAATAATCCATGCCCAAGAGTTCCCAAGAAAAACAAGCATAAATATCCAATTACATAATGTAAAATCATACGTTTGGGGTTGGATGGCCCACCTTCAAACATACGATCATGACAGATGAGTGAGGGTACACAACAATTGGCTCAGGTGGCGGAGAATAGTAGCATAGTTTAGCTATCTGGTAGCTGCAAGGGGTTGCTAGCTACTGGCTGAAGACAAATCTAGGAGAAAATTTCTCCTATGGGGTCACCCAATGGTGGTGGGTAACATCTGGCTCTAGTTGGGACATGAGCTCTCAGTAGAGTGCACAAACTATGTACTCGAATGGGGAGGTTATGAGAACACCAACAATATCTTGGGACCGTAGACCTGCTACCTACACATCACAGATGAGCAAACTGTGGCAACATGTGTCGAAGGTGTACTTTGATTGCCCACGCTTTGTTAGATAATAAATCAAACATGAAATAAAATCTACTTTAAAGTGCAAGTCTAATCTAAATGCATGTAATCTATCATGAGAACATAATATGATATTAGATTCTAATGCAAAAATCAATATGTAATGCATCCTACTCTAACATGCATGGCTATAATATGCAAACGCTAAGTATAGTCATACAACCAACATATTATTAGATCAATATAAAATCACTCTCCTTTATGAACCATTATGAAGTAGGGGACCCAAAAATCACTTTTCCCATTGCAATATTTGCTCGATGAATGGTAAGGGTGGGCGGCGGGAACATTTGAGGACCATGCATCAAGGGTCATCGACGAGGAGGGAAAAGAGGAATCCGTCTTGTGCAACCTTTCTTGCAACGAGGATATGGAGAACTCAATGTACAAACTCATAAATTTTCGATGAATAACAAGCTTGGGCATAACCCCCTCATGGAATAAAGAGATAGATTGCTCATACATATCCACAATTACATCATTTTGATCATCGAGGAAGCAACAAGGTGGACTAGAATCATCATAACTTGGGAAGAACCACAACCCCCTTTTAGGGCATTAGGAACGATCCTCAATTTCATGGCTCCCAAGAGATTCATTTAGAGGGTATCAAATTCCTCTTGGCTACTCATGACATCATGATCATTGGATTGAGGATCATCATCTTGAAGCATATAAAATAGGCCTCTCCAATGATCCATTTATTGACATGCAAAATTTCATAAGATTTTAGATATGGAGTCACCAGGGTGAACTTGAAATGCCTTAAGAGATGCTTGCATCACCCTACAAGCAACAATGCCAAAAATGTTGCTACAAAAACTAGCAGGCCTTGTTAAGAGGCAATAGCTACAGTGCACAACAACACCCTGGGACAAAGGCCCACTGTTACCATAGCCTAAGTGCCCTACTCTTCTTGGATTTTCGTCGACGGGAGGAGTCCCAGTATTCCACACTTGTGATAGATGTGTTTCTATGATAGGTTCAAATTGATGGAAGGTGGCTCATTCAATGGAAAGGTTCAATAAATGTGGGACCTTTCGGAGAAGCTAGTAAGACTTTCCATGAAAAACCCCTTGAAAGAAGGATACACGAGACCCAGGGTTGAGATATATGATGAGATATGAGTGCATCCAAGGTTAAGGTAGATATCAGGAAAGGCAATGTAAGATTTACTTCAACAAGTACTAAAGCACATGCTTTCAAAGAATCCCCAAGTTGAAGGATTAGCTATTAGGGTTCCCTTTTGATGCGACAACTAGGGCATCAAAATTTATGGAGAACCCATTGTGGGAATTACACCAAAATTTGAGGACTTCTAGAGGAGACACAAAAGTAGATTTCTATCTGAGTGAAACTCAAAAAGTCCTCCTCTATTCGAATTTTCACCAAGCCCTAGGGGGGTCTCCTTATCCTTAAAGGGACGAATTTAGGAAGAGAAAAGAAGGAAATTTTATGGATTAAATCCAAGTTTGACCACCAAGGGACTTGACTAGTGCCAAGACCATTGGGAGTATGGACTCTGGAGTCATGGGTGCTTATAATTGGCTAAATTGACCTTCAAGGACGCTAAAAGAGGAAGCCCTAGTTACCCCTTTCAACAATTACCTTCTTAGTATTAGTTAATGAAGTTTAATGGATTAAAATGCAATCATTCTCCACTAGGAATATCCCTTCTACATCATCAATGAGTAACACATGCAAAACTTCCTGAGATAATGAATTTTGAAATATATTCAACCAAACAAAGTGCCAATTCTTATCTTGAAAATTAATTCCATGCATTAGACATTATTTGCAAGATAATTTCAGCATAAAGAAACGCTTACAAGACAATGTAGAGTATATCCATCCATCAACAATACATTTAGAAGCTCCAAAAAGATAGCAATATATCCATACATCAAAGTGCATCACCAAAAACATCCAAATATGTCCTCAAATTGCAAATCTGAATTCTTTAATGACGCTAGTGAAAATCCCGAGTGTGATGATTTCAAATGAAAGAGATACTTTCTTATTTATACAAGACTTATACATTCGAATTCCTAAAGTGCAAGCCCCTAAAATGCCAAAATAATGTGACAGACCCTTGGTTACAAGCCAACCAAGATAGATTAACAGTTAATCATTATTTAATCTCATTTGTAGCCCACGTAGGGATGACGTCATCCATGCGAAGTGCTCTCCCAGGCTAGCGTTGAGCCCTCTTGTGCTAGAATTTTGCTAGAGGGCCTCTAAAATCATAGTGAAGATCATCTCATCATTTTGTTGCAAAACATCTATGGATCCCCAATTTGGGCCTTGGGGCTTCAAATGGGTCTCCAAGTGGCTCAAACTCAAGTCGATGCTCCATAAATGAGGGCTAGAAGATGACACATGCCCCCACATGACTCCCTAGGAAAGACATAGCCTCCTCTGGGCCCTGGATCAACTGCAATGTTTCGCTGGTTGGGCAATGTGGTCCAAGTGCATCCTCATATTTGAATAACTGGGGCGTGAGCAAGAAAATGGTGGTGTTGAAGGAGTCCATGGTGCAATAATTAATGTTTTGCATCGCTGGAGGTCTATGGCTCTCAACGCTCACCCTAAAAGTGCCATTGTGATCCTCTAGAGGGCTTGGATCTCGTATAGGGAGGCCAAGTCCAAGATGAAAACCCACCTACAATCCTATATAAGATCCAATACGTCTCCTCACCTTACAATACAATGATTCATTAGTGCAATTGAGTAAATAAGCTTGCTAATCAGGGGCATAAGTGAACACTTCATAGTGGGATTCCTTTCGAAATTTGGGGCTTTAAACATGCACTAGTGTTACCTTCCTTGGCAAGAGAGGTTAATGAAGGACCCTATTATGCGGTTTCAACCTCTAAAGAAATGATAGGTCCAAGGTACACCCATCAAGTGGCAGGTGTCATGTGAAATGATGATGGGATAGAGTGGGGGCGAAGGTAAGGCTCCAAGCCACATGCCATGGTACAATGGTAGCTATGATGGAGGCCCACACCTTGGGTGTATGAATGTAGAAGGGAGCATTCGTGGTACATGAGCTACCTCTACCTTTGTTTTTCCACCCTTCTTCATTTTCCTTTTGACTTTTATTGATTTTTCTTCATTTTACTACTAGGGGTTCAAGGGGATGAGAGCATGATGTGTAAGGTATAATAGTGAATACCCCCTTAAGGTGGGGCAGTTCATTGCCCACCAAGGGTTGGGACATTCATTGGTTCCTTAATGATGAAAAGGGCACTCATAGGGGCCCTAGGAACCAGGGTGATGGCCATAATGATAGGGGGTGGAGCTCATGTTTGGCTTTTTCCCACGTGCTAAATATGTTGTTCTGGCCATCTTTTTCATTTTGTGGTACATTTTCTATTGTATGTGGCCATATTATGCTTTTATCTTTCCTCTTAACTGCATCAACCTGTGAGGCATCATTCCTTGCTCGACCCAAGGTGTAGACAAGGGGAAGGGGAGGCTAACACCTTGTGGACCCAATGGACAAATATGGACCCAGATGGGGAAAATGTGAAAAGGGCTCGTCATTAGAATTTTTTGAGGTAAAAAATGAGCCTTAAAACAAAAATGTACAACAAAAATAAACTTTATAAGAACTAATAATATCCAATATGATGATTTCAACCATGGGGGATGATTCACCATCTTTGGAGTAAAAAGGTCAAAAGATAAAAAAAAATGAAAAAAAAACTACTTTTTAACTCGTATTTTTAACTTATCTCTCTACGATTTTACTCAAATTTCGAGTGGGAGCACTTTTTGGATGCAAAATTTAATTTTGCATCCAAGTAGTACCCGTGTTGTATACTTTCGATCTATGTCACAAGGTTCGTCGAACTTCAACCTTGAGGTTCAAATTTTGGCGAACCTTAATTTTTTTTTGAGGTTTGGCGAACCTCATCGAACCTCATAGCCATTGACTAAGTCCATATATCAAAACTCATAACCTCATGTCATAACTCAAGCTTGTAATCTATCCTTGCAGTTTTCATGTCCGTGATAGTTTTTTTTAATATTTATTGATGTTGATTTATTACTATTTTATCTTATATTTCATTTCAAATTCAATATATGTATATATATAGAAAATGTATATAGACGAACCTAATGGCGAACCTCATCAAAAAAATTGAACTCGAACCAAACCTAATTATTGCCGAACCTGAACTTGAACTCGAACCATGTGACTTAGCTTTCGATGGACCCTACTACGCGGAAAATGTGAAATACATGAAAATACATGATTGCAATAACGTTTTTTGATGTATTTCACATTTTCATGTAGTAGGGTCCATTGAAATGTTGTTTTTCTACGATCCCGGTGTCTAGGATAGAATCTTAAATCACTAATGCCACCAAACCAAGAATAACAATGAAGCTACTTTACACAGCGGAACAATTTGCAATAGTGAATCTACTAGTGTTCAAAATATATGCAACTTTTTACACAAATATGTACAACCACCCAATCTTCATTATATTAATAGAACTAATATAATACAACAATCTAGAGCTCTCGTACAAGGGATAATGGCCCTCAAATATCCGCTAGTACAAGACTACAAAATACAAGATAATTTGACGGTCTATCGTTCGCTCCCAATTTGCAACACCTACCTCTATCAATGCTCCAAGTCCATCTGGTCATTGAATCTCGACTATCCAATCTTCTCTCTCATTGACCGTTAGTCCATCAACGCATCAACACGTCGAGACTCCTGTCGAGTTGTTAACAACTTTGTTTGTTAACAACTTACAATTGCCCACTGCTGCTCCTCAGCTACTCAGGGTCTTCTTCCCACTATAGTTTTTTCGCACTGCTCCAATGAATACTAACATAGGGCAAGAGGGTTGCCACCTATCACCATCAAATGTCGCTTCTCCAATGATGAACACAGGCTCCAATAATCTACTCCTTTGGCTGGCCAAACCTTGAGCTACAATCTGCCTCTTCTAGTAGCCTCCTTAATTCATCAAGGAGCTACTTAGGCTACCAAAAATTCACCCAACTCACAACGGTCCAAAGTCTTTGTCCACTGCTCTAGGGCTACTGTTGGACACCTACTTGTTGCCCTGCACCAACCACAAGATGTCCAATACCAAAACCATCCACTAGCATCCAATCTCAACATAAATACATAACATACTTGACATCATCAAGGGCTGGTGTCATCTACAAAAAGTCTGGTACACCTGGTTAGGGCTGCTAGTAGGCTGCTACAACTCCTCTTTTGCACCTCCCAAACCTCTTTCAAACTGTGGCCTCCCTCCAACAAGTTCTGCGTACTCTTTGTTGTTGTTCCAGGCCAATCCACATCCTAAAATCAGCTCCTAGGCTCCATGTTTTGACCTGCGGTCCCTCCTGTGCAATTACCTCAGCCTTTCGAACCTCTTCCCAAGGAAGGTTAGCCCTGTGACCTACTTGTACCAACAGGTTTGTGTTGCAACCTGCCTTCTAGAGAGAAACCACATAAAAGTATGCCCAAAACCCCATCAAACTGCCCTGAACAAATGCGGCTTCCTCTTTGCTCAAACTGAAACCTGTTCAGAGACAAAAGCAAACCAAAATGCAGTCCCAAACACACTCGTCCTCCTCCTCATGAACACGATTACCTTAGATGTATTCTCTATGAGATGAATGCACTTTGGATGTGAGAAAATGATCTCACATTCTCTCCTTTTTATACACATAATGTGGGTTTCATCCAACATGACTTGTGGCACTCTAACACACCAAGCCAACCTGCTTTAGGTGCCACAAAACCCACCAACTATCTTAAAAAATTAATATCTCATGATAGACAACTCAAATTTGAGTGATTTTCGTTGCTCCTAGTTTCTCTCGGGATCCTCTATCACATCAAATCATCAGATGTCCCAAAATCCTCACAGATTCACACCTACCATCTCGGTTGAAAAACCCACTTCTTGGATTCCAAGCCCACAAAGTGCTTTTGTGGTGCTCCAACCTCCAAACCTCGAACCTTATGGCTTGGAGTACCTCCCAAGCTACCAAAAATCAATATTCCCTCTTAGCGAGGGAGGTACTTCCAAGACTAGAGTGTAACTCATCATCATCATCATCATTGCTCACAACACTCGCCCAACTCCTAGTGCCCATAACTGCCGCAATCCCTATAGCATGGACTACGCCTCTCTCAGAAGTGTCACTATAACCAGAAGCCTTCTGCTTCTTCTTCTTTTCTTGGAATATCTTCCACTCTCTCCATGATTCCTTCTTGCTAGATGTAGAAGCACCCTTGCTCCACACTGACCACGAGCTCTTCTTGGGCTGCAAAGTCTCCCTTTGAACTGCAAGCTCCCTCTAGAACTGGACTCCCTCTAAGCCTCTGGAACCTGGACCTTTTTCTCTGGAACCTGCACTTGCTCCTCTGAAGCTTTCACCTGCACTTGATTCTCCGAAACCTACACCTGCTCCTCCTTCTTCTTCTTCCCATGATCTATAGGCTTTCCCATCAGCCTGTATAACCATGCTCTCTAACTCCAATCACGACACCTGCAAAGCTAGAACCTTTGGGCCTGAGTCTTGCCTTCCCATCCTGGAACAAGACCTTGAACCACTGTTGCTCGATCGCTGAGACATACATCACGCTATATTTTAGTCTTGGTACAAACAAAACATCTTGAACTCACATCACCTGTCTTGAATCAATCCTGAATGGCACAACTCTCGATCCCCTGATCTCTTTCTGACTCTTGTCACCCAACACCATGTGCAACTTTGAGTCCCACTTAGCTAGAGTCTCAAACACCTCTTGTGACTCTGTCATATGTTTCAACACTCCACTATCCATGTACCATGCAACCTTTTCGATGGTACCCTGCGTGAAATGAGAGATCAAAGCAAAGTCCTCCTTCTCCAACCTCTTGGAGAGATCATCTATCTCGGTAGAAGTGGCGATACCTGCGACCTGCTTCCCTTTCTTGTTCTTGTCATCTCCCTTCTTCTTCATCGAACATCTCGTCGAAAAATGACCCATCTCGCCAGAGTTGGAACACTTGATTTTACTCAAGTCCTTCTTCTGCTTACCCTTCATTTGTGCTACAAGTGCCACGTCATCATCATAAGCCTTCTTCTTCGAATGAAGATCCTCGTCTCGCAACTCTTCCTGAATGAAATCATCCCATAGCCTATTCCAGTCTAGTAGCTTGTCTCTGGCAACGGTCCCCTTGATGAATGGCTTCCACTCCAAAGTAAACCCCTTCAAGGCAATCCTTTACCATTTCAAGATCTGAAATAGTCACACTGACGACGGGAAGCTCATCTTTGACCTGAGACAACCTCGTCAGATACGAAGTCACTCCTTCACCCTGTATCATCTTGGTGGACTTCAACTTATCCTCCAATACCAAAACCCGGTTCTCATTCTTATTCTTGAACAAATTCTGAAGAACTACCCACATCTCATGGGCATTGTTCTTCTCGGACAAATGAGGTATTAGGGAGTCCTTCAAAACATCTAGGATGATCAGTCTCACCTTCGTATCCAACTCCTCGAACACTTCCAGCTCCTTAAGGTCAATTGGCTTCTTGATTGCTTTCTCGGCGAATTCCTAGATCTTGTTGACTTGCAAGACCAACTTGATCCTTTACTTCCATGGACTATAATTGGACAACCCTTCCAACATGTCCTCGTATCGAAGACCAACGTGCAACCTCGACATTGTGTAAGCCCTTCAACCACAATGTGACCATCTCCCTCTTAAGCTCTACTTAGTTGTGCACACTCTAATTCACCGTCCCTTCAAAGTAGCTCATACACGCTCTGATACCATGTTGTTTTATCACAATCCTGGTGTCTAGGATAAAATCTTAAATCATTGATGCTACCAAACCAAGAATCACAATGAAGCTACTTTTCACAGTGGAATAATATACAACAGTAAATCTACTAGTGCACAAAATATACACAACTTTGTACAATAACCCAATCTTCATTATATTAATCCAACTGATATAATACAACAGTCTAGGGCTCCTGTACCAAGGATTATGGCCCTCAAATATCCACTAGTACAAGAATACAAAATACAAGATAATCTGACGGTCTAGTTGATGTAGTCGATGATCACAACTTCTGTCATATCCTGTACACTTGCGGGTCCTGTGCTCCCATTCTGCATCACCTGCCTCTATCAATGTTCCAAGTCCATTTGGCCACTGAATCTCAGGTATCCAATTTGTTCGCTCGTTGATTGTTTGTCCATCAACGCATCAACACATCAAGAGTCGATTCCTTTGTCGAGTTGTTCACAACTCCGTTTATGAACAACTCACAACTGCCCACTACTGCTCCTCAACTACTTAGGGTCTTATTTCCACTATAGTCATCTTGTGTTGCTCCAATGAACACTAACATAGAGCAGGCGGGCTACCACCTAACACCATCAAATGTCGCTTATCCAATGATGAACACGGGCTCCAACAATCCGCTCCTCTAGTTGGCTAAACCAAGGTTGCGGGGAAGCTTCTCTCCCCCTCGATCCCGCTCCCAAAACGCGCTCCATTCGGGAGCGTTCGGGAGTGCGCTCCTGAAAACGCTTCCTAAGGGGAGCGTTTTCGGGAGCGCGCTTCCGCGCCTAAAAAACGCTCCTTGCCTTTTCGGGAGCGTTTCAGGGAGCGAACGCTCCTTGAGCGCTTCCCCCATTGCGGGAAGCGGTCAGGGAGCGTTCGCTCCCGAACGCTCCCCGGCGCGTAGAAAAAAACTTGCCGTCAAATTTTGATTTTTTTTTTGGAAGGAAGGAGGGGGGTTGGGTAAATAAAAAGCCCACCCCCATCATTTAGTTTTTATTATTTTAGTTGAGACTGAGAGCAAGAGGAGCAAGAGTTGGAGAGCAATTTGGAGATAAGGAGAGCTTGAGAGTTTGGAGAGAAAAAGTGCCAAGGAGAGAGCAAGTTTGCAAGAGGAGAATTGCAAGAAAGAGGTAGGTCTTCTAATCTAGTTTTTTATTTTCTAGGAATTGTTTTTAAGTTGTTCAAAAATGAAAACTTGATTTTTTTTTTCTCAATGTTGCATTCTAGTGTGTTGAAAAGTGAAAAATTGCATTGTTTTTTTCCTATGTTGCATTTCCTATTCCCATTTGGCATTCCTTCATTTTTTTTTGCAGGCTAGAAACCTGAAACTTGAAACTTGAAACATCATGGCTATATGGCTAGGGATTTTCTTCATGTTGGTTCCTTTCTTTGTAATAATGGTGTTGGAGAGTAGAAGAAAGAGGCCCATTAGAGAAGAGGAGGATGAAGAAGTGGGTTATAGTGGATTTGATGAAAATCCTGAAGAGGAGGAGGAGTATGCTGAGGAGGAAGGGGAGAGTGGAGAACATGAGGCCACAGATACCCCAACTAGACAAGACCAAAGTCAAACACCTTTGTGGAAATATGTTCAGAGGTAGGAAGGAGGGAAAGGTGGTGGAACCACTAAATTTCTTTGCCCCCATTGCAATAAAGAATACACAGGTTCATACACCCGTGCCAGAAGGCACCTTTGTGGGAAAATGCCAGGGGATGGAGACAAAAATATAGGAATCAAAATTTGTGTAAGTGTGCCAGCAACACAGAGAGAGAAATATAGAAAGGAAGAGGAGGCTGCCCTATAGAGATCTAAAAGATCTAGGGGTTTCATTGATTCTTATACACCATCAGGTCCATCACATCATGGACAAAGAAGTCCATCAACTTCCACCCAAGGCAGTGGATATGGAGGCACACCTGGACCAAACATCTCCTTAAGGCGTAGAACCCTATCCGATTTCCTTGACGTAGGGTGTAGGAATGATGTGGATTCAAAAAATTTCCGGTTTCTCTATGCATGTGAGGTGCCATTCAATGTTCTTCGCTCACCTTATTGGCATGAAATGGTTTCTGCCATTAATGATGCCCCCAAAGGATACAGGAGCCCTGGGTATGACAAGGCCAAAACCATGGGACTTGATCATGAAAAAGCTAAAATAAATAATTCTTTGGCTAGAATGACAAATTCTTGGAATGAGCATGGGGTGTCCATTGTATCTGATGGATGGACCAATGTAAAATGAAAGCCATTGATAAGTGTTTTGGCTGTGTCTGTTAGTGGTGCAATATTCCTTTCAGCATATGATTATTCAGAAAAATTCAAGATCGACATTAACATTGCAGAACCATTACTTGCAACAATTGAAAGTATTGGGCCATACAATGTCATCCAAGTCATCACTAATAATGCTGCTAACTGTAAGGCAGCAGGAGCAATTATTGAGGATAAATACCCCAACATATTTTGGTCTGGGTGTTTGGTTCACACAATGAACCTTTTGATGCATCATATCATTAAAAACAAACAACCTCAATACAGATGGCTTGCCGATTTGTACAAGAGAGGTAAAAAAAATGATAAAATTTATTACAAATCATAGCAATACCCATGGGATTTTCCGTTCTCACTCAAAATTGGAGTTGTTGAAGATAGCAAAGACTAGAGTTTCCAGCTATTACCTCACCTTCAGGCGCCTTTTGAAGGTAAGAGAGTCATTGGCAGCCATGGTATCAAGTCTACAATGGCAGGTATTAAAGGACAGGGCAGCAACAATAGTTGACAGGCAAGGTTTTGAATAGGTGGAGGAGACCGCCCTTGATCCTTTGTTTTGGGCATGTGTGAAGGAAATTTTGAATTTCACCAAGCCCTTTTATCACATGATTCATTTTTCAGATACAGATAAACCAGTGATTGGGGAGGTTTATGAGCATATGGATAGCATGTTGGGGCAAATAAAAGATATTGTTAAGGAAAATGATCCCAACTTGTATGCAATGATTTACAACTGTGTGTGTGCACGGTGGAATAAACTCAATGTTCCACAACATGCCTTGGCATATATCCTTATGTCAAAATACTACTCTCCATCTTGGTTGGGCCAACCTGCACCTGGAGTTGGGGTTAGGATCAAACCTCACACAAATCCAGTGGTACATCAGGGATACATTAAGGCATTAGATAAGTTGGTCCCCGACAGGGAGGAGTGTGCTGCATTGCGCCTTGAATTAGACAAATACTTCAGTTGCACTGGTAACTTTGGTTCTTTCCATGCAATGGAAGACAGAGACATATTTGATGCTCTCACATGGTGGGAAGCATATGGCGGATGGGACTTTTGCCAAAGTTGGCAAAAAAAGTTCTCGCACAAGTTGTGAATACTTCTTCTGTAGAGAGGTGTTGGACCACCTACAGCTTCATACATAATGTGAGAAGAAACAGGCTGAATGAAAACCAAGCTGAAAGCTTTGTTTATGTGCATTACAACTTGAGGTTGTTGACTCATTATTGTGATCGGGCATATGAGGATCAATCATATAAAGTTTGGGACAACAACCTAGAGGATGATAATTTGGAGGACGACACTGTACATATGGAAGAATTGGAAGCAAAAATTTTGAGTGATGATGATGTAGATGAAGCATCAACAGCCATGCCACTGCCACACACAGGGCCAGTCCCACCATCCAGTAGCAGTGCGGGTGCCAGTGCTAGTGCTCGATATCAAACTATTGTTCCTTTGCAGATTCAGCCTCCACCTACATCCTCACGTTGCCCTCCGCCTTCTAGTTGTGGTCGTGGTACTCCTGAGAGTACTAGAAGACCACCATTGCCTCATGGTTCTCACAAATTAGACATTTCTCGTGGGTGTGGCAAGGGGCCAGCCAATAGATAAAATAGATTTGTTGTTTACTAGTCTTTTCTATTTTCTAGTAGTTTTTATCTTTTATAACTGTTGAACATTTGAAACTTGACTCTTTCATATTTAATGACAATTTAAGTTTGAAGTTTGAATTTGAAAGGTGAAACTTTGAAGTTGGCATTTATAAGTTTATAAGTCATTATGAATTATGAATATGATGCTTCATGAAAGTTATATGGTGATCAATGAATCAATGATGATAAATGTTATATATTGAATTTTGAAATCAATGAATCAATGATAATAAATGATATATATCAATGATGATAAATGTTATATATTGAAATTTGAAATCAATGAATCAATGATGATAAATGTTATATATTGAATTTTGAAATCAATGAATCAATGATGATAAACGATATATATCAATAATGATAAATGTTATATATTGAAATTTGAAATCAATGAATCAATGATGATAAATGTTAAGATTGATGATGATTCGTGAGACTCAAGAGTCAACATGTTGTATGTTTCCAACTAGTGGGCGTGGTTGATGAAGATTATAACTTCTAGATGATTGATGTTATATCGTTCAATCTATGTTTTTATGTTTTTTATGTCTAATTCATCATTCTACATGCTTTTGTTGACATATATGCATCAAAATATAAAAAATATATATATTTAAAAAAAACGCTCCCCGAAACGCTTCGGACCCGGAGCTTTTGAAAATGGCGCTCCCGCTCCCAAGTAACCATGGGCCAAACCTTGAGCTACAATTGACCTCTTCTAGTAGCCTCCAAAAATTCATCAAGGAGCTACTTAGGCTACCAAAACTTCACCCAACTCACAACTATCCAAAGTCCTTCTTTTCCACTGCTCTAGGGCTACTCTTGGACACCTACTTGTTTCCCTCCACCAACCACAACTACATCATTGGATAGATAATCAGCTGCACATTACAGCTATCCACTTTTGGTGCCATGTCAGCAAACAGATTGGGAGAAAAGTTCAAAAAACATGCCAAAAAGTCACTTTTTGCAACCTTTTTGACCCAGGCACTGCGCTTTTCGAGTGACCTTGGGAGAATGCATTTTTCTCAGCCTTGGAGAGGCCATTTTGCTTACTTGAGGAGTCTAATGACAACTAGACATCCTAAGCTTTCGAATGGTATCTTCAGATCTGGATTTGGAGCTCAGGAAGGGAGTCAAAATTGCCCTGCAAGATGGCATTGCACTTTTCACCAAAACCATCCACTAGCATCCAATCTCAACACAAATACATCACGTACCTGACATCACCAAGGGAAGGTTTCATTTACAGCAAGGCTGGTACACCTGGTTAGGGCTGCTAGCAAGCTGCTACAACTCCTCTTTTGCACCTCCTAGACCTCTTTCAAGCTGCGACCTCCCTCCAACAAGTTCTGCCTACTCTTTGTTGCTGTTCTAGGCCAATCCACACCCTAAAATCAGCTCTTAGGTTCCCTGTTCTGACCTGCAGCCCTTCCTGTATAATTACTTCAGCCTTTCGACCCTCTATCCAAGGAAGGTTAGGCCTGCGGCCTACCTCTACCAACAAGTCTGTGTTGCACTCTGCCTTCTAGAGAGAAACCATACAAAAGTTTGCCTAAAACACCATCAAACTGCCCTCAACAAATGTGGCCTCCTCTGCTTAAACTCGGTCCTGTTCAGAGACAAAAACAAACCAAAACGCAGTCCCCAACACACTCGTCCTCCTTCTCTTGAGCTCGACTGCCTCAAATGTATTCTTTATGAGACGAATGCACTTTGTATGTGAGAAAATGATCTCACAGTGTCTCCTTTTTATACACATTATGTGGGTTTCATCCAACATGACTTGTGGCACCCTAACACACCAAGCTGAATTGTTCTAGGTGCCACAAAACCCACCAGCTATCTTCAAAAATTAATATCTCATGATAGACAACTCGGATTTGAGTGATTTTCGTTGCTCTCGGTTGCTCTCGGGATCCTCTATCACCTCAAATCATCACATGTACAAAAATCCTCACGGATTCACACCCACCAGCTTGGGTTTAAAGCCCAAATCTTGGATTCCAAACCCACAAAGTGCTTTTGTGGCACTCCAACCTCCAAACCCTGAACCCTAGGGCTTGGAGTACCTCCCACGTTAACAAAAATCAACACGAAAGTATGCAACATGGGTACTCCTTGGATGCAAAATTAAATTCTGCATCCAATGAGTGCTCTCGCTCGAAATTTGAGTAAAATCGTAGGAAAATAAGTTGAAAATACAAGTTGAAAAAATAGTTTTTATTTTTATTTTTTTCCTTCAAAATTTGATGAGGTAATCTAATCTTATTTTATTATTTCCACTATTATTTTATAATATTCCTTAGGAGGCCCATTTTAGATCTCAAAATTTCTCTAATGAATGAGGGGAGGGGAGTGAGATATATGGCATCGGAAAGCGGGACCACGCAACCAAAATCAAGGTTTCCATGTAGTGCCACTTCTAAAGCTGGTAGCCAATAAAGGAGATCCCATGGGACTAGGATACAAGATTAACCCCCAAGTTGGGGTAAGGGAACAAGGGAACAATCAAAGCCCCTCCTTCCAAGTTGCCCAATAATCCATGCCCAGGTGTGCCCAAGAAAAGCATAAATACCCAATTACATAATGAAAAATCATATCTTTAGCGTTGGATGGCCCACCTTCAAACATACGATCATGGCAGATGAGCGAGGGTACACAACAACTGGCTCAGGTGGCGGAGAATCATAGCACATTATAGCTATCAGGTGGCTGCAATGGGTTGTTGGCTGTCAGCTAAAGACAAATCTAGGAGAAAATTTCTCCTATGGGGTCACCCACTGCTGGTAGGTAACAAAGTCATCCAAACCTGGAGCTTTATTTGGGTTGAAAGAAAGTAAGACATTCCATACTTCCTCTTCCATAACAGGGCATAGCAAAGCCTCTTTATCCTCTTTGTAAAGCAGATGAGGCATATTCTCTAGCATATCACACACAACGCTGTCCTCCTAGCTATTTGTTTCTTCATAGAGAGAGCAAAAGTGATGAACAACCTCCTCTTTGATCTATGAGAAATCTAAAATTAGTTTCCCATCCACATAGATTGAATTTATATTATTTTTCCAAGTTCTTCTTGTGGCTTGATAATGATTGGGATTTTTATCTCCTGCTTGAAGCCAGAAGCTATGGGATTTGAGTTGCCATTCTTCCTCTTCTTCTCTAAGAGCCTTGTGATATCTATCAAAAGTTTCTTTTTCTTCCAACAGTAGCTCCTTCGCGATGGGAGCCACCCCATTTGTTGTTGTATTGCCTCTAACTGATTTCTATGAATAAGAACTTTATTTTTAGATTTGAAGTAATTTTCCTGGCCCATTGTTTTAAAACCACTTTTGTGTCTCTAATTTTCTGTTCCTAAATAAAAAATGGAGAACTTGTTATCCATTTCCCCCAAGCTTGCTGAACAAGTTCCCAAAATCTAGGCTCATGAAGTCATAGTGGATTAAATCTGAAAGGTAAAGGGCCATGATCCACTACAGGCTGAATTTCTAAGGAAATAGGATGGTGCATTAGAGGAAATTTCAACCTAAAAGTGCCCATGAAATTTTCATATAATTTCCATGTCATAATATGTAAATCAATCAAAATCCTTTAAATTTAAAAAGAGTTACATGTAAATATTTTGGAGGGAAAATAAGAAAAACTATTATTTTTAATTGTATTTTGGCTTATCTCCTTATAGGTTTACTCAAATTTCAAGTGTAGACACTCGTTGGATGTGAAATTAAATTTCACATCCAACGAGTACCCATTTTGCATACTTTTGAGAAGACCCACATTGATAAAAATTGAAGATACATTAAAAAAACGTGGTAAAAAAATATAATTAAAAATGTACTTTTTTTTTTTCCCTCCAAAATTCATAACTCTTATTTTATTATTTTAACTATTATTTTATTATTTTCCGTAGGAGGCTACTTTTTGGCTAAAATTTCCTCTAATGATTGGAACCACTCCAAGACAATTTTAGAGGAAACTAGCAAATTTTGATTTAAGAAACAATTGGCTATAATAAAGTGATTCAGTCTTGCAGCTATGTGAATTGGGCTTATTCAATTAGTCCACATATATTTGTTTTCCTGAGACTTGATACCTATCAAACCCAATTTACTGATAAGGCCTTCCATCTGCTATTGAAAATGGTCTCTAACAGGGGATCCTACTTTCTTTCCCATGGATGGAGAGTAGTGTTAAAGTCACCTCCCAAAATACACTCTTGGCTCCAATTTGAGTCCTCTAGCATTTGCAAGGAAGACCAACATTCTATATTTTCTTGATAATGGATTGGCATAGAAAAATTGAACAAACAACATATATTTTGAGAATGTAAATTCAAAAGTCAAACTGCGAGCTAGTGAACAGTGGATTGACAAGAGAGGAAGCAAAAGTGAAGAGAAGACCACATAGTGCACAAACCTCCTGAGGCTCCACGAGAATTTCTTATCCGAAGTTCACATCCTTTCCGTAAATTTGATTATTTTTGGAGAACATCTTGTTCCCCCAATGTAGTCTCTTGGAGAACGAGGACCAGAGGTTCTTATTTTTTAACCATGCTCTTAACTTCATCCATTATTTTATTTTTTTAATCTTAATCCTTAGCAATTCCAGGAAAGGACTTTCATCATTTACTTGTGGGTTTAGAGCCCCTTGTACAGGGACAGGGTCACTTCCTTTTCTAGTTTGCTTGAGAATCTTTGAGAAAGTTGCTTCTAAAAACCTCTGGGAACCCAACTCTTTATCTTTCTTTGCGTGTGTGCTTCTCACTTCCCGATTTGTTCACTGTCCCACTTTCCTATGTGGTTTTTCTGTAATTTCCCTTTCACCTTCTGATTTTTCATTTGTCGATCCACAGATAGGAGATCCTTGTGGGATTCTAGTATTTTTGGGGGAGTGAAAGACTTCTTCCTCCATTTTGGCTTCTCCCTCCATATCAAATCTGTTCCCAAACAGTGATATCCTCCAAGGGAGGCATCTCAACATTTTGGCCCTCCGAGCTTGCACGCTGAGAGTCTGCTAGAGGAATCTTCTGATGGGTTGAATCTGGAATTTCCCCATCTTCATCTACCAGGTTCAAGGATTCAAATTTATTCCTGCCCGGGCCTTGAGCTTACTTGAGCAAGATTATTCACACGTAGTGGCCATTTTTTTTTGGAGAAGAGGGGGCTTTAGATCCCAATCCATTGCCTTCCCAAGGTTTTGCAGCTGCACTCTGCTTCAGAATTCTCTTTCTTCGTTTTAGCTGTTGCCACTGATCACCCTGTTCGTTAATTTTTGGGTCTCTTCCATCTTTGGACATCTATGGGCAAAATGCCCATATTCATTGCAGATCTTACATTTGAATGGTAGCTGGTCTTAATCTATTTCCCAACAAATTAAGCCTGCATTGTTTGGAACGAGAACATGATATACTTTCATGCATGCTTTTCATGTGCTGAAAGGCTTAATGGACCCATTGTAGTTTGATTGGTCTTGATTCAAGTTCTTATCTACTTGCATATTGTATCTCATCCGGGCTGAGATTTGCTTCTAATTTACCCTTGCTATATATCATGTATTCTTTCCATGTATGTTACCTATACATTGTCTACAAAACTGAAGGATATTTGTTAAATAATTTTGGAGAAAATATTGGAGAAAGAGAATGCATGCTGTATTCTTGAAAATTGGAAAAACTAAGCAATTCAAGGTATAAAGCTATCAATGATGATGGCCTTTACTGAACACAGGATATTTTGGTAATGAACATGCAACTGCGTCAACTTTAGATTCAGAAGGATGGTTAAGAACTGGGGATCTCTGTTACTTTGACGAGGAAGGTTTCCTTTTTGTTGTGGACAGATTAAAGGATTTGATAGATTAAAGGATTTGATAAAGTATAAAGCATACCAGGTACTCTACTTTTATGCTAACACGGAACGAGTTTAATGCATGCTTAGAGTCTTAGGTTGGTTTCTCTAGCTTATTCACACACCACCATCCTCTTGCAGGTTGCTCCGGCAGAGTTAGAGGAGTTGCTGTTGTCTCATCCTGAGATTTCAGAGGCTGCTGTTATACCGTAAGTGACATTGACTAATACACATATACTCGCGCAATTAATAGATGTTTTCTCAGAAAATTAACACACTCACAACAAACATATTGCTTGTAGTATCTCTTTAACCTATGCTGATTTTTTCATCCCAGATTTTTCTTTATTTCCAGCCAAGGTTCTTTAGATGAATCTTTTATTTGAGTGGTTTGGCATGGCAGGTATCCTGATCAAGAAGCGGGGCAAATACCGATGGCATTTGTTGTAAGGAGTCATGGCAGCAACCTTAGTGAAAGGGGTGTAATAAACTTTTTTGCAGAACAGGTGATCTGAAGCACTTGACATTCAAGTAAATGCGTTAGATATTTTGTTGGGGAGTCATAGAGATCTTATCTGCTGGCATCTGAATGCAGGTTATACACTAGAAGAAGATACGCCGAGTGGCATTTACAAGTTCTATACCCAAAAATGCATTTGGCAAAATTTTAAGAAAGGATCTAATTGAGAAGAATGTTCCCACCTCAAGGTTGTGACACCCTCTCTATTTGGGAGAAAATATAAAAGGATCTATTAAGAATCTACCGGCATATAAATGCTGGCTGCAAATATGTGCAGGTTCAACTCCCAAACTTCAGCTGGAAAATTCTTGAGAAAGGATCACATTGAGAAGGATATCCCTACCTTTATACTGAAAACAATTCAACATTTGATGACGCTTAAGAGATAAATTTTTAGTCCATGCCCAAAGGCCCTGCAGATATGCTTTTTATGTTAAAAAATCATTTAATAGGGTTTGTAATACTTAGATTTTATTTTATTTTTTATATGTTAAAAAATCATTTAATAGGGTTTGTAATACTTAGATTTTATTTTATTTTTTATATGTTAAAAAATCATTTAATAGGATTTGTAGTACTTAGATTTTATAAAAAACGATTAAAGACAGCAAGGTATTTCTTCAGAAGTCATGTCATGTATGCATTGTCCATTACACAGCAAAGATGCTTCGATGTGGAACTAATATTCAAACATGGCACTGGGAAGTTAATACGATGGGCCTTAGTTGTGAAAGCAATATCCTTGAGATTTATTGAGCAGTGGGTCCGCATACGTTGGGCTTTTTACTAAGGTTGAACAAAACTAATTTTTCTGTAAGTCTGTTTCATGCTCAAGCTTAATCTTCCTCTGCCATCTTTTGCATCAGATAAAACTCTGGCATATAACTTATTATTTTGGCAACCCCTATGAATATATATGTTTAAAGTGGCGGTATTAAGTTATTGACGCGAAGTACTTCCAGCTCTAGTCACTGGAGTAAATATGCAAAATTCAATTTCTGAGCATTAATATATTGGACGATATATCATGGGAATATTTTCCCTTTGTTTCAACCGACCAATCCCAGTGAACAACTATGGGTGGTGATCCTCTCACATCCATTCATCCAATCACAAGTAAAGGTAATCTCATGTTCAGCAATTGGTCCATTTAATGTCATTTTTATGCCCGCAAATTCCATTCATATTTGGCCCATAAAATGTTATTTTACTGAAGAAAATTCTTGCTAGATGCAACAATACATGTGTAAAGCTATTTAGTTGAAATCAGAAATCAATTTTTAATAATCAGTTTAGATCTATTTTAAATTTAAATTTACAAGTGTTTAGAGAGATTAAGTTTATAAACTGGTATAATCAATTTTCTCAAGCCTTTAAATAAAGTTTATTATAACAAATACTACAGACAAATACCATTGGCTTATAAACGATAATCAGTAAATCTATATGAATAACTCAAACTTATCTCAACTAGTCTATGACCTAAACATTTAGTTTTAATTTTATTTTAAATAGTTTGATATAGTCAACATAACATTATATTACATTACATAAAGTTTTATAACATCACTGCCATGTTGTGCTATAAAGCCAATAAGAATTCAATAAAACTCATCAAATGATTAACTCAAACTTATCTGTACTAGTCTATAACCTAAACATTAAATTTTAATTTAATTTTAAGTAATTTGATAGAGTCAATGTAACATTATATTTGTATTGGACATTTACAGCATTAAATAAAACCTAATAAATCACATTTACAAATTTAAAAAGATTTGGACATGCCCCAACAAAAATCATAAAGATATATGGATCACCAAATTGATAAACTAATTGGCTAAATTTGACATTCAATAAAAAAACCAGTAAGCATTCAATAAAACCTAATAAATCACATTTACAGATTTAAAAAGATTTGGACATGCCCCAACAAAAATCATAAAGATATATGGATCACCAAATTGACAAACTAATTGGCTAGATTTGACATGTAATTTTAAAATATATTGAAAATTGGACACCTCATTTAAAAACAACATAAATTCTGAATTGAGACATCTGTAATTCATATTGTTTATATTGAAAATATTTAAGTAAACGTCACATGAGAATTTTTTAGTCTAACCCATTTCTAACCATCCGGTATAGAGGACTAAGATGAGAAATTTGATCATGACCATAATATAAATAGCAAGAATGATATAGAGAGTTAATTTCGGCCACTAAATTATAACTGTAAGATGTTGAATAAAAAATAATATAACCAAACAGAATAATTAATAAATTAAAAGCTGAATTCAAATATTTAAAAAATAAAGAATAAAAATAAATTAAAATAGATAAAAAGAAAAACAATTTTATTAAAAATCAAACTAAAAATTATATAAATAATAAAGAATAATAAATAAAAAAATATGAAAGTCAATAATAATAAAAAATTATGATAAATAATAAATAATATAAAAAATATGAAAGTCAATAATAATAAATTAACTAATAGTAAAAACAATTTTCAAAAACTTAAAAACTCAAACTAACAAAATATAAATAGTTAAAATGTTATTAAAAAAATAATTAATTCATTACATCAAGAAAATATCATTTTAATTGAAATTAAACAAAAGATATAGTAAAAAAAAAATGAAGATTATATAAAATTTAAAAATAAATTAGCTAAAACTTTATAAATAATTTTAAACAAATAATAAATAATAATAATAATATTTATTATTATTATTGTTTTAAGAGAATATAATTTTATATTAATCTGAGCTTGTTTTCATCGAATGATTTATATTTACATTTCATTGCTCCAATTGTTGTTTTGATATCTTAGAGTTTTTCAAAATTACAAAAATTCCATTATAGATTTGAATTACTATCCTACAACTATATATTCAACAAAATTTCTGGACCCTTTTCTAAATGCATGAGAGGGATTTAAATACTAAACTAACTATGTTTTAAGAATAGATTATTATATTAAAATAGGATGTTTCAAACAACCATCATCTTAAGACTAACTTTCACTACAATCTAGGAAAATAAAGTGACCATATGATTTATGAATTCCGATCTTTCTTTTGGATTTGATCTCAAAGTTGACAAATATCTAGCATGGGCTTGAGCTGAGTTGGCTGCGAAATCTTTGATCTGACATGTCCCTTGAATATTGCATTTGAGAGTGCTGGCTGTGATCTTCTTGTTGAATCTGTTAAAAACTGCAGGGTCTGGTACTGATGATAAGGTTTGATCATAAAATTCCAATAATTTTCTTGATCAAACTTATTTACTTTTTTAATCATTTCATCCTGCATTTTTGCCTTTTGTTTCCACTGTGTTTCCAGTTGTTTGACTTCTGAGAGCACTTCAAACGTGCACTCTTTGATAAGTTCTGCTTTCACAAGCTATTCACATACAGATTAAGTAATTTCCTTTGTCAACTTTGATGCTTTCGTTGTTGCTTTCTCTGCTTGTTTTATCTGTGCTTCCCAATCCTTAAATAAGATATGCTTGTGGGATTTGTCTATCTGGGGCAGACCAGCTTCCTTGCCTGAGTTTGACACTTGCCATTGAATGTGTTCATTGATTTTCCTTTCGATTTTCTCACATTCAAGTTTCTGGATAGCTACTTGCTGGATCAATATTTCACTTGAGTCACAATAAGAGCCAGTGATAGAAGCTTGTTGGAAAAATGCTTCTTGTTGTTGCTTTAACTCGAAGGAGAAATAGCCTAGGCGGGGTGAACTCCTTCATCACGTGTTTTTGTGTTACTGTTTATAGTGATGTTCATGTCTGTTAGATGTTGTTGTTCAGTGTTTTTTTTATGTTAATTTGCTCAAGAAATTCACATAAAAACACATAAGAAATCATGGTTAACTTGAAATTTAACTCATAATCCTTAAGCACTTTGTTTATATTATGACTTCGAATTTAGCACAACAAACACTAATTTTTCCATTCATATCAAGTTGGTATCAGAGCAATAGGTTTACTTGTGCAAAGAGGATTTAATTGTTTTGCAGGTGTTTAAATGCTTATAAGGTTGAAGCTCAAGAGAGGAGAAGGAAAGCTTGTGGGTGTAGGTTCTTTAGTTAGAGAAAGGAGAAGGAGGGAAAAGTTGCCACAATCTCCACCACAAGATTCACCTCTTGTTGTACCTTAGGATTCAGTAAGCATGTCTCATGAAGGAGGAAACGATGACATGACAGAGGATGAGAAGGCTTTAAGGAAGGCTTTCTTTGACATGACAGAGATAGTAAAGGTCCTCTATGAAGAGAGGAATACGAGGTTGCAGGGTGAAATCTCGAGGCCTCTAAGAGGAGAGGGTTCTCCAAGAGGAGGAGGTAATGGAAATGGTGATAAGCCACCATCTACTCCACCATCATCCTCACCACTATGTTCACCTTCATCTTCATCCTCTTCCACTACTACAACCCTTACTCATACTCATCAACAAACCTCAAAATGAATTAGTAAAACACCCTTGTTAAAACTTGATATTAAATTTGAGCTACCTATGTATAATGGTGAAGTGATTGCAAAGAAGCTTGACAATTGGATTTGTCAATTCGAGGTTTACTGCAAGATTCAAAACCACTAGAGTTAATTTCGGCCACTAGATTATAACTGTCAATTCGAGGTTTACTGCAAGATTCAAAACCACTAGAGTTAATTTCAGCCACTAGATTATAACTATAAGATGTTGAATAAAAAATAATATAACCAAACAAAATAATTAATAAATTAAAAGCTGAATTCAAATATTTAAAAAATAAAGAATAAAAATAAATTAAAATAGATAAAAAGAAAAACAATTTTATTAAAAATCAAACTAAAAATTATATAAATAATAAAGAATAAAAAATAAAAAATATGAAAGTCAATAATAATAAGAAATTATGATAAATAATAAAGAATAAATAATAAAAAATATGAAAGTCAATAATAATAAATTAACTAATAGTAAAAACAATTTTCAAAAATTTAAAAACTCAAACTAACAAAATATAAATAATTAAAATGTTATTAAAAAAATAATTAATTCATTACATCAAGAAAATATCATTTTAATTCAAATTAAACAAAAGATATAATAAAAAAATTAAAGATTATATAAAATTTTAAAATAAATTAGCTAAAACTTTATAAATAATTTTAAACAAATAATAAATAATAATTATTATTATTGTTTTAAGAGAGTATAATTTTATATTAATCTGAGCTTGTTTTCGGCCAGTAATCAGATGATTTATATTTACATTTCATTGCTCCAGTTGTTGTTTTGATATCTTAGAATTTTTCAAAATTACAAAAATGCCATTATAGATCTGAATTACTGTCCTACAACTATATATTCGACAAAATTTCTTGACCCTTTTCTAAATGCATGAGAGGGATTTAAATTCTAAACTAACTATGTTTTAAAAATAGATTATTATATAAAAATAGGAGGTTTCAAACAACCATCCTCTTAAGACGAACTTTCACTACAATCTAGGAAAATAAAGTAACCACATGATTTATGAATTCCGATCTTTCTTTTGGATTTGATCTCAAAGTTGACAAATATCTAGCATGGGCTTGAGCTGAGTTGGCTGTGAAATCTTTGATCTGACATGTCCCTTGAATATCGCATTTGAGAGTGCTGGTTGCGATCTTCTTGTTGAATCTGTTAAAAACAGCAGAGTTTGGTACTGATGATAAGGTTTGATCATAAAATTCCAATAATTTTCTTGATCAAACTTATTTACTTTTTTAATCATTTCATCCTGCATTTCTGCCTTTCGTTTCCACTGTGTTTCCAGCTGTTTGACTTCTGAGAGCACTTCAAACGTGCACTCTTTGATAAGTTCTGCTTTCACAAGCTATTCACATACAGATTAAGTAATTTCCTTTGTCAACCTTGATGCTTTCGTTGCTGCTTTCTCTGCTTTCTTTATCTGTGCTTCCCAATCCTTAAATAAGATCTGCTTGTGGGATTTGTCTATCTGGGGTAGACCAGCTTCCTTGCTTGAGTTGTACACTTGCCATTGAATGTGTTCATTGATTTTCCTTTCGATCTTCTCACATTCAAGTTTCTGGATAGCTACTTGCTGGATCAATATTTCACTTGAGTCACAATAAGAGCCAGTGATAGAAGCTTGTTGGAAAAATGCTTCTTGTTGTTGCTTTAACTCCAAGGAGAAATAGCCCAGGCGGGGTGAACTCCTTCATCACGTGTTTTTGTGTTACTGTTTATGGTGCTGTTCATGTCTGTTAGATGTTGTTGTTCAGTGTTTTGTTTATGTTAATTTGCTCAAGAAATTCACATAAAAACACATAAGAAATCATGGTTAACTTGAAATTTAACTCATAATCCTTAAGCACTTTCTTTATATTATGACTTTAAATTTAACACAACAAACACTAATTTTTCCATTCATATCAAGTTGGTAGCAGAGCAATAGGTTTACTTGTGCAAGGAGGATTTAATTGTTTTGCAGGTGTTTAAATGCTTACAAGGTTGAAGCTCAAGAGAGGAGAAGGAAAGCTTGTGGGTGTAGGTTCTCTAGTTGGAGCAAGGAGAAGGAGGGCACAGTTGCCACAATCTCCACCACAAGATTCACCTCTTGTTGTACGTTAGGATTCAGTAAGCATGTCTCATGAAGGAGGAAACGATAACATGACAGAGGATGAGAAGGCTTTTAGGAAGGCTTTCTTTGACATGACAGAGATGGTAAAGGTCCTCTATGAAGAGAAGAATACGAGGTTGCAGGGTGAAAGCTCGAGGCCTCTAAGAGGAGAGGGTTCTCCATGAGGAGGAGGTAATGGAAATGGTGATAAGCCACTATTTACTCCACCATCATCCTCACCACTATGTTCACCTTCATCTTCATCCTCTTCCACTACTACAACCCTTACTCATACTCATCGACAAACCTCAAAATGAATTGGTAAAACACCCTTGTTAAAACTTGATATTAAATTTAAGCTACCTATGTATAATGGTGAAGTGATTGCAGAGATGCTAGAAAATTGGATTTGTCAATTCGAGGTCTACTGCAAGATTCAAAACCACTAGAGTTAATTTCGGCCACTAGATTATAATTGTAAGATGTTGAATAAAAAATAATATAACCAAACAAAATAATTAATAAATTAAAAGCTAAATTCAAATATTTAAAAAATAAAGAATAAAAATAAATTAAAATAGATAAAAAGAAAAACAATTTTATTAAAAATCAAACTAAAAACTATATAAATAATAAAGAATAATAAATAAAAAAATATGAAAGTCAATTATAATAAATAATAAAGAATAAATAATAATAAATATAAAAAATATGAAATTCAATAATAATAAATTAACTAATAGTAAAAACAATTTTCAAAAACTTAAAAACTCAAACTAACAAAATATAAATAAAAAAATGTTATTAAAAAAATAATTAATTCATTACATCAAGAAAATATCATTTTAATTGACATTTAACAAAAGATATAGTAAAATAAAATAAAGATTATATAAAATTTAAAAATAAATTAGCTAAAACTTTATAAACAATTTTAAACAAACAATAAATAATAATAATTATTGTTGTTGTTTTAAGAGAGTATAATTTTATATTAATCTAAGCTTGTTTTCGGCCAGTAATTAGATGATTTATATTTACATTTCATTGCTCCAGTTGTTGTTTTGATATCTTAGAGTTTTTCAAAAGTACAAAAATTCCATTATAGATCTGAATTACTGTCCTACAACTATATATTCAACAAAATTTCTAGACCCTTTTCTAAATGCATGAGAGGGATTTAAATACTAAACTAAATATGTTTTAAAAATAGATTAATTTTTTTGTTGGATCGCGGCCCCTTGACTCAGAGTGGTGTCTTTTTGCGGTGCTTTGGCCCTCTCTTTGGGCCTCTTCCTCTGCCGCTTTGATTTGTAGTTCCATGTCTTGGTTGCAGGGTTTGGTGTGAGCTCGTTTCAAGCCTGGGCGGTGCTGCTCCAATGGAGCCCCCTCCGCCTCCTAATTCTGAAGCTGAGGCCTTCCTCAACCTCGTGTTATCCCTCCCTAAAAAGAAAGCTTCCGAGGCTTCAAAGTTTGTGAAACGTTTAGATGACATTCCTGAGATTTCACTCCCTCCAGAGGGCCCGATTCAGGTCGCCCTTTCTCTGGCTGAGCGGGCTTTGGTGGGTCAGTTCACTGGGCTCTGGCCCTCCCCCAAATCTATGGAGAACTAGGTCTCTAGAAACTGGGCGCCGTTGATTAAAGGTAGAGTCACTTCATATTTTTTGGGTAAGGGTTTCTTTCTGTTTGAATTCTCTGAAAAAGATGATAAGCAACTAATATTCCGTAACGGTCCCTATTTCATGGGACCTCAGGGGCTATACCTCAATAAGTGGACGCCCGACTTTGATCCAGCAGTGGACGTCCCTACAGCCGTTCCTGTGTGGGTTAGGCTGCCCAACCTGCCAGTACATTGCTGGAATGACGAGTCTCTTAAGCACATCGGAAACACCTTGGGCAAATACATTGATCGAGCAAATAGTAAGGATCAATTCGACTGTGCTAGAATCTGCATTGAAGTCGACCTTGTGGTTGGTCTGCCTGAGGCAATAAAGATCAGAGTTGGATGCTGGACACATGTGCAAAAGCTGGACTATGAACAGCTTCCATTCAAATGTCGGAAATGTCATGTCTACGGTCATTTTGCCAGAGGATGTCCTAAGAACAGCGAAGTGGAGAAAGGCAAAGAGGATGGTTGGACTCAGGTCAAAAGGACCAAAACTGCCCACAAACCCTCTAGAACTGGCAACATCAATGGTAAAGGGCCCCAGGTAGGCTCTGGGATCCAAACACCTCTCATGGAAGACCAAGGAAATAAATTTACCCAGTTAAGCTCAGCAAAAGAAGACACCCAAGAGTTAGAGATGCAGAAAGAAGGATCGCCCCAAAAAGAGTCCCCCTCGGGATCAAAGCAAACCAACAGTAATGCAGACATGAAAAAAGAGACACCCACAGAGGATGTTGAGGAAGTGCAAAGCACGGAGGCCTAAGAAGAAGAAGGGGAAATAGGTGATTCGCAAACCTCGGCTAGAAGATCAATGAGACGCCGAAAATCTGCCCGGGAAAAAAGAGAGCAAGAGACCTACAAAGACAAACTCCAGGGAAGCCAACCTACCCTTGAGAAACTCTTGGCAAATACTCCGAAGAAGAATAGAAATCAGACCCAGAGCTCCAGAGGAGCTCAACATCCAAAAAACAAGTGATGAAGATCATCTCCTGGAACTGTAGGGGCATGGGGAGTAGAATAAAAGAGGAAGCCTTAAGAAGTTTGATTAGATCAGAATCTCCCGATCTGCTCCTTATCCAGGAGACCAAAATGGAGGACTATGCCTTCCTCCAGATAGGTAAGAAATTATGGAAGAAAAGTGAAGGGCAAGCAGTTTCAGCTCGAGGAGCTTCAGGTGGGCTGGGCACTATTTGGGATGCTAACAAATTCATAAAGATCAAAGAACTTAAAAACACCCATTGGCTATTCTCAAAGCTGCAGCACGTAGAAACAGATGTGACCTTCTCCCTCTTCAATGTGTACGCTCCTGTCAGCGTAGGGGAGAAGAAGAACTGCTGGGATTCTATCAGAGGTCTGGCAGAAGCTGAAGATTTGGCAAACATAATTATAGCTGGGGACCTAAATCTCACCTTATCATTGTCAGAAAAACGGGGAGGAAGCATTGTTAGGGACCCGGCGCGGGAAGGGGTTGAGGAGCTGCTCCAAGACTGGGACATGATAAACATTAAGCCTCTGTCCGGAAAATACACTTGGACAAACAAAAGAATCGGCCCGGGACATATCGCTGCAAGGTTAGACAGATTCCTTGTTCAAAGCTCTTTTCTTCTTCTTGGTCTAGAGATTAGAATGCAAATTATTCCTTGTAGTGTTTCCGACCATCGCCCCATTAAACTGGATCTGCTGGCACATTTGAATCAAGGTCCCATTCCTTTTAAATTCAACTCTCATTGGGTCAAGGAACAGTCTTTCTTGCCTCTGATAAAAGAAAGCTGGAGGATCCCAGTCAAAGGCTCTGCATTCTTTGTTTGGGAGGAGAAACTTAGGAGAGTCAAAGCTGCTCTTAAAGACTGGGTCAAAAGCTTACCTAACCCCGCTGTGGAAAGGAAACTGTTACAACAACGTCTTGAGATGCATCACCTGGTTTTGGAAAACGTAGAGATCACTAAAGAAATTCTTGACAAGGAGGCTAATCTTCAGCAAATGCTCCTTAAAGCTAGCTTGGCTGAGGAAGAATATTGGAGACTGAAATCCCGCAGTCTCTGGCTCAAGGCGGGAGATAGAAACTCATCCTTCTTTCATAAGCAAGCTCAGGCCCGCATTTGCCGCAACTCTATCTCTGAAATTAAAGTTGAGAACTCTACGTATAGAGATATCCAAAGCATAAAAAACGCTGCCTTCTCTCACTTCAAAAATCTCTATAGTGAAGAGGAGGACTCGGGTCATGATTCTATCCTTGTGAACGAGGTGCCCACCATCATTTCCGTTAGAAACAACCAACTCCTGGAAGCTGAGATCACTAACAATGAAATAAAAAGCGCCCTCTTTGCAATGGAACCGGATAAGGCCCCAGGGCCTGACGGTTTTACTGCCAGATTCCTGCAGTTCTGTTGGCAGATTGTGGAGAAAGACTTATGCAGAATGATTCGGAAATCTCAAGAGTGTCAAAAGATTGGGGGAAGCACTAATTCGGCCTTTCTGGCCCTCATCCCCAAGGAGAAAGGCGCCAACACCTTCAGAAGGTTTCGCCCAATCTCCCTCTGTAACATAGGCTACAAGCTGATTACGAAGGTTATTGCTAACAGATTAAAAATCATCCTTCCAGGCATCATACCGGAGAATGAGGGAGGCTTTATTCAGGGTAGACAGATTGTGGATAACTTTATCCTGGTCCAAGAGGCGATTCACTCCAGTGTGGTTCGCAAAGAGAAAGGAATGGTTGTCAAGTTAGATCTTGAAAACGCCTTTGATAGAGTGAGACATAGTTTTCTGCTGGCTGTCCTGTGCAAATTTGGGTTTGGTCCCAAATTCATCAATTGGATTAAGGCTTGTATTAGTGAGCCTTGGATTTCCCCTCTGGTGAATGGGAGGGCCACAGACTTCTTCAAAGCTTCTCGAGGTCTGAGACAAGGGTGTCCTCTTTCCCCTCTGCTCTTTGTCCTCCAAGCCTCTGTCCTCAGCTTCCTTCTGAACAAAAAACAACAGGAGCAAGATTTAATGGGCCTGAATATTGCGAGAGGAGTCAACAATATAAACCATGCCTTATTTGCGGATGATTCCCTCTTACTGGGTGCTGCCTCAGTGTCCTCTGCCAAAAGATTTAAAGAAGTGATTGACGATTACTGTCAAGACTCAGGAAGCAGTCTCAATAAAGGAAAATGCAATATCTACTGCTGGAATACCCCTGCCATCAAGATGCAAGCCATTTCCTGTTGCTTTGGCTCCGCAGCATCCTCGTCTTGGACATCCTTCAAGTATTTGGGTCTCCCAATTTTTCAAAAATGTCCTGTCAACAGAGACTAGTTACCCCTGCTGGAAAAGTTTGATTCCAAGATCCATTCCTGGGGTTACAACTGGCTTAATCTGGCTGGTAAGACTGTGCTTATTAAAGCAGTTTTAAATAGTCTTCCCATCTATCAGTTTGCTGTGATGCTGGCTCCCATTGGAATTATGAAGAAAATGGAGGATCACATTAGAAAATTCTTCTGGAAAGGCGGGAAAGCTAACGAAAAGAAAATCCCCTTAATAAGCTGGAACAAAATCTTCATGCCCAAATTAGAAGGCGGATTGAACTTTAAGAATATCTGCACGCAGAACATTGCATTGGGAGCTAACCTGAGTTGGAGGATTATTGCCCCAAAACCGAGGTGGGCACAGCTCGCCTTGTGGAAGAAGTACTTTCGTGGACAGAGGAAAAGGTGTTTGGACCAGCCCGTAGCAAACTCTGGCTCGATAATTCAAAAGCTCTGTGCTAAATCCTCCTCCATAATAACCGAACATGCACACTGGATTCCTGGCAATGGCAAGCAAATTAGAATCTGGGAGGATCATATTATGGGTTGTGATCCTCTGGTTGATGATCGATCTCTGGATCTGCTGAAGGACTGGATGCATAGAGCAGGCTACATTACTTTGTAGGATATTTCCAATTGGGAAAACGGTAAATGGCATAGTTGGATTAACATCGAGGTGCCCCAGGTCCTGTCCAAAGAGTTTGAAATCTTCCTAGCCTTTTTAAACGGCAAGGCTCCCTTGAACAGCAAAAAATTGGATGCCCGAGGTTGGGGTCCGACCCCTGGATGCTATATTGTTTCTCAGGGCTACAGGAAAATCTCATCAATTCCCCACGTCCCTGCAGATCCGAAACCATGGAAAGGGGTTTGGTCCCAGTCTTCGCTGCCCAAAATTGACTCCTTCTGTTGGCTCCTTTGCCATCAGAGAATTTTGACAGATGATAGATTGCAGAGAAGAGGTTATCTAGGCCCCTCTCGATGCTCGATGTGTGGAGATAACGCAGAGTCTGCTGCGCATCTAATGCTCAATTGCAATTTTGTGATAGACCTTTGGAATGAGGCCTTAGGCCCTTGGAGTCTGGACTTCGTCCTCCCAACTAGCATTCCCGACCTGTTTTCGAACTGGTTGAGTTTGTATCCAGGAGGCTCTCCACATAATGTTCATATCAAAGCTGCCTGGTGCATTCTCCCTAAACTGATTTGCTGGCATACCTGGTTGGAAAGGAATCAGAGGATCTTCAGAGATAAGAAAAGAGACCACAAGATTGTTTGGGTTAACATTAAAAGCCAGCTGAAGGAGTGTCTTGGTGATCAACTAGACGGGGCAGGCTTGAGAGATCACGACGCTGTTTGGAGCGATTCTCTTGATCTCCGCTTCGTCGATATTATCAGACCTCTCCCTCCTCTCAATGCTTGGCAGATTAGACTTAACGCTACTGATTTCTTGGCCTTTTGCACAAAGCAGGCGCATATCATTCTCTTCTTCGACGGGGCAGCGAAAGGAAATCCGGGCAGCTCCAGAGCTGGTGGAGTAGTTAAAAAAGCAGATGGCAACATTGTACTTAGATATGCCTGGGGAGTGGGCTTCAATACTAGCATACAAGCTGAAGCCCTGGCCCTTCTCCAAGGCCTTAAGCAACTTAATTCCCTTGTTATCTGCGATGCAATTGTGATGGGAGATTCCCAGTCTATCATAAAAACCATTGTTGATCGTTCTTCCCCTTCTGATCTAAGATTGTCCAGACTGATCAGCAGAATAAGAACCCTGATGAAATCCTTCCAGAGCTTGAATTTCTTCCATGTCAAGAGAGACAATAATAAAGATGCTGACGTTGAAGCTAATAAAGCTGTTCACCTCCCCCTCGGAGTCATCCTCAGAGATGGAGTAGAAGGTTGGGACCCCATTCCCTAATTACCTGTCAATTATGTATTACAGCCTTTTATTGGAGCAGTTTGTCTGCATTTTTAAAGTGGGGAAGATAGAGGCGATTGCCAGGAAAATTGTTTGTAAGAACCTCTGGGCTAGCAAAGAAAAAGACACTCTGATCCTAGTATCGGAGATATCTGAAATTTTCTTAGCATTTTGTAACCAGCTTTGAGGCAATTTGGCCAGAATTTAATATATCTCTCTACCCGTTTCTGTTAAAAAAAAAAAAAAGATTATTATATAAAAATAGGAGGTTTCAAACAACCATCCTCTTAAAACTAACTTTCACTACAATCTAGGAAAATAAAGTAACCATATGATTTATGAATTCCGATCTTTCTTTTGGATTTGATCTCAAAGTTGCCAAATATCTAGCATGGGCTTGAGCTGAGCTGGCTGCGAAATCTTTGATCTGACATGTCCCTTGAATATCGCATTTGAGAGTGTTGGCTGTGATCTTCTTGTTCAATCTGTTAAAAACTGCAGGGTCTGGTACTGATGATAAGGTTTGATCAGAAAATTCCAATAATTTTCTTGATCAAACTTATTTACTTTTTTAATCATTTCATCCTGCATTTTTGCCTTTCATTTTCACTGTGTTTCCAGTTGTTTGACTTCTCAGAGCACTTCAAACATGCACTCTTTGATAAGTTCTGCTTTCACAAGCTATTCACATACAGATTCAGTAATTTCCTTTGTCAACCTTGATGCTTTCGCTGCTGCTTTCTCTGCTTGCTTTATCTGTGCTTCCCAATCCTTAAATAAGATCTGCTTGTGGGATTTGTCAATCTGGGGCAGACCAGCTTCCTTGCCTGAGTTTGACACTTGCCATTGAATGTGTTCATTGATTTTCCTTTCGATCTTCTCACATGAGCCAGTGATAGAAGCCTGTTGGAAAAATGCTTCTTGTTGTTGCTTTAACTCCAAGGAGAAATAGCCCAGGCGGGGTGAAATCCTTCACCACGTGATTTTGTGTTACTGCTTATGGTGATGTTCATGTATGTTAGATGTTGTTGTTCATTGTTTTGTTTATGTTAATTTGCTAAAGAAATTCACATAAAAACACATAATAAATCATGGTTAACTTGAAATTTAACTCATAATCCTTAAGCACTTTGTTTATATTATGAATTCGAATTTAGCACAACAAACACTAATTTTTCCATTCATATCAAGTTGGTATCAGAGCAATAGGTTTACTTGTGCAAGGAGTATTTAATTGTTTTGTAGGTGTTTAAATGCTTACAAGGTTGAAGCTCAAGAGAGGAGAAGGAAAGCTTGTGGGTGTAGGTTCTCTAGTTGGAGCAAAGAGAAGGAGGGCACAGTTGCCACAATCTCCACCACAAGATTCACCTCTTGTTGTACCTTAGGATTCAGTAAGCATGTCTCATGAAGGAGGAAACGATAACATGACAGAGGTTGAGAAGGCTTTTAGGAAGGTTTTCTTTGACATGACAGAGATGGTAAAGGTCCTCTATGAAGAGAGGAATACGAGGTTGCAGGGTGAAAGCTCGAGGCTTCTAAGAGGAGAGGGTTCTCCAGGAGGGGGAGGTAATGGAAATGGTGATAAGCCACCATCTAGTCCACCATCATCTTCACCACTATGTTCACCTTCATCTTCATCCTCTTCCACTACTACAACCCTTACTCATACTCATCAACAAACCTCAAAATGAATTGGTAAAACACCCTTGTTAAAACTTGATATTAAATTTGAGCTACCTATGTATAATGGTGAAGTGATTGCAGAGAAGCTTGACAATTGGATTTGTCAATTCGAGGTCTACTGCAAGATTCAAAACCACTAGAGTTAATTTCGGCCACTAGATTATAACTGTAAGATGTTGAATAAAAAATAATATAACCAAACAAAATAATTAATAAATTAAACGCTGAATTCAAATATTTAAAAAATAAAGAATAAAAATAAATTAAAATAGACAAAAAGAAAACAATTTTATTAAAAATCAAACTAAAAATTATATAAATAATAAAGAATAATAAATAAAAAATATGAAAGTCAATAATAATAAAAAATTATGATAAATAATAAAGAATAAATATAAAAAATATGAAAGTCAATAATAATAAATTAACTAATAGTAAAAACAATTTTCAAAAACTTAAAAACTCAAACTAACAAAATATAAATTATTAAAATGTTATTAAAAAAATAATGAATTCATTACATCAAGAAAATATCATTTTAATTGAAATTAAATAAAGGATATAGTTTAAAAATATATATATATATATATATATATATATATATATATATATATATATATATATATATATATATATAATTTAAAAATAAATTAGCTAAAACTTTATGAACAATTTTAAACAAATAATAAATAATAATAATAATAATTATTATTATTATTGTTTTAAGAGAGTATAATTTTATATTAATCTGAGCTTGTTTTCGGCCAGTAATCACATGATTTATATTTACATTTCATTGCTCTAGTTGTTGTTTTGATATCTTAGAGTTTTTCAAAATTACAAAAATTCCATTATAGATCTGAATTACTGTCCTACAACTATATATTCAACAAAATTTCTGGACCCTTTTCTAAATGCATGAGAGGGATTTAAATACTAAACTAACTATGTTTTAAAAATATATTATTATATAAAAATAGGAGGTTTCAAACAACCATCCTCTTAAGACTAACTTTCACTATAATCTAGGAAAATAAAGTAACCATATGATTTACGAATTCCGATCTTTCTTTTGGATTTGATCTCAAAGTTGACAAATATCTAGCATGGGCTTGAGTTGAGCTAGCTGCGAAATATTTGATCTGACATGTCCCTTGAATATCGCATTTGAGAGTGCTGGCTACGATCTTCTTGTTGAATCTGTTAAAAACTGCAGGGTCTGGTACTGATGATAAGGTTTGATCAGAAAATTCCAATAATTTTCTTGATCAAACTTATTTACTTTTTAATCATTTCATCCTGCATTTCTGCCTTTCGTTTCCACTGTGTTTCCAGTTGTTTGACTTCTGAGAGCACTTTTAACGTGCACTCTTTGATAAGTTCTACTTTCACAAGCTATTCACATACAAATTCAATAATTTCCTTTGTCAACCTTGATGCTTTCGCTGCTGCTTTCTCTGCTTGCTTTATCTATGCTTCCCAATCCTTAAATAAGATTTGCTTGTGGGATTTGTCTATCTGGGGCAGACCAGCTTCCTTGCCTGAGTTTAACACTTGCCATTGAATGTGTTCGTTGATTTTCCTTTCGATCTTCTCACATTCAAGTTTCTGGATAGCTACTTGTTGGATCAATATTTCACTTGAGTCACAATAAGAGCCAGTGATAGAAGCTTGTTGGAAAAATGCTTCTTGTTGTTGCTTTAACTCCAAGGAGAAATAGCCCAGTCGGGGTGAACTCCTTCATCACATGTTTTTGTGTTACTGTTTATGGTGATGTTCATGTCTGTTAGATGTTGTTGTTCAGTGTTTTTTTTATGTTAATTTGCTCAAGAAATTCACATAAAAACACATAAGAAATCATGGTTAACTTGAAATTTAACTCATAATTCTTAAGCACTTTGTTTATATTATGACTTCGAATTTAGCACAACAAACACTAATTTTTCCATTCATATCAAGTTGGTATCAGAGCAATAGGTTTACTTGTGCAAGGAGGATTTAATTGTTTTGCACGTGTTTAAATGCTTACAAGGTTGAAGCTCAATAGAGGAGAAGGAAAGCTTATGGGCGTAGGTTCTCTAATTGGAGCAAGGAGAAGGAGGGCACAGTTGCCACAATCTCCACCACAAGATTCGCCTCTTGTTTTACCTTAGGATTCAGTAAGCATGTCTCATGAAGGAGGAAACAATAACATGACAAAGGATGAGAAGGCTTTTAGGAAGGCTTTCTTTGACATGACAGAGATGGTAAAGGTCTTCTATGAAGAAAGGAATACGAGGTTGCAGGGTGAAATCTTGAGGCCTCTAAGAGGAGGAGGTAATGGAAATGGTGATAAGCCACCATCTACTCCACCATCATTCTCACCACTATGTTCACCTTCATCTTCATCCTCTTCCACTACTACAACCCTTACTCATACTCATCAACAAACCTCAAAATGAATTGGTAAAACACCCTTGTTAAAACTTGATATTAAATTTGAGCTACCTATGTATAATGGTGAAGTGATTGCAGAGAAGCTTGACAATTGGATTTGTCAATTCGAAGTCTACTGCAAGATTCAAAACCACTAGAGTTAATTTCAGCCACTAGATTATAACTCTAAGATGTTGAATAAAAGATAATATAACCAAACAAAATAATTAATAAATTAAAAGTTAAATTAAATATTTAAAAAATAAAGAATAAAAATAAATTAAAATAGATAAAAAGAAAAACAAATTTATTAAAAATCAAACTAAAAATTATATAAATAATAAAGAATAATAAATAAAAAATATGAAAGTCAATAATAATATAAAATTATGATAAATAATAAAGAATTAATAATAATAAATATAAAAAATATGAAAGTCAATAATAATAAATTAACTAATAGTAAAAACAATTTTCAAAAACTTAAAAACTCAAACTAACAAAATATAAATAATTAAAATGTTATTAAAAAAATAATTAATTCATTACATCAAGAAAATATCATTTTAATTGAAATTAAACAAAAGATATAGTAAAAAAAAATAAAGATTATATAAAATTTAAAAATAACTAGCTAAAACTTTATAAACAATTTTAAACAAATAATAAATAATAATAATAATAATTATTATTATTGTTTTAAGAGAGTATAATTTTATATTAATCTGAGCTTTTTTTTGGCGAGTAATCAGATGATTTATATTTACATTTCATTGCTCCTGTTGTTGTTTTGATATCTTAGAGTTTTTCAAAATTACAAAAATTCTATTATAGATCTGAATTACTGTCCTACAACTATATATTCAACATAATTTTTGGACCCTTTTCTAAATGCATGAGAGGGATTTAAACACTAAACTAAGTATGTTTTAAAAATATATTATTATATAAAAATAGGAGTTTTCAAACAACCATCCTCTTAAGACTAACTTCCACTACAATCTAGGAAAATAAAGTAACCATATGATTTATTAATTCTGATCTTTCTTTTGGATTTGATCTCAAAGTTGACAAACATCTAGCATGGGCTTGCGCTGAGCTGGCTGCGAAATCTTTGATCTGACATGTCCCTTGAATATTGCATTTGATAGTGTTGGCTGCGATCTTCTTGTTGAATCTGTTAAAAACTGCAGGGTCTGGTACTGACGATAAGGTTTGATAAGAAAATTCCAATAATTTTCTTGATCAAACTTATTTACTTTTTTAATCATTTCATCTTGCATTTATGCCTTTTGTTTCCACTGTGTTTCTAGCTGTTTGACTTCTGAGAGCACTTTAAACGTGCACTCTTTGATAAGTTCTTCTTTCACAAGCTATTCACATACAGATTCAGTAATTTCCTTTGTCAACCTTGATTCTTTCGCTGCTGCTTTATCTGTGCTTCCCAATCCTTAAATAAGATCTGCTTGTGGGATTTGTCTATCTAGGGCAGACCAGCTTCCTTGCCTGAGTTTGACACTTGCCATTGAATGTGTTCATTGATTTTCCTTTCGATCTTCTCACATTCAAGTTTCTGGATAGCTACTTGTTGGATCAATATTTCACTTGAGTCACAATAAGAGCCAGTGATAGAAGCTTGTTGGAAAAATGCTTCTTGTTGTTGCTTTAACTCCAAGGAGAAATAGCCCAGGTGGGGTGAACTCCTTCATCACGTGTTTTTGTGTTACTGTTTATGGTGATGTTCATGTCTGTTAGATGTTGTTGTTCAGTGTTTTTTTTATGTTAATTTGCTCAAGAAATTCACATAAAAACACATAAGAAATCATGGTTAACTTGAAATTTAACTCATAATCCTTAAGCACTTTGTTTATATTATGACTTCGAATTTAGCACAACAAACACTAATTTTTCCATTCATATCAAGTTGGTATCAGAGCAATAGGTTTACTTGCGCAAGACGGATTTAATTGTTTTGCAGGTGCTTAAATGCTTATAAGGTTGAAACTCAAGAGAGGAGAAGGAAAGCTTGTGGGTGTAGGTGCTCTAGTTGGAGCAAGGAGAAGGAGGGCACACTTGCCACAATCTCCACCACAAGATTCACCTCTTGTTGTACCTTAGGATTCAGTTAGCGTGTCTCATGAAGGAGGAAACGATAACATGACAGAGGATGAGAAGGCTTTTAGGAAGGCTTTCTTTGACATGACAGAGATGGTAAAGGTCCTCTATGAAGAGAGGAATACGAGGTTGCAAGGTGAAATCTCGAGGCCTCTAAGAGGAGAGGGTTCTCCAGGAGGAGGAGGTAATGGAAATGGTGATAAGCCACCATCTACTCCACCATCATCCTCACCACTATGTTCTCCTTCATCTTCATCCTCTTCCACTACTACAACCCTTACTCATACTCATCAACAAACCTCAAAATGATTTGGTAAAACACCCTCGTTAAAACTTGATATTAAATTTGAGCTACCTATGTATAATGGTGAAGTGATTGGAGAGAAGCTTGACAATTGGATTTGTCAATTCGAGGTCTACTGCAAGATTCAAAACCACTACAGTTAATTTCGGCCACTAGATTATAACTGTAAGATGTTGAATAAAAAATAATATAACCAAACAAAATAATTAATAAATTAAAAGCTGAATTCAAATATTTAAAAAATAAAGAATAAAAATAAATTAAAATAGATAAAAAGAAAAACAATTTTATTAAAAATCAAACTAAAAGTTATATAAAAAATAAAGAATAATAAATAAAAAATATGAAAGTCAATAATAATAAAAAATTATGATAAATAATAAAGAATAAATAATAAAAAATATGAAAAATATGAAAGTCAATAATAATAAATTAATTAATAGTATAAAAAAATTTCAAAAACTTAAAAACTCAAACTAACAAAATATAAATAATTAAAATGTTATTAAAAAAATAACTAATTCATTACATCAAGAAAATATCATTTTATTTGAAATTAAACAAAAGATATAGTAAAAAAAATAAAGATTATATAAAATTTAACAATAAATTAACTAAAACTTTATAAATAATTTTAAACAAATAATAAATTATTATTATTATTGTTGTTGTTTTAAGAGAGTATAATTTTATATTAATCTGAGCTTGTTTTCGGCCAATAATAAGATGATTTATATTTACATTTCATTGCTCCAGTGGTTGTTTTGATATCTTAGAGTTTTTCAAAATTACAAAAATTCCATTATAGATCTGAATTACTATCCTACAACTATATATTCAACAAAATTTCTGGACCCTTTTCTAAATGCATGAGAGGGGTTTAAATACTAAACTAACTATGTTTTAAAAATAGATTATTATATAAAAATAGGAGGTTTCAAACAACCATCCTCTTAAGACTAACTTTCACTACAATCTAGGAAAATAAAGTAACCATATGATTTATGAATTCCGATCTTTCTTTTGGATTTGATCTCAAAGTTGACAAATATATAGCATGGGCTTGAGCTGAGCTGGCTACGAAATCTTTGATCTGACATGTCCCTTGAATATCGCATTTGAGAGTGCTAGCTGCGATCTTCTTGTTGAATCTGTTAAAAACTGCAGGGTCTGGTACTGATGATAAGGTTTGATCAGAAAATTCCAATAATTTTCTTGATCAAACTTATTTACTTTTTTAATCATTTCATCCTGCATTTCTGCCTTTCGTTTCCACTATGTTTCCAGCTATTTGACTTCTGAGAGCACTTCAAACGTGCACTCTTTGATATATAAGTTCTTCTCTCACAAGCTATTCACATACAGATTCAGTGATTTCCTTTGTCAACCTTGATGCTTTCGCTGCTGCTTTCTCTGCTTGCTTTATCTGTGCTTCCCAATCCTTAAATAAGATATACTTGTGGGATTTGTCTATCTGGGGCAGACCAACTTCCTTGCCTGAGTTTGACACTTGCCATTGAATGTGTTCATTGATTTTCCTTTCGATCTTCTCACATTCAAGTTTCTAGATAGCTACTTGCTGGATCAATATTTCACTTGAGTCACAATAAGAGCCAGTGATAGAAGCTTGTTGGAAAAATGCTTCTTGTTGTTGCTTTAACTCCAAGGAGAAATAGCCCAAGCGGGGTGAAATCCTTCATCACGTGTTTTGTGTTACTGTTTATGGTGATGTTCATCTCTGTTAGATGTTGTTGTTCAGTGTTTTGTTTATGTTAATTTGCTCAAGAAATTCACATAAAAACACATAATAAATCATGGTTAACTTGAAATTTAACTCATAATCCTTAAGCACTTTGTTTATATTATGACTTCGAATTTAGCACAACAAACACTAATTTTTCCATTCATATCAAGTTGGTATTAGAGCAGTAGGTTTACTTGTGCAAGGAGGATTTAATTGTTTTGCAGGTGTTTAAATGCTTACAAGGTTGAAGCTCAAGAAAGGAGAATGAAAGTTTGTGGGTGTAGGTTCTCTAGTTGGGGCAAGGAGAAGGAGGGAACAGTTGCCACAATCTCCACCACAAGATTCACCTCTTGTTGTACCTTAGGATTCAGTAAGCATGTCTCATGAAGGAGGAAACGATAACATGACAGAGGATGAGAAGGCTTTAGGAAGGCTTTCTTTGACATGACAGAGATGGTAAAGGTCCTCTATGAAGAGAGGAATACGTGGTTGGAGGGTGAAAGCTCGAGGCCTCTAAGAGGAGAGGGTTCTCCAGGAGGAGGAGGTAATGGAAAAGGTGATAAGCCACCAACATCCTCACCACTATGTTCACCTTGATCTTCATCCTCTTCCACTACTACAACCCTTACTCATACTCATCAACAAACCTCAAAATGAATTGGTAAAACACCCTTGTTAAAACTTGATATTAAATTTGAGCTACCTATGTATAATGGTGAAGTGATTGCAGAGAAGCTTGACAATTGGATTTGTCAATTCGAGGTCTACTGCAAGATTCAAAACCTTCAAGATGGTGAGACAAAGATTCAGCTAGCTTCCTTGCGACTAGAGGGTGAAACACTAGTATGGTGGGAATCCAAGACAGAATATGAGATAAAAAAAACATGGTAAGATCTCAATTTCTTGGTCTAATTCCATTGCTGCAATTAAAATACAATTTTACCCTCTAACATAAATGCAAAAAACCATCATGAATTGGCATAACTTTAGACAACTCTAAGATTAAAGTGTGCAAGATTACACCCAATAATTTAGAATAAGAGCTCTTATGTTTGGTGTTGATTTGCATTCACAAGACATTTTGTTGAAGTATATAGGGGGTTCACATAGCTACCTAATACATACTATCCTTATGTTCAATCCCACTAGTCTATATGAGGTTTGTGTGCAAGCCACTCACCTTGAGGCAAGAGGGGAAAATATTCCAGAAGAGGTTAAAAAGAAGCCATTTAAGGGTGGTGAGAAAGGAAAGGGTTTCAAAGGAAAAGGAAAGAAAAATGCATCCATTTAAAAAGGAAGGAGAGAATATGACATGAAAACATTGTTCCAAAGAGGGTCATGATGAAGACCATTGTTGGAAGCTTCATCCAGAGATGAGGCCCAATAAATTCAACAACAAGGGGAAACAAAAAACAATTGCAACCACTCAACAGGATTTGGGATCCGATTCGAGTGATGAAACTAAAATTACAGCCATGGGTATGAAAGGAAAAGAATCCATTGCTAGCACTAGTTCATCAAATTTTCACACTAGTACTCCAAATGAAGGAACAAGAATTGAACTATTTCATGTGAGGGTTATTTCAAAACATACAAAAATTGGCACACTATTTTATAGTGGGTCTCAAGCCAATTTGATATCTAACGACTTAGTCAAGTAACTTAATCTTGAAACCATTCCACATCCCAAACCATATCCGTTGGGTTGGATATGCAAGAACACAAATTTACAGGTTACAAGAAAGTGTATTCTTCGGTTTGCAATCACAATAAACTTCATTAACGAAGTTGAATTAGATGTTGTACCGCTTGATATTTCGGGAATTGTTTTGGGTAGTCCTTACCTCTATGATAGAAAATCCATCTTCTATCGCCATGGAAAGAAGTACCACTTATTCAAAGATGGTGTGGAGTATATTGTGAGAGCTCATCACAAGAAACTAAATCTTTCATTAGTTAATGCAGAGAAAATAAAAATACTAGTGAATTCAAGCAAGAATTTTGTGCTTATTATAATTAAACCAAAGAATGATGTTGATTGTGAAGCTTTTATAGGTTGTGATCCAGTGTTGAAATATGATTTGATTGAAGTGGTTAATCAAATGATGAGATGTTTCAGGAACCAAAGGGATTACCTCCCAAGAGGGGAATCCAGCATGAAATACAGTTGCAACAAGATTGTCCTCTTCCTAACATTGGCATGTCTAGGATGTCAATGATGGAGAGTGCTGAAATCAAAAAGGAAATTCAAGAGTTGTTGGACAAAGGGATCATCTAACCAAGTACTTCGGCATGCAGGTCACCTATTGTGTTGGTGCCAAAAAAGGATGTAACATGGTGCATGTGTTTGGATTTTAGTGCATTGAACAAAATTACGGTAAAGAACCGTTATCCAATTCCTAGAATAGATTATTTACTTGATCAATTGAAAGATGCAAAGTATTTTACTAAGTTGGACTTAAGGAGTGGTTACCATCAAATTATAATTGCTGAAGGTGACATTTGGAAGACAACATTCAAGGCAAAACAAGGTTTGTTTGAATGGCTAGTTATGCCTTTTGGTTTATGTAATGCTCCTGCTACCTTCACGCGTGTGATGAATGATGTGTTGAGGCCATTTCTTGATGAGTTTGTCATACTCTACTTAGATGATATCTTTATTTTAAGTAAATCACTTTATGAACATGTCAGACATGTAAGAAAAGTACTTGATATCTTAAGGAAAGAACAGTTGTTTTTGAAGATGTCAAAATGTGAATTTGGTAAAAATTATTTGGTGTACTTGGGGCATATTGTTGGAGGAGGTGAGTTGAGGATAGACCCCTCTAAGGTTCAGGTCATTGTAAATTGGCCAACGCCCAAGACAGTCACTGAGGTAAGAAGTTTTTTGGGAGCAACCCAATTTTAGAGGAAGTTTGTTGCTAACTTCTCTTCTATCGCAGCTCCATTGCATGCATTGATTAGTGTGAAAAAAATCTTCCACTGGGGAGGCAAGCAGCAAAAATAATTTGATGCTTTGAAAGAGAAGATCAATTCAACCCCAATATTTTCACTACCGGACTTGAGACAACCCTTTCAGATTCAAATAGATGCAAGAGATTATTTCATGGGTGCAGTCCTTATGCAACATGGTAAGCCCATTTCATTTCATTCGGAAAATTTCAATGGTGAAGTGATTAACTATCCTACTTATGGCAAGGAGTTTTATGCGATGGTTCAAAGTGTGAAAAAGTGGAAACACTAATTGATGTGAAAGGAAACCATCATACACACCGACCACCAACCATTCAATACTTGCAATTGCAAACTAAGTTGCAACAATCAAGGCACTTTCAATGGATGGGTTTCCTACTAAAATTCCAGTTGGTCATCGGGTATAAGAAAGGTATATACAATGAGGTTGTTGATATGCTTTCTAGGCCTATTTTTAGTGCAACCACTTTACTAAAGCAAAATTATTTTTTTCATGAAAGTTATGTTGAGAAATATGCATTTGATAGTGAATTTAAATATGTTTATGCAAACTTGAGTCAAGGAAACCAAGTATAGGAATTGTAATACCATGTACATAATAACTTGTTGTATCATTTGGGCAAGCTTTGTATTCCACAGGGGGAGAGAGTGAATGTCACGAGGGAAGTGCACACTTTTCTTATTGTTGGACATTTTGGTGTAAGAAAAACAACATCACATCTTCAGAGTTATTGTTATTGGCCTCGTATGCTTGAAAGTGTGTCATGTTTCATTAAAGGTTGTTCATTGTGTGCAGTCAGTAAGCCTAGAAATAGGAAGTTAGGATTGTACACACCACTTCCCATACCTTCACGTCCATGGGAGACTATTTCTATGAATTTTTTAGGAGGTCTTCCATTGTCAAAAAGAGGTCATGATTATTTGTATGTAGTTGTGGATAGGTTCAACAAGATGTGTATATTAATGCCATGTGTTAGCCACCTATAATATTTTGTTATACCAAAAGGTGGCTAAATCTTTTTGGAGCCTCCAAGGAACAATTTTATAACTAAAAATTGTTGGCTCTTGAAGTCTCTCTAAGGCCTCATGCCTCTGTCCATATCCCTTATTGTTGTTTACATCCTAAAAGCCTCTGAAATCCTTCAAAAATCCCAAGTTAAATACTGCTGCAGAACCCCTTAGTCCCCTTCCTTTTCTTCCCCACTAACCTCATTTTCTATTCTCCATTTCCCATGAAAAACCCACAATTTCATGTTTCTCCCTTTCCATTTCATTAAAATCCCTTTTATAAGGTTAAAAAACCCACTTTTTAACCTTACCGAAACCTTCATTTCCTTCAAGAAACCCTTCAAAAACCATGAAAATACATGTTTTTATGTATAGGACTTAAGACCCTCGAGCTTAAGCCCCTAACCCTTTTCATCCATAAGCCCAAGCCCTAGAACCGCACGCGAAACCAAAGGGCGCTTATCATTTCATTTTAAGTTTTCCGCCCAAACCTTTACAAAACATCAAAAATCGGGTTTTTATAATGTTTTGATTTATCCGCATGTGCAAATTAGTTTTTAACCACAGCCGTCGATCATCTCTGCAGATCCGACGGAGCGGAGCGCGACTTGCCCGTGGCCCCCACTCCCCGCGCTGTTTTCCGGAATCCCACCGGTTTCATTCCGCACCACTCTTCGCCGGATGGTGGTTTTCTCCCGCTGGCCAGCGATTCCATACGCTGGCCGACACGTGTCCTCGGCACTGTTTCAAAACCGCCGCACGACCAAAATATTTCGCGCATTAAATGTCGTGCCAAAGACGCCCAGCGGAATTCACCTCTGCCGTCCGATCCAACCCCTCCCATCCGATGGTTGTCAATCCCCTGATCTGCTCGACCGTTAACTAACCTGCTCGTCGTTTAGCCAGGCCCCCGCGCGACCGAAAATCAATCTCCACCGTCGATCTCTGCAGATCGACGGCTCACATTTAAGCTCCCGATTCTGTTGCTCAGTCAACATTTTTCCTATGACTTTCCGCTGCCCAATCCCGACCGTCAATCACTGCGCGATCGACGGCTCATATTCATCCTTCTCCATTGATCGCCCCGTTCGATCTTGACCGTCGATCTCTGCAGATCGACGGCTCCGATTTAATCCTCTGATCCCCCATTCCACGTCGATCGCCCAGATTTGATCTTGGCCATTGGATGATGCCATCCAACGGCCCACGCTCCTCCACACAGTCCCCGATGCAGTAAACCAAATACGCAGGATTATATAACGTTTTTTTTGTGTTTTTACAGGTTTGAATGTATTTTCTGCCATTTCCAAACAAGGTTCGGCGACAGAGGGTGACGACCCTCCTTTGTTCGTTTCCTCCAAGGAAGATCATCTGCAGGGGTAAATATCACGTTTCATTGATGTTTTCACAGGCATTGATGCCTTACATACCTTGTGCAGCCCTGCACGACAGAAAAACCATGAAGATCAATGCAGAGAAAGAGTATCAGATGTTGAAGACCAAAAATGAACCAGAACAGCAGATTAGTGGACAGATTTGTGGGGATTAAGGCTAAGACGGTTATCAAACGCCTAATCCCTGGATCTAAAACACAGATTAAAGGAAAATCTAAAGTGTTTCATCAGGAAACCCTTCACCGCCACAGATGGAAGCAAATTGATTCTTCCCACCAACTCAAGCGCCACCTGTGCCTCGAAGTATTCCATCAAGAACTGAATTTATTGATCAAAATCAGATATTATGCCTCGAAGCAGCCGAAGAATTTACTTCTGCCTGGGATTTAATAAAAGAATGTCTGCAGAATAACCCTAATTATACACAGAGCCTGAAATGTCAAACAAAGCTCCCACCGAGCTAAATTCATGAGTGTAAAACATTTAATACAGTGGAACACCTGTATAATTTCTTCATTGAACTTCCTGAAGGCCATGAAGACATTAACTCTGTATTAAATATATTTTGAGATCTTTTATCAGATCTCACCTCCTCATCCTTCTATAAATACTTCAATAGAAGATGAGTGAGGGGTTGGTTGGTTGGTCGCTAATGTAATTGCTGAAGCATTGTTATGTAATTGAGCTGAAGGTTTCTGTCTGTAAATAGTGATTCACTGGCTCTTGGAGCTCTGCTTGTAACATATAGGTTAGGTTGTGAAAGAGAGATGAATTGAAACATTGAACTTGAAGATTGTAACTGGTTTGGAGCATCAATACAAGCTGATTTATGGGATCCTGGTCTATGCTGACGGTGATGTTATTCTTATTGTAACTTGTGATTTTGTTTCTGTTTTCATTATGTTTCATTTTCTTCTGTAAAGAACAGTTTAAACAGGGTTAGGATCTACTATATGTCAGTAACCTTCTCTGGCTGAGAAACCTTTATTTAAATGTTTTCTTTCAATCTGTTTATTCAGGAATGATTTAATTCGGTTGAGGCATAAGAATGCTGGTGTTCCCTCGTCTTAGTGTCTTAACTAAGCGTTTTCCTTGAATGTTACTTTCTGCATATGTTGTGTGAAGATAAACTGAAGGAAGATATGGTTTGCCCTGGTGCCAGACTTGTCTGCATAACTGTCTGATTGTTTCCCTTAGAATGTGTTAAAAGCTTACTAGTTTCAAAGTACTTATCAGATCTTAGGCCATTCTGTGTTATCTCTGTGATTGTCTTGAAAGTAACCCAGTAAAGAAGAGCTAGGAGAGGATTTGTGGTGCGCCCGGCCCGCTAGCTTCTACTTCAAAGGTTGCCTTCAAGTTTGCCTTAGTTTTTGTATGTTTTCTATTGGAAGTGTATCAAAAGGATGGATAGTTTCAAAGTACTTACCAGATCCTAGTTTGCTTTCATGTATTTCTTAAGTGCCTGGTCAAAGGCTGGATAGTTTCAAAGTACTTACCAGATCCTATGCTGCTCTTTGTTCTGCAACTGTTTATTTTCCCCTTCTTATTGTATCACTCCATTCCATAAATCAAAACCTTAAAGAGATCCTTAGGCATAGATGACTTGCCCCATAGACCACTCTTAAACCTGCTGTTTCAATTAAATCCTCTTATGACTCCATAGCCCAATGGATTGAAAACTGCCACCATCTTTCATCTTGATCGAAGCTTATTCTGGTTACTTGCAACTTCTCACCTTTGAGCCTATTTGCATATAGATCTTTCTGCCTCTAACAACAATCATGTTCAATCATCCAAACACAAAACAAAACCCTTGGACCTCATAACTAGCCTAATATCATTACCTTAAACTTCAAAGACAAATCCATCTTTGTACATATTGGAGAGATCCCTCTCTGGATTCAAGAGGGCTAGATCCTAGAATCCCAAAGTTGGTTGAAATGATGTTAACTCTGTGATCGGACTTTTGCCAATCTTGCTTATTACAGAGACCTAACATTTCTGGCGACTCCGCTGGGGAATATTTTTGAGTTCATAGTTGCTTGGCCAGCTTTTATAGACTTTATTTTCCTTTACAAACTACGTCATTTTTAAAAAACCCAAAAATATTTCGCATTGGTATCCAATAAACATGGTGGTGGACCATAAAACCTTTTACCTCCAAAAGAGCTAAAAACTTCCACCTGGCGACTCCACACTCTGAAACTCCTAGAAGACCAAATGACTCCACTGGTAGAAGACCCTGAACTGATTGACCAGATACAGTGACCTCTTTCTTGATTTACAAACATGATTCCAAGAATACAATGAAGATATGCCCCAATGAGTAGAGATCATATCCCTGGGTTTCCACATAAGATGCCCCAGGTGAATTGGGATGACAACCTGCCTGTTTTTCAAGGTGAAAAGTTTGATGACCCTATATTACATCTCATCAAATTTCATATACATGTATGGAGGTTGAAAGTTTAATGGCATGAAGACTGCCTAATGAAAATTTTCATGTTAACATTAGAAGGAAAAGCTAGGGATTGGTATGAATACTTGAGATCTAGTAGTTTGTTTTCCTTAAGGGACCTTGAATATGTGTTCTATGATAACTATAAAGAAAACACTACATCATTATCATTGGGTGCAATATATTATGATCCATCACAAAACATCACCCAACACATTATAGATAATGAGGAAGCTTTGGAAGAGATGCATCCTGAAGATCTTTTAACAGCCATTCATGAGTTTAATCTCCTATTGAAAAATTTTAAGAATATAGATGAATTAGTTGAGGAAGAGATGATCCAAGAAATAATGGATGTTCCTCAAAGCATCCCTTTCGAAAACTCAAAGATTGATTCATTTGATCAGGAAAGAAGAGTTCACTGCCATCATCATGAAAGTCGCAATCATCCTTTTTGATCCATCACTAATGGCTTTCACATAATTGAAAATCAGCAGCCTTTCAACTCAGAAGGTGAAGAGAAGAGCAATAAAGAAATTTTTGAGCAAAAGGATCTTCCTCTTGAAAAAGAGGAAACCTTTAAGTACTCCCCTGCTCAAGAATATAATAACCTCTTCATAGAATTTAGTCCACTGAATACGAGCATACAAGGGCCACAAGAGGACAACACTGTCAAATATGATGAGTCCTCCAGTTCAGAAGATGATGAAGATGAAGGAGAAAAACAAATAGAAGACTATCTTGCTGTGGATATATCATCTTCTCAAGAAGAAACCTCTCCCTTCACTGATATTAGTCTGTCATTTAAAGAGCCTGAATTTATATCAGAAGCAAGCATAGATTCAAAGAAAGAAGATATTTCACTGTTTGCTATTGTGCAGGTTAAGAATGATGATACTTCCAAGCTACATACTGAAGAGATAGTCCTCAAAGCTAATGTCTTGGAATTAGATGATCTACCATTTGTGGAGGACCAAAAGGAAGAGAATCTTCATCTTTTCTTTGTTGATCCTATGGAAGAGTGTGTGGAAATCCCGACTAGCTCAAATTATCAAGCATTTATCCTTTGTAAAAGCCAGAGGCATGAAAAGTTGTCACCTCCTGTGATAGCCTCCATTTTGAAGATTAATCTTCAAAATATACTATGGATACCTCTGACAAGCAGCCAGAGTTTCTTCTTCTTCTTGACATTACTCAGCTGGCTGCATTGGCACTTTTGTATCATATGAATATGTAAATACTCCATGTCTAGAATAGGTTAGATAGGAATGTCAATAAAGCTCAGTTCCGAGCATGTAGTTAGTTGTTGTTTTCTGCTTTGGATAAAAAATCAAGGATTCAAAAATACAAAAACAAAGAAAGAATGAAAAGAGGGCAGAAATGAAAACAAGAAAGGCACAGCCCCATGCCAAAAAAGAGAAATAAATCTGAAAGTGTGCAAGCTCAAATTCCACTCCTCAAAACACACTTCTAGTTAGTCAAACTGTTTAATCTTGACTAATTAGCTTCGAATTTTCTACTGATAGGATAGTGAATTCGATTTGCCAAACTGTTCAATCTTGGCTTATCAGTAGATAGATTAGGATAGAAATGAAGGTTCAAACAAACTCAAAATCTGAACCAAAGTTTCCAAAGAGAGATGACTCAAAACTGTTTTATTTTCCGAGTCATAAAAGAGAAAAACTGGTTCTAATTTGCCCAAAATCTGAATCAGATATGAAGGAAGGAGAAGGCCACGATGAGAAACTTTCAGATCTTAAGCCTTCCATTTTGATTTTTAATTTTTTGCAAATAATAATCTATGTGCAGCTTGTTTTTATGCCATAGATCACAGCAAGTTAAACAACTTAATCTTAACTTGACTGTTTTTAAATTTCTGTCTTAGAATTTAGAGAATGAAAGTCTGTTGGACAGTTTAATCCCAACAGACAGTAGATTCGGTAGAGAAGAATCTGAGCTCAACTGATTAATCTGAGTTCAGGGAGAAATAAGGAGTAGAATTAGATTATTTTTTATGCTTTCAAAAGAATAAAATGTTGTAAAAATAGTTTTCCAATCCAAGTGCACTCTGATGAAGAAAAAATGTTAGATCAGTAGGATTGGGTAGGTAGAAAGTTGTATTGATGAAGTCCATTTATCTTTCATGACTGATGTTATTTTTCAGAAGCAGAGCAAGAGCAATCTGATGGATGAGGCAACTGATCAGCCTCCCAGAAATCAAGTCTGAATTCTTGATGCCTTCAAGAAGGCACCATCCCCAAGTGGAGCCACTGTTAGCCACCTATAATATTTTGTTATACCAAAAGGTGGCTAAATCTTTTTGGAGCCTCCAAGGAACAATTTTATCACTAAAAATTGTTGGCTCTTCAATTCTGTCTAAGACCTCATGCCTCTGTCCAGATCCCTTATTGCTGTTTACATCCTAAAAGCCTCTGAAATCCTTCAAAAATCCCAAGTTAAATACTGCTGCAGAACCCCTTGGTCCCCTTCCTTTTCTTCCCCACTAGCCTCATTTTCTATTCTCCATTTCCCATGAAAAACCCACAATTTCATGTTTCTCCCTTTCCATTTCACTAAAATCCCTTTTATAAGGTTAAAAAACTCACTTTTTAACCTTACCGAAACCTTCATTTCCTTCAACAAACCCTTCAAAAACCATGAAAATACATGTTTTTATGTATAGGACTTAAGACCCTCGAGCTTAAGCCCCTAACCCTTTTCATCCATAAGCCCGAGCCCTAGAACCGCGCGCAAAACCAAAGGGCGCTTATCATTTCATTTTAAGTTTTCCGCCCAAACCTTTACAAAACATCAAAAATCGGGTTTTTATAATGTTTTGATTTATCCGCATATGCAAATTAGTTTTTAACCACAGCCGTCGATCTGCTCTGCAGATCCGATGGAGCGGAGCACGACTTGCCCGTGGCCCCCACTCCCCGCGCTGTTTTCCGGAATCCCATCGGTTTCATTCCGCACCACTCTTCACCGGATGGTGGTTTTCTCCCATCGGCCAGCGATTCCATACGCTGGCCGACACGTGTCCTCGACACTGTTTCAAAACCGCCGCACGACCAAAATATTTCGCGCATTAAAGGTCGTACCAAAGACGCCCAGCGGAATTCACCTCCATCGTCCGATCCAACCCCTCCCATCCGACGGTTGTCAATCCCCCGATCTGCTCGACCGTTAACTAACCTGCTCGCCGTTTAGCCAAGCCCCAGCGCGACCGAAAATCAATCTCCACCGTCGATCTCTGCAGATCGACGGCTCACATTTAAGCTCCTGATTCTGTTGCTCGGTCAACATTTTTCCTCTGACTTTCCGCTGCCCGATCCCGACCGTCGATCACTGCACGATCAACGGCTCATATTCATTCTTCTCCATTGATCGCCCCGTTCGATCTTGACCATCGATCTCTGCAGATCGACGGCTCCGATTTAATCCTCTGATCCCCCATTCCACGTCAATCGCCCAGATTTGATCTTGGCCGTTGGATGATGCCATCCAACGGCCCACGCTCCTCCACACAGTCCCCGATGCAGTAAACCAATTAAGCAGGATTATATAATGTTTTTTTCGTGTTTTTACAGGTTTGAATGTATTTTCCGCCATTTCCAAAGAAGGTTCGGCGACAGAGGGTGACGACCCTCCTTTGTTCGTTTCCTCCGAGGAAGATCATCTGCAAGGGTAAATATCACGTTTCATTGATGTTTTCACAGGCATTGATGCCTTACATACCCTGCGCAGCCCTACACGACAGAAAAACCATGAAGATCAATGCAGAGAAAGAGTATCAGATGTTGAAGACCAAAAATGAACCAGAACAGCAGATTAGTGGACAGATTTGTGGGGATTAAGGCTAAGATGGTTATCAAACGCCTAATCCCCGAATCTAAAACACAGATTAAAGGAAAATCTAAAGTGTTTCATCAGGAAACCCTTCACCGCCACAGATGGAAGAAAATTGATTCTTCCCACCAACTAAAGTGCCACCTGTGCCTCGAAGTATTCCATCAAGAACTGAATTTATTGATCAAAATCAGATATTATGCCTCGAAGCAGGCGAAGAATTTACTTCTGCCTGGGATTTAATGACAGAATGTCTGCAGAATAACCCTAATTATACACAGAGCCTCAAATGTCAAACAAAGCTCCCACCGAGCTATTTTCATAAATGTAAATCAGTTAATGCAGTAGAACACCTGTATAATTTCTTCTTTGAGCCCCCAAGGGCCAAGAAAGACATTTATGACTGTATTAATTGGTTTGAGATCTTTTATTAGGTCTCACCTCCTCATCCTTCTATAATTACTTCAGTAGAAGATGAGTGAGGGGTTGTTTGGTTGCTAATGTAATTGCTGAAGCATTGTTATGTAATTGAGCTGAAGGTTTCTGTCTGTAAATAGTGATTCACTGGCTCTTTGAGCTCTGGTTGTAACAGATAGGTTAGGTTGTGAAAGAGAGATGAACTGAAACATTGAACTTGAAAATTGTAACTGGTTTGGAGCATCAATACAAGCTGATTTATGGGATCCTGGTCTATGCTGACGGTGATGTTATTCTTATTGTAACTTGTGATTTTGTTTCTATTTTCATTATGTTTCATTTTCTTCTGTAAAGAACAGTTTAAACAGGGCTAGGATATACTGTATGTCAGTAACCTTCTCTGGCTGAGAAACCTTTATTTAAATGTTTTCTTTCAATCTGTCTATTCAGGAATGATTTAATTCGGTTTAGGCATAAGAATGCTGGCGTTCCCTCGTCTTAGTGTCTAACTGAACGTTGTCCTTGAATGTTACTTTCTGCATATGTTGTGTGAAGATAAACTGAAGGAAGATATGGTTTTCCCTGGTCCCAGATTTGTCTGCATAACTCTCTAATTGTTTCCCTTAGAATGTGTTAAAATCTGACTAGTTTCAAAGTACTTATCAGATCTTAGGCCATTCTGTGCTATCTCTGTGATTGTCTTGGAAGTAACTGAGTAAAGGAGAGCTAGGAGAGGATTTGTGGTGCGCCCGACCCGCTAGCTGCTACTTCAAAGGTTGCCTTCAAGTTTCCCTTAGTTTTTGTATGTTTTCTATTGGAAGTGTATCAAAGGCTGGATAGTCTCAAAGTACTTACCAGATCTTAGTTTGCTTTCATGTCTTCCTTAAGTGCCTGGTCAAAGGCTGGATAGTTTCAAAGTACTTACCGGATCCTAGGCTGCTCTTTGTTCTACATCTATTCATTTTCCCCTTCTTATTGTATCACTCCATTCCATAAATCAAACCTTAAAGAGATCCTTAGGCATAGATGGCTTGCCCCATAGACCACTCTTGAACTTGATTTTCTTCAATTAAATCCTCTTATGACTCCATAGCCCAATGGATTGAAAATTTCCACCATCTTTCATCTTGATCGAAGCTTACTCTTGTTGCTTGCAACTTCTCACCTTTGAGCATATTTGCATATAGATATTTCCACCTCTACCAGCAATCATGTTCAATCATCCAAACACAAAACCAAACCCTTGGACCTCATAACTAGCCTAATATCATTATTCTAAACTTCAAAGACAAATCCATATTTGTACATATTGGAGAGATCCCTGTCCGGATTCAGGAGGGCTAGATCCTAGAATCCCAAAGTTGTTTGAAATGATGTTAACTCTGCGATCAGACTTTTTCCAATCTTGCTTATTACAGAGAACTAACATTTCTGGCGACTCCGCTGGGGAATTTTTGAGTTCATAGTTGCTTGGCCAACTTTTATAGACTCTTTAGCTTTCCATACAACCAAAGAAACTCAGAAAAACCAAAAAATATTTCAGATTGGTATCTAATAAACATGGTGGTGGAACCATAAAACATTTTACCTCCTTTGGGGCTAAAAATTTTCCACCTGGCGACTCCACACTCTGAAACTCCCAGAAGACCAAATGACTCCACTGGTAGAAGACCCTGGACTGATTGACCAGACACAGTGATCTCTTTCTGGATTTACAAACATGATTCCAAGAATACAACAAAGATATGCCCCAATGAGTAGAGATCATATCCCTGGGTTTCCACATAAGATGCCCTCGGTGAATTGGGATGACAACCTGCCTGTTTTTCAAGGTGAAAAGTTTGATGACCCTCTATTACATCTCATCAAATTTCATATACATGTATGGAGGTTGAAAGTTGAATGGCATGAAGACTGCCTAATGAAGATGTTCATGTTAACATTAGAACAAAAAGCTAGGGATTGGTATGAATGCTTAAGATCTAGTAGCTTGTTTTCTTTAAGAGACCTTGAATATGTGTTCTATGAGAGCTATAAAGAAAAAAATACATCATTATCATTGGGTGCAATATATTATGATCCATCACAAAACATCACCCAACACATTATAGATAATGAGGAAGCTTTGGAAGAGATGCATCCTGAAGATCTTTTAACAGCCATTCATGAGTTTAATCTCCTACTGAAAAATTTTAAGAATATAGATGAATCAGTTGAGGAAGAGATGATCCAAGAAATAATGAACGTTCCTCAAGATATCCCTGAAAACTCAAATATTGATTCATTTGATCGTTATGAGTTTCACCATCATCGGCTTGAAAGCCGCAATCATCCTTTTCGATCCATCACTAATGGCTTTCACATAATTGAAAATCAGCGGCCTTTCAACTCAGAAGGTGAAGAGAAGAGCAATAAAGAAATTTTTGAGAAAAAGGATCTTCCTCTTGAAAAAGATGAAACCTTTAAGTACTCCCCTGCTCAAGAATATAATAACCTCTTCACATAATTTAGTCCACTGAATACGAGCATACAAGGGCCACAAGAGGACAACACTGTCAAATATGATGAGTCCTCCAGTTCAGAAGATGAAGGAGAAAAACAAATAGAAGACTATCCTGCGGTGGATATATCATCTTCTCAAGAAGAAACTTCTCCCTTCACTGATATTAGTCTGTCATTTAAAGAGCCTAAATTTATATCAGAAGCAAGCATAGATTCAAAGAAAGAAGATATTTCACTGTTTGTTATTTTGCAGGTTAAGAATGATGATACTTCCAAGCTACATACTGAAGAGATAGTCCTCAAAGCTAATGTCTTGGAAGTAGATGATCTACCAATTGTGGAGGACCAAAAGGAAGAGAATCTTCATCTTTTCTTTGTTGATCCTATGGAAGAGTGTGTGGAAATCCCGACTGGCTCAAATTATCAAGCATTGATCCTTTGCAAAAGCCAGAGACATGAAAAGCTGTCACCTCCTGTGATAGCCTCCGTTTTGAAGATTAATCTTCAAAATATACTATGGATACCTCTGACAAGCAACCAGAGTTTCTTCTTCTTCTTGACATTACTCAGCTGGCTGCATTGGCACTTTTGTATCATATGAATATGTAAATACTCCATGTTTAGAATAGGTTAGATAGGAATGTCAATAAAGCTCAGTTCCGAGCATGTAGTTAGTTGTTGTTTTCTGCTTTGGAGAAAAAATCAAGGATTCAAAAATACAAAAACAAAGAAAGAATGAAAAGAGGGCAGAAATGAAAACAAGAAAGGCACAGCCCCATGCCAAAAAAGAGAAATAAATCTGAAAGTGTGCAAGCTCAAATGCCACTTTTCAAAACACACTTCTAGTTAGTCAAACTGTTTAATCTTGACTAATTAGCTTTGAATTTTCTGCTGATAGGATAGTGAATTCGATTTGCCAAACTATTTAATCTTGGCTTATCAGTAGATAGATTAGGATAGAAATGAAGGTTCAAACAAACTCAAAATCTGAACCAAAGTTTCCAAAGAGAGATGACTCAAAACTGTTTTATTTTCTGAGTCATAAAAGAGAAAAACTGGTTCTAATTTGCCCAAAGTCTGAATCAGATATGAAGGAAGGAGAAGGCCATGATGAGAAACTTTCAGATCTTAAGCCTTCCATTTTGATTTTTAATTTTTTGCAAATAATAATCTATGTGCAGCTTGTTTTTATGCCATAGATCATAGCAAGTTAAACAGCTTAATCTTAACTTGACTGTTTTTAAATTTCTGTCTTAGAATTTAGAGAATGAAAGTCTGTTGGACAGTTTAATCCCAAAAGACAGTAGATTAGGTAGAGAAGAATCTGAGCTCAACTAATTAATCTGAGTTCAGGGAGAAATAAGGAGTAGAATTAGATTAGTTTTTATGCTTTCAAAAGAATAAAATGTTGTAAAAATACTTTTCCAATCCAAGTGCACTCTGATGAAGAAAAAATGTTAGATCAGTAAGATTGGGTAGGTAGAAAGTTGTATTACGTAGTTCATTTATCTTTTCATGACCGATAACATTTTTTAGAAGCAAAGCAAGAGAAACTTATGGATGAGGGAACCGATTGTACCCCTCCCGTAAATCGTTTCACCTGATACTGCAAGAAGGCACCATCCCCAAGTGGAGCCACTGTTAGCCACCTATAATATTTTGTTATACCAAAAGGTGGCTAAATATTTTTGGAGCCTCCAAGGAATAATTTTATCACTAAAAATTATTGGCTCTTCAAGTCTCTCTAAGGCCTCATGCCTCTGTCCAGATCCCTTATTGTTGTTTACATCCTAAAAGCCTCTTAAATCCTTCAAAAATCCCAAGTTAAATACTGCTGCAGAACCCCTTGGTCCCCTTCCTTTTCTTCCCCACTAACCTCATTTTCTACTCTCCATTTCCCATGAAAAACCCACAATTTCATGTTTCTCCCTTTCCATTTCATTACAATCCCTTTTATAAGGTTAAAAAACCCACTTTTTAACCTTACCGAAACCTTCATTTCCTTCAACAAACCCTTCAAAAACCATGAAAATACATGTTTTTATGTATAGGACTTAAGCCCCTAACCCTTTTCATCCATAAGCCCGAGCCCTAGAACCGCGCATGAAACCAAAGGGTGCTTATCATTTCATTTTAAGTTTTCCGCCCAAACCTTTACAAAACATCAAAAATCGGGTTTTTATAATGTTTTGATTTATCCGCATGTGCAAATTAGTTTTTAACCACAGCCGTCGATCTGCTCTGCAGATCCGACGGAGCGGAGCGCGACTTTCCCGTGGCCCCCACTCCCCACGCTGTTTTCCGGAATCCCACCGGTTTCATTCCGCACCACTCTTCGCCGGATGGTGGTTTTCTCCCGTCGGCCAGCGATTCCATACGCTGGCCGACACGTGTCCTCGGCACTGTTTCAAAACCGCCGCACGACCAAAATATTTCGCGCATTAAATTTCGTACCAAAGACGCCCAGCGGAATTCACCTCCGCCGTCCGATCCAACCCCTCCCATCCGACGGTTGTCAATCCCCCGATCTGCTCGACCATTAACTAACCTGCTCGCCGTTTAGCCAGGCCCCCGCGCGACCGAAAATCAATCTCCGCCGTCGATCTCTGCAGATCGACGGCTCACATTTAAGCTCCCGATTTCGTTGCTCGGTCAACATTTTTCCTCAGACTTTCCGCTACCCAATCCTGACTGTCGATCACTGCGCGATCAACGACTCATATTCATCCTTCTCCATTGATCACCCCGTTCGATCTTGACCGTCGATCTCTGCAGATCGACGGCTCCGATTTAATCCTCTGATCCCCCATTCCACGATCGCTCAGATTTGATCTTGGCCGTTGGATGATGCCATCCAACGGCCCACGCTCCTCCACAGAGTCCTCGATGCAGTAAACCAAATACGCAGGATTATATAACGTTTTTTTCGTGTTTTTACAGGTTTGAATGTATTTTCCGCCATTTCCAAGCAAGGTTCGGCGAAAGAGGGTGACGACCCTCCTTTGTTCGTTTCCTCCGAGGAAGATCATCTGCAGGGGTAAATATCACGTTTCATTGATGTTTTCACAGGCATTGATGCCTTACATACCCTGCGCAGCCCTGCACGACAGAAAAACCATGAAGATCAATGCAGAGAAAGAGTATCAGATGTTGAAGACCAAAAATGAACCAGAACAGCAGATTAGTGGACAGATTTGTGGGGATTAAGGCTAAGACGGTTATCAAACGCCTAATCCCCAGATCTAAAACACAGATTAAAGGAAAATCTAAAGTGTTTCATCAGGAAACCCTTCACCGCCAAAGATGGAAGCAAATTGATTCTTCCCACCAACTCAAGCGCCACCTATGCCTCGAAGTATTCCATCAAGAACTGAATTTATTGATCAAAATCAGATATTATGCCTCGAAGCAGCCGAAGAATTTACTTCTGCATGGGATTTAATGACAGAATGTCTGCAGAATAACCCTAATTATACACAGAGCCTCAAATGTCAAACAAAGCTCCCACCGAGCTAAATTCATGAGTGTAAAACATTTAATACAGTGGAACACCTGTATAATTTCTTCATTGAACTTTCCGAAGGCCATGAAGACATTAACTCTGTATTAAATATATTTTGAGATCTTTTATCAGATCTCACCTCCTCATCCTTCTATAAATACTTCAATAGAAGATGAGTGAGGAGTTGGTTGGTTGGTTGCTAATGTAATTGTTGAAGCATTGTTATGTAATTAAGCTGAAGGTTTCTGTCTGTAAATAGTGATTCACTGGCTCTTGGAGCTCTGCATGTAACAGATAGGTTAGGTTGTGAAAGAGAGATGAATTGAAACATTGAACTTGAATATTGTAACTGGTTTGGAGCATCAATACAAGCTGATTTATGGGATCCTGGTCTATGCTGACGGTGATGTTATTCTTATTGTAACTTGTGATTTTGTTTTTGTTTTCATTATGTTTCATTTTCTTCTGTAAAGAACAGTTTAAACAGGGTTAGGATCTACTGTATGTCAGTAACCTTCTCTGGCTGAGAAACCTTTATTTAAATGTTTTCTTTCAATCTGTTTATTCAGGAATGATTTAATTCGGTTGAGGCATAAGAATGCTGGCGTTCCCTCATCTTAGTGTCTTAACCGAGCGTTGTCCTTGAATGTTACTTTCTGCATATGTTGTGTGAAGATAAACTGAAGGAAGATATGGTTTGCCCTGGTCCCAGACTTTTCTGCATAACTGTCTGATTATTTCCCTTAGAATGTGTTAAAAGCTGACTAGTTTCAAAGTACTTATCAGATCTTAGGCCATTTTGTGTTATCTCTGTGATTGTCTTGAAAGTAACCTAGTAAAGAAGAGCTAGGAGAGGATTTGTGGTGCGCCCGGCCCGCTAGCTTCTACTTCAAAGGTTGCCTTCAAGTTTCCCTTAGTTTTTGTATGTTTTCTATTGGAAGCGTATCAAAGGCTGGATAGTTTCAAAGTACTTACCAGATCCTAGTTTGCTTTCATGTCTTTCTTAAGTGCCTGGTCAAAGGCTAGATAGTTTCAAAGTACTTACCAGATCCTATGTTGCTCTTCGTTCTGCAACTGTTTATTTTCCCCTTCTTATTGTATCACTCCATTCCATAAATCAAAACCTTAAAGAGATCCTTAGGCATAGATGACTTGCCCCATAGACCACTCTTGAACCTGTTGTTTCAATTAAATCCTCTTATGACTCCATAGCCCAATGGATTGAAAACTGCCACCATCTTTCATCTTGATCGAAGCTTATTCTGGTTACTTGCAACTTCTCACCTTTGAGCCTATTTGCATATAGATATTTCTGCCTCTAACAGCAATCATGTTCAATCATCCAAACACAAAAAAAAACCCTTGGACCTCATAACTAGCCTAATGTCATTTCCTTAAACTTCAAAGACAAATCCATCTTTGTACATATTGGAGAGATCCCTCTCCGAATTCAGGAGGGCTAAATCCTAGAATCCCAAAGTTGGTTGAAATGATGTTAACTCTGTGATTGGACTTTTTCCAATCTTGCTTATTACAGAGACCTAACACCATGTAAAAAGAAAATCGCAGTTGAATAAACAACTCACTTATTCTATCAACATGTTTGTGTTCATTTTGGATTGCCCACATCCATTGTTAGTGATCGAGATTCTCAATTTGTTTGGGAATGTTTGGTCAACTTTGTATGACTTGATGGATACCAAGTTGAAAAAGAGTACAACCTTTCATCCACAAACATATGGTCAAAACGAAGTGGTCAATCGAATAGTTATAAATCTTCTTCGAGGATACTGCAACAAGCATCCTAAGTTGTGGGTTGAAAACTTGCACTACCTTCAACATGCTTACAACCATGCAAAACACTCCTCTACACAAACATCATCATTTGAGGCATGTCTTGGATACTTGCCTAAATCACCATTGGATTTCATTTTTGGGAAGGATGTTGCTATTGATGGCCATAGCGACATAGACAAATCCAAGAAGTTCATTGAACAAATCCAATTGATACATCAAACAGTTCAAGATCAGCTTGAAAAGAGCCAAGGAAAGTACAAAGCAAGGCACGAAAAGCATCGTGTGGATCACAAGTTCCAAGTTGGTGATGAAGTTTGGCTTCACATTAGAAAAGAGAGGCTTCAAGGGGAAGGAAAAAAACTGAAACCAATCCGTTATGGTCCTTTCATAATTTTCGAAGAGATTGGTGACAATGCCTTCAAGTTAGATTTACCTTTATACATGCAAATTTACTCTGTTGTTAATGTTGAGAACTTGAGGTTGTATGAGCCTCGTTTGATTGAAGATCAAGGAGAAAATGTTCAGATTCCATCTAGAAGACTTTTCTTTAGAATACCTCAATGAGCTTCAACAAGATACCATTCTTGATAGAAAAACAAGGACATCAAAACGAGGGAGTGTAGACTACATTCATGTGGGGCTCAAAGGCACAAATCCAAGCAAGCCCAAATGGATCGAGATTGGAAATGTGAGGGAACTGTACTCTCATCTGATGAACAAACGAAAGTGATATTTTGGGGCCCAAAAGCTTCCAGTGGGGAGGAGTGATCAGGTGCTCAAAATTATGCTAAAAAATGAAAGTTGTTGGAATGGTGTGGAACCTGAACGACCGTGTAGATCTCGTCGTTTTGAATATGGCACAACTCGTTTGATGGAAAACCGACACCGTATGCTCCCAGAAACGCGTTATGTCCACTTTTTCAAACCGACAAATCTAAAAAAAAATGCAGGACAACCCAGTCAGTGGTTTGTAAAGCTTATTGGGCATGCCTACGTGGCAAGGTGACTGTGCATATGACTGTTTTCCTCCAATGTATGATATTGTGAAAAGTGGCACATTTTTATTGGGTCGAATGGTGTGTTTTGATTGGTTGGGCATGTGGCCAACCACATGCTACCACGTGGCCCAATCGAAGGCCGCCACGTGGCAACACGAGAGGGAAAAAACAAATGGTTAAGTTTGATCTGCTCTACGATGGATCAAACCCGCAACCTTGTATCCACAAGCCTAACACATTACCACTGCGCCTTGCGCCATGTTGCTTAACAAACTATGGTGTTGGGTTTGTTTTATTATGTTATAGTTTCCGTCATGGGGAAGGGGTCCGAGGTCAAGCCCCAACCCTGGTCACTGCTGGGGGCGAGACCATGGGCGAGAGGCTAGCCTTGCCCCCCCCCCCGAACTGACCATAACCACAACATTAACCTTGCCGCAACATGTGGCCACTATAGATATCTGCCACGAGATCGGCCGCTGAAGCCATCGGGAAATAAGCACCCACTCTAACCCGCTTTGACCATGACATGTGACCGGGTCAACATTAACCGCCTATTATTTTAAATTAAAAAATATTTTAATTAACCACGAAGTTTATGGTTAATAAAATGGGTTTAAGGCATCATAAGGAATTTAAGCGCTTCAATAATTTCGCCCGGTTTTTGGCGAAATTGGCGCTCCATTAACGTTTTTGGGGGCGAAATTGTAGAATGGTGCCAAATTTGGAGGAAATTGTGGAGCGGTTAGTGCAGAAACTTGGGAAAGTCATAACTAAATCGGTTTTTTACAAAATTCGAGGCAGAAAAAGACTACACAAGCATTTTTGGGCATTCTGGAGTCGATGGAATAAGTTTCAGAGCTAATTGAGCATTGTAAACATATGTAATCACACTTTTGAGCATAATAGAAGAGGGGCAAGCCATTGGAAGCTGGACCAAGGAGACGTAGCCTAGGTGGGGTGAACTCCTTCATCATGTGCTGTTGTGTTACTATTTATGGTGATGTTAATGTTTGTTAGATGTTTTTATTTAGTGTTTTGTTTATGTTAATTTGCTCAAGAAATTCACATAAAAACTCATTGTTAACTTGCAATTTACCTCATAATCCTTAAGCACTTTGTTTATATTTTGAATTGGAATTTAGCACAACAAACACTAATTTTTCCATTCAGATCATGCAAGCACAACTACCGTACTAGTCACGAAAATCTTGAGATCGTATTCATCTAGAAGGCATGAAATTCTTGCCTTCGAGACTACATAGTTGGAGGCTCCCTCCAACTGATCTCGATCTCTAAGCCCGTGAGTTGTCATTTCTGCCGTCAAGAAAAAAAAGATGTTGAATTTTCTCCCTCTATTTCTCCTCTGTGTAGCGTTGTACTGGCTTACGCACTCCTTGCTGGAGATTGTAGATCAGCCACCCGAATCTGCTGCTTAGATTTCGAAAAATAGAATTCCTCGGCTAGGAATTCCTTGAGGAAGAAAATTCCCTCACTGTGCTTCTTCTTTTTCTTCTGGCGACTTTCTGCCTAGCAACATATTTCCTACAGAAAATTGCGTCCCACCAGCACTAACTTTGAGGCTATGTGTTGCTCCCTCTGCCACAGCGAAATTTTGATCTGGAATACCTTCCTCTCCGTCGACTCACTCAAAGAGAGACTTTCCTCACAAATTCAGCCCTCCTGGCCTAGACTACACAATCCTTCTTGGGATTCGAACTACTGCCTCCTGTAGCTATTTGATCTCCTGCTCAGTGCTGGCTCTGCTCTTCTTATTCCACCTGCAACACTTTGATACCATGTGAAAATTCCAAGTCCGAAATCCTGCTGCAGCCAGCTGAAAAATACTTCACCTACTTGTTATTTAATGAACAAGTTATTTACAATGTTCTACTAAAAATGCTTAAGCAAATCATTATTGCAGCCTTCAATCGAAACAAGAAACTAAGTAATTAAAAAAACATCACATAGACACCCTTTTTTTTGGACAGACATCCCCCAAAAAACCCAATGCGGGAAAACCGATGCAACATATTTGAGGGTTTTATTATTAAACAATAATAATTTATGAATACATATCTGAATGTCTCTCCGGACATTCAGTTACAGAGAATATTACTGACAGAAATATTAGTGAGCTTACCTCACACTATCACTAGAAATACTGACTGATTCGACCATTGAATGAGATCCCTTTGACAGGCTTTCCGTTACCTCTGCGCAGTCCCAACGTCAACCCTTATGGGTGCTACGTCACTCAGTTTGTGGATCGATCTACTCCCCAGAATGTTCGATCTCTGTCTCCCGGTCTCACACCCCAGATCCTGGCTTCTGAAATCAATTCTTCGGCAAAATCTTCAGATTTCCTCTTTTCCCTCTACGCAGCCTATGCGTGGCCCTACATGGCTCTACGTCAACCTCTCTGGCTCTACGTTGGAGTTGTTGGATCTCTCTTTTCCCTTCACTGCTGATGATTCTTTGACCGAGATAGATTTCTCTCCAGAAACTTTCTCTGCCCCGCTCTACGTGACAATCTCTCGATCAAATTTTTCCTATGAGCATTGCTCACTTTAGAAAATTCGATCACTCGATCTCTCAGTGTGTTTTCCAAATGACCCTCAAGCTTCCTTAAATAATCTTCTCATTGACATTCAATGACCCAGATTAGAAGCTAATTAATGGCTAATATCATTCTGACTTGATCCCCGTCTTCTTCTAGAAGTTACATCCACATTTTAGATTAATACCCATTAATTATTCTAATTTCCTAAGTTTAGACTTAGGGTCTCATTAAAAATAATTAATTTATCAAATAAAATTGTCTCCGGGTGGAATTTCCCCAAACGATTTATGGGTTATCTCGAATACATTTATCTAAGCCTCTCCACAAAGTTTGAGACTTAGAGCACATCTGATGCTACCCCAGATCAACAAGTGGGGTGTTGAATTTAGATAACCATGTATGCTTGATGCACTTTTACTTCAATCTTTCTTAGGCCCAGTACAAGATAGAAATCACATAAACTTGAAATTAAAATGCTGATAGAACATAATAATAGATCAATAGAAGACAAGCCAAATATAGATCAGATTTGCAATTCCTTTTGTTGAGCAAAGATATGAGATATTGTGGCATTACAACGGTCAGCAGGATGCTTCAACCAAAAATTTCTTTCTTGGTCAGCCAGCACTTTCATGTGCCACACCCACAACCCTCAAAGACAGCTCATCACAAGTCAATGCAAGTCAAACCAGGGACAACGCAGAAAAGTCAATGCAACAAACTAGGGCTTCGGTCAAACAACCCATAATTCCTTGATTTTAGTGCCTAGTTGTACGACCTCCTAAAATTGGAATTTCTGCAGAAGATGGAGGTCAAACGACTAAGGGTTGACCATGGTCAACATCGCAGCAGAAAAAACCCTAAACATATCAGCACAGAAAACAGAAAGCCCTAAACAGATCAACATAGAAAACAGCAGTTTCGCTTCACACGTGTGAGGAAAGAGGCCTCCAAAGGCTATCGAACCAATCAGATCACAATGAGAGAATCTATGATGAGATGATGAGAAAATGACCTCCAAGTTTCTCCAATTTATATTCATTAATGAGGGTGTGTGACACATCTCTTAGGCATGTGGGATAAATCTGGCCGACCTTGCACATGTGGAAAATAAATTCAAAATCAATGTTCTTCTCATCCGATCAAGATGATCTTTAGATCAATCTTGCACCTCTCTGAAATAGGAATCCAAAAAAAATATGAACATCATCATATGAGCAGTTACACATGGAGTTTGGACCTAGTGGCCCAAAATTAACACTCCCTCTCAACTAGGGAGAACTCCCTCTGTCCACAAGTGCCATCTATCATGTACCAAACCAAACATTGTGTGTCATCTCGTCATAACTTGCTTTGCTGGATCTTTATTTCAGAACAAAAGGTGAGCCACAAAGAAATCAAACACAACTGACTCGAAGTCAGCTTAGAGGTAAAAACCTCTCTCTGACTCAGAAGAGTCTCATACTAACTCAAAGTTAGTTTACTGACCCGATGTCAGTTTAGAGGATAAAACCTCATTATACTTGATCCCAGATCAATGTTTTGGACACGTGCCATCCTAGACATAGAGAGTACGACAATCTCCGATGCATCCATCGGTCTTGCTATGGTCTCTATCCACATTCCCACCTCATTGGGCAAATGACAGGTTTCTCAGATAGACAAATCCCACTCTGGTTATCACAAAGGATAACGATGATATCTAGCACATGCCCGAACAAATCACTAAAGAGATTTTGCAACCAAACAGCTTCACAACATGCCATACTCGCTGCAATGTATTTGGCCTAAGCAGTGCTCAAAGCCACTGACTTCTGCTTCCTGCTCATCCAAGATATCGAAGCATAACCCAAGGTGAAGCAATGTCTAGACGTGTTCTTGCGATCCACCACGTTGTCAGCCCAATCGGCATCAGTATATCCATGGAGTCTCAAAATCCCGACAGTGTATCTCAGACCATGGTTTATTGTGCCCCAAAGATATCTCGACAGATTCTTGGCACCAATCCAGTGAATGTGATGAGGTTCAACCATATGTTGACTCGAAGTGTTCACTGCAAAACATACGTCTAGACTGGAGTTCACTAAGAACATAAGGGACCCTACGAGTTGTTGATACTCGGTAGGATTTTCTAGCACGGGCTCAGTAGTGTTTCCACTCAACTTCTTAAAGTTGAGTTCCATCGGTGTCAACACAGACTTACAGTCAAAAAATATCGCAGCTTCACGACGTATTTTCCTTGAGAAAGGAAAATATCGCCTGGCCTCTGTCAGACCTCCAAGCCTAGGAAGTAGTGCATGAGTCCTAGGTCTTTCATCTGAAACTCGAAATCTAGGTCCCTCTTACACTGATGAATGAGAGGGTCAACATCTGTCAGGAAGAGATCGTCCACATAGAGAACCAAAATGAGAGGCCTTTCTCTATCAACCTTAAAATAAAGGTTAGGATCAAGATTACTTCAAGTGAAGCCCAAATTCATCAAGTAGCTATATATCCTCTCGTACCAAGCCCTGGGGGCTTGCTTCAACCCATAGAGGGCTTTCTTCAACATGCATACATGGGTGTCTCTATCTCAGACTTCGAACCCCAGAGGTTGCTCCATGTACACCTCTTCCTTTATAGATCAATGCAGAAAAGTGTTCTTCACATCCATCTGATGTAGACTCCATCCTTGTGTAGCAATAAGGGAAATAATAGATCGGATGGTGGTATAGCAAGCCACGAGTGCAAATATATCATCATAATCTATGCTTACTTTTTTAGAGAAGCCTCAGGCAATGAATAGTGCCTTGTACTTTTCAACACTTCCATCAAATCCATGCTTGATCTTATAAAGCCATTTCAAGGTGACAACAGATTTGTCCTACGGTCTTGGGACCACTTCCCAGACATCATTCTTTATAATGGACTCATATTCTTCGTGCATAGCATCCTTCCAAACTTGATGCTTTACGACTTCTTCAAATGTTCCAGGCTTAGATTGTACTATCATACTCATGGCTACTAGATACCATTGGTATCTCTTCGGCTTCTTGCTTTCATGGAATGTCCCACTTGGGGCAATATGTCTCTCGACATCTTCGACAGTATCCCTAAGCCATGAGGGTTTTCTCTTATTTGAAGGAGGTGGATCAATGGTATCCATAGGTCCTTCGACATCGGGCATCAGGTCATCCTTCGACTCTTCCAACTTCCCTGCTTCTTCATCTTCTTTGTCTTCTTTGGAGCTAGGAAGATTTCTTAATTTCTTGAGGGAAACATCTTCATCGAAGGTGATATTGTGGCATATATCCACTTCTCTTTGACCAGGCACATAGATTTTATATTCCTTTGAAGTTTCACTATAGCCCACAAACATTCCATTATTTCCAGAAGCATCCAGCTTGCTTCTCTTTTCTTTCGGAACATGAAAGTAAACAGGACAACCAAAAACTCTAAAATGAGAAACATTAGGTTTCTTAACAGAGAAGACTTCTTTGGGATTTTTGGAGTCCAGAGCGAAGTGCAGGCATATTTTTTGAACATACACATCAGTGTTCGCAGCTTCTCTCCATAGAAACTTTGGAAGACCTTTGTCACATAGCATTGCGTAGGCGGCTTCCACAATGGTTCTGTTCTTTCTTTCAGCAACACCATTTTGGTCAGGAGTGTACGCAGTTGTGGTCTCCCTCTTAATGCTAGCTTCTCTACAAAAGTCATTAAAATCATTTGACTCATACTCAATCCCATTGTCGATCCTCAAAACTTCGATTTTATGCTCGGTTTGATTTTCCACCAAAGCCTTGAAGCTACGAAACCATTTGAGTGCTTCGTCCTTGTTCTTCAAAAAATATATCCAGGTCTTGCGGGAGAAGTCATCAGTAAAAGTCATGTAATAGGAACATCCTCCCAAGGATTTCACTGGGAGCATACCAGATAAGTCATGATGTATCAACTGCAAGATATCAGTAGTCTTTGTGGCACTTAAGGGGAATAGTCCCCTTGTATGCTTCCCTTAGGCACAGCCCTGACATATACCTTCATGATCATCTCTCAATTCGGGCATCCCTGTCACCACCTTCCTTGATTTGGGAAGGGCTTTGTAATGAAGGTGTGCAAACCTCCGGTTCCATAACTTTGTTTGAAGAGTTGTATCACATGTCATAGCCCCCAATGGATTTCCTCCAACCTGGTAGAGTGTGTCAAATCTAAAACCAATAGAAAGAGCTTCCTTGAAGTTCTTCTTCTAGATAAGTATCTTTCCATCAACGAATGCCACCTTGAACCCTTTGTCTTCCATTGCCGAAATGGACACAAGGTTCTTCTTCAAATTAGGTACATACAACACATATTGTAATCGGATGACTTGACCTTGAGATAAATGGAGGGTCACAGTCCCTGTCCCTTTCACGTGATATGTGGCATTATCTCCAAGGATAATTTCCAAATTAGTATCCTTTTCAACCAAATCAGAAAGGGCTTCTTTATAACCAGTGAGGTGCCTTGAAGCACCACTATCAATTAACCAGACATCTACGGTGTCGGGTGGAGATGCAGCAGAGAGGGCAGATACAAGGATAAAATCATTTATCTTATTTTCAACAACATTAGACTCATCATACCTGGAATTTCTTAACCTCTTGAAAGGTTGCCCATTTCCATTACGATTAGAGGGAGCCTTCCTTTTTCCTTGGAACCCGTTGTTGCTACCATTCCTTCTCCAGTTGTTGTTGTCATCATCCCCGGGAGAGTCCCTTCTATTAGGGCACTCTCTTGCATAGTGACGAGTCTTGTTACAAATGTAACATCTTCCCTTCCTTCTTTTGGGCACCGCTCTACCATGGTTTTGATTTCTCGGGCCACCATGGTTCTTCTTCTTTGCATGAGCAGCGAAGGCAGTATTGTCACTTCCATTACCATTAGAGGCATACTCCATCATTCTTGTTTCCTCTTGAGTGCATCTCGTCAATATTTCATTAAAATCAAGAATCACATTATTATTGAGAATAGTGGTATTGAATACATGCCAATCACGGGGGAGACCTCCAAGTGCAATAAGAACCATCTCTCGATCATATATGCTTCCCCAATAGCTAGGAGGTTATTCCTGATTTCAGTGAGCCGCATAGAATAGGATTGATATTCTTCAATTGATTCTTGAAGAAGAGGATTTGATTAGCATTGCTAGCCCTGAACATGCTCACCAGCTTATCATACATCTCCTTAGATGTATTCAGCTCAGAAATGTAAGCAACCAAGTGCTTATGAATATAATCTTGGATAATCATCTTTGCTTTGGTTTCCCCTTTTCTATACATCGTCTTCGTGGCAATAATTGCATTTGATGGAGGCTCTTGAATATTCCCTTGTACATAGTCCATGACATCTTGATCTTCTAGCCCCAAATCCAAGGACATCTTCCATGCATGATAATCAAACTTATCAGTCAATTTATCATTAGCCTTGAAACCCTTGTAGGTTGAGGAGGCCATTTGTCCTTGATAGGATTTCTTCCTTCAGAGATAGCTTCTAACACCAGCTTGGACACTTGGACTTTGTCTTCACCTCAGCTCTGATACATTGTTAAATTTAGATAACCATGGTGTTCTATGCTCGATGCACTTTTACTTCAATCTTTATTAGGCCCAATAAAAAATAGCAATCACATAAACTTGAAAGTAAAATGTTGATAGAACACAATAATAGATCAATGGAAGACAAGCCAAATATAGATAAGGTTTACAATTCCTTTTGTCCAGCAAATATATGAGATATTGTGGCGTTACGGTGGTCAACAGGATGCTTCAACCAACAAAGTATTTCTCGATCAGCCTACACTTTCATGTGTCACACCCACAACCCTCAAAGACATCTCATCACAAGTCAACGCAAGTAAAACTAGGGACAACGCAGAAAATTCAACGCAGGCAGCTTCAGAAAATTCAACGCGGCAAACTAGGGCTTCAGTCAAACAACTCGAAATTCCTCGATTTTAGTGCCCAGTTGTTCGACATCATAAAATTAGAATTTCTGCAGAATATGAAGGTCAAACGACCTAGGGTTGACCATTTTCAACATTGTTCAATGCTGCAGCAGAAAAGCCCTAAACAGATCAACGCAGAAAATAGAAAGCCCTAAACAGATCAGCGCAGAAAAAAACAGCTTCGCTCCACACGTGTGAAGGAAAAATGCCTCCAAAGGCTATCAAACAAATCAGATCACAATGAGGGAATGTGTGATGAGATGATGAGAAAATGACCTCTAAATCTCTCCAATTTATATTAATTAATGAGGGTGTGTGACACATATCTTAGGCATGTGGGATAAATCTGGCCGACCTTGCACATGTGGAAAATAAATTCAAAATCAATGATATGCTCATCTGATCGAGATGATCTTTAGATCAATATTGCACCTCTTCGAAAGAGGAATCCAACAAAAATATGACGATCGTCATATGAGTAGTGCAACATGGAGCTTGGACCTAGTTGCCCAAAATTAACATAGGGCCTGCGAGGAGTCCAACATCCGCTCTATAACAGATATCACATCTATATTCCCATGAGTGACAGAACTCCCAACCATAACGAAGGAAGAGCCACAAATTTCGCTATGCAATACTGAAGCTCGATAGACCAGAGCCTCAAACAGTTCAAACAATTTCGAATGAGAGGCCCAAAATCTATTGGATTCGAATGTATAGTTGAAGTCCTAGCCAAGTCACGAGCCAATTGAATTGGAAGTGACCCAACTTTGCTTGAAAAAATTATCACCATGGAGAGGCATGACTGAAGGGGCACACTAAACCAGAAAAATTAACTTGATACTCTGATGTATTAGCCTAATTAGCTCAACTTGCATGAAGTGAACTAACTCTCCACCAATGAATAAATGGTCGCATCCAATAACTATTCCCACCTCCCAACTGATAAGCCACTTGTACCCATCTGCAAGCGACTTGGAGCTCATCATATCAATTCCAAGGCAACTAGATTGGGGAGCCAGTAGAAGAATGGAGTTTCGATGATCTAAGAGGATTGTAATGATGCTCATGAACTCCTTCCAAAGAGACTTTAGGATAACGCTATCCCGCCGAGACAAAACCATGTGAAGAAAAAAAAAACATATTAAGGAATTTGATGAAAATACATTTGATCATTAATCTCAATGATGCATTGAGTTAGGGTGGCTCCTTTTTTAGCTAACTCATCCAATCCTGAATTCAGTTGCCTTAGAATGTGGTGTAGTTTCAAATCCTCAAATTGAGAGATTAAAATGGAAATTCTTTGGCATATGGACGCTTAATCATTACTGATGGAGTTTTTGCCTTGTAAATTGACGAATTACCAACATTGAGTTGCCAAAAACATTTAACTTGGATATGTGGTTTTCTTTTGCAACTTCCATGCCTTCCCATGGCATTAGGTACTTCACCTGATTATTTGTTGTGAATCCCATACCCCAAGTGGATTTTTCTATTATTTTTTCGTCAGGACCCATAATGATCCCTCTCGCTCTAGGCTCCCCAAATAAAATTTGGTTTTATTAAAAAATAATTAAAAATAAATAATTTCTTCTACCTTTTGTAAGGTGGTAAAAATTATCAAAATTTTGTTTTCTATTTGGAGAGTGGATAACTATCAATTTATTTTGTTCATAAATGTAATTTAATTAAGAAAAATCAAACCACCTAAAATGATCAACTAAGGAGGTATATTTTCATTTTTATCGAATGTTTTTAATCTTAAAACATCCACTATTCTTCTTAGATTTAAGGAAAACCAACTCTTAATTAATTGGAAAAAATTATTCCACTTTTATCAGATGTTTTTTTATCTTAAAAAATTTACCTATTTTCTTACATTTTAAGAAAACCAACTCTTAATTAATTGGAAAAATATCTAAATCTTACTTAAAAGGAATATAAGTTTTTAATTAAATATAAACAATTTAAACTCTTACCAACTAAAACATTATTTTATTCTATGACTCATATCCACTTATCCTGATTACGAGTCGCTTTGCCACTCGCTCTGCACCATCACTCCGTTAGGGTTTATGACAATGATTTATGTTGCTCAACCCTTTCCTTCCCCAATCCTCCAATTCCCTGGCAGTTGGCTCTGGTAACTCCCAGCGAATGGTCACCCCGAGCAGAGGGACCATTGGTCCCTCCAACCACTCTATCAACGTGAAACAACATCATGCATAGAAACCCTTAAAGTCCAAAATTGACGACGCCATGGAGTTGGAAATAACTGACATCTCACTCCTAGAGTTGATCGACATATTGTCTACGAAAGGCACCAACACTTTCATAGCCAAATTTGTAGAAATTAGTAGATTGTATATTCCCTCGACAAGGCTCAATGCTAGAATCGAGCACATGAGGACTCATTCCCTCATCTGCAAATTCATTGGCATATGGTCGACTAAAAAGGACCTTCTCCACTGGATTGTGATGAGATTGAAGTTGAAATCAAATTACGAGGTGAAATTAGGCTCCAAAGGTTTCTTCATAGTCATCGTCTCGTTGGTATAAGATCTCTACTCAGTAATGGAAGGAGGCCCTTACTTCTTACTCTCACTAGGGATTTACATGCGTCAATGGGTTGAGCGCTTTAAGACCGATAAAGATGAATTCTCATGGGCACGAGTGTGGATTCACCTCTACTTGCTCCCACAAGAGTAGTGGGTTCCTGAAACCCTAGCCAAAATTGAAAATAAGCTAGGTAAATTTGTTCATCTTTCAGAGCAAACCAAGCAAGGTAGGAACACCTCTTACACAATGATTTGAGTCTATATAAACATCTCAGCACCCTCCTGGAGGACTGTTGAAGCCTCGAAAATCGCTGCTTCAAACATTAGGGGAAAACCACCTGGTCAGGACTTTAGGACAACTCCTTTTCCGTTTGGTGTAGTGGCTCCGACTGGATTTATAGGACCAGTTTCCTAATAACAAATGGATTGGTAATGGAATGATTGTGTGAATGGATGATGGAAATAAATGACTGAACTAATCTATTTAATTTAATCTATAACTTACAAATAATTCTAAAACTAACCTGCGTATTCAATATGAATACAACTTAAAGATGATTTCAATCAAATTAATAAGCATGAAAATGTATTATAATTTAATTGAAATATGCAGTATTAAGAGTTATAATAACACATTGCATTCATAATTATATATATCATTTGCATATACTATGATAAATGAATATTTCTACACATTCAAAAATGATATGTATAAAGAAATATTTGTAAAGCAAGTACATATAAATGATAGCAAATTCAAAGAGAATATCTCGTGACATAAGAAAAATAACAATAAATTGATAGAAATACCAGATTCATCTTGATATTTTTCCTGATGCAATTCAATATCCAGATCCAGTGCTTCAATGTAAAACAAACTCCAAGGTACAGAAATGCAATTCTTAGAGATAATTCGCCATAAACCACAGGATGTGATCCTTTATAAAAATAAAATAGTCGATGGAGTACAAAAATGTAACATCCAAGCCAAAATATTACAAACTCAAGACCCCTTCTCAAATGCACGAAAGGGGTTTAAATAGGAAATTAATAAAACAAAATAACTAAAACTATTGCTACAATCTATCATCGGAAATCCGGAAACAGACTTGCGATATTAAAATGAAACAGATTCATTGATTTTATCCTGCATTCAATGTGTCGAGATGGCATATTTTGAGCATATCTTTGACCTCTGCTGGATGAATTAGCCTTGAATGCAACTAACCAGTATACGTGGCATCAGAAAACTCTGGAATAATGTAATTAATGGAATTGGAAAGGAATTTAACTGCCATTTGCTGACTGTGTGGCTTGATTAGATATGTCCACATGATATCCCATGAAATTCCTTGAAGTTTGCTGATTCTTGTTTCCACCTGGTATCAGTCTCTTTTACCTATGATAATTTACCTGGAATACAATCTGAAATTAAATTGGTGGCATATAAGCTATAATTAACCAACTGTGTTATATTATTCATCATATTTTTTTCTCTTGATGTGGCTCTTTCTCCTTTGATCAATTGTTTTTCCCATTCAGCAAACATAATTTCTTTGTGCCTTTCCTCAATCCTAGGAAGGTTTGCATTCCTTCCTTGCTCCGAGTCTTGCCATGAAAGAAATTGAGAAATTTTCTCATCTGCATCGTCAAGTTCAAATCTGAGGCTAACTGCTTCATCTATAAGGGCTCAGCTTGTGCCATCTTTTGACAGAGTTCATTCAACTGCTGAGATAGTAGTTTATTTGTTTCAAGAGCTTCAGTTTTAAATTGGTCAATTTTAGGATAATCCTTATATTTTTCCAATCTTTCTTGAAATATTTTTTCTTGCTCAACTTTAGCAGTTTTCTCATTTTGCACTAGGGTCTGTAATTTTTCCACTTCTTGAGTTAACTGTTGTTGCTTGTTCAAAGCTTGCTGATCAAGCTTTTTTTTTTCAATGCCAAGTTGCTCTTACAACTGTTTAGCTCTGAGCCCTTCTTCTTGCAACTGTTGCTCCAACTGCATTATTTTTCGATGATTTTCTGTTGCTTGTTCCTCCAGCATAGCTATCTGTAATTCCTTTTGTTTCATCATTTGGGTGACTTCAGAAGCTTTGTCTATAGTGGTTGCACTATAGGCACCTGCATATTGTGACAATTTGGTGAGATCCTCTGAAGGATTCACCTCAGTATTCTTCCAGATAATGTTCATAAATTCAACTTGTGATGTTGAAAGTGACTCTTGATCTGTTCTTCTTCTCTTCCTCTGTTTCCTGACAACAACCCTATGCTTAGGACTATAAAAGATATCTAGAGGAGGAGTTTCTTCTACTTTCAACACAATTTCTTCTGTAGGATGCTCAGGAATAATCTCCATATCTTGATCTTTCAGAATGTCAACTTGAGGATTATTTTGTGACCCTATTTGCTGAGCGAATTGTTCATATTGACTTAGCAAATGGGAAGTAACAATAACTTCAGCAGAATCCACCACTTTCTCCGTGGTATTTTCTCTTTCAAGTTGATTATCTGGTTTATTACTTATATCTCCTTTTCCAGTCTGTACATTAGCTTTGTTGCCCGTACTTTCCTTTTCAGTCTGTATATTGATCTTGATACCTGTACTTTCTTTTTCTGTCTGAACATTGAGTATGCTAGCTGTATTTCCTTTCTCAGTGTTTACATCAGTTTTGCTGCCAGTGTTCTCCTTCTGTACATCAGGTTTGCTTCCTGTGCTTTCCTTCTCAGTTTGTACATTGACTCTGCTGGTAGAAACTTCTTTTCCTGCTTTGTTAGCTGCATCTTCCTTTTTCTTATGTTCTGTTTCTATATTTTCAGATTCTTGCAAAGGAATTCTTAACTGGTCAAGAGGAGCTTTCAACAGTCTCTGACTTCTAAACTGCATGAATTTATTCATATCCTCTTTCTGAAATTTGGATTTAGCCAAGTCATAAACTTGGGAAAATTTATCAATAGAAACAAATAAATCATCAAATTCATCGGGCTCATGCTCAAATCTAGCGATTTGAACCAAATTTGTGAAATAAAATGCTACTTTCTTCGGGTCATACTGCCTGCCTAGGACTATTGCGAGCTTAATATCCCTTACTTTAATGACTTCCTTCTCGACATGTTTGAAGTCATTAAGAGTTTAATTTCCACAATGAAAGGGAAAAGTAGGCCACATCAATTTCTTGTTATTCTTTAGACATCTTGACATACCTTCTACTGTTAACTAATAAGAAATTTCTTGGGCTAACAGTTTGTCGGGAGCATATAGGGGTAAGATATGGGGCTCCACAATGCTTCCAAAAACTTTGATATAGGTAAATATCTCTTCTCCGAACCAGTCACTAATCAGGGATATATCATTCTTAGCTTTTTCAGAAAGTCGGGGAGGAAATTGGTCAAAAATGGTTTGATAGACAGGAATCAGAAAACCGTGACAAATTCTGTATACATGATTTTTAAAATGAACCTTCCACAAGTACTTATGGTAAATATGTATAGGAACATGATCTTGGGGGGTCCACTTCCAACCTAGAATGGGAAATTCTGAATTGAAACATAGGGCATCTAAAATGTAGGCACAGAAATGAAACGGGGTCATATTTCTGATATCTTTATCCTTTCTATATTCTAGGATTCTATTAGCTATCTTGTCCGAAAGGATAACTGACCAGTCCATGATTTCAAAATTCATAGCAGAATGAATCAAGGGTACCATTTGTATTGAAAATCTTGCAGAATTATCATTTCCGAAAAGCCTATACATCATTGCGGCATCATAACAATATGAGGGTGCAAGAGACTCCACGGAGTACATACCCGATGCTTCATTTTTATGTTTCTCTGGAGCTCTTCTCCATTCCCTAATTGGTTCTAACTGAGTCTCATTGCTTGCAGTGAAATCCTTAATGAAAGCTTTGTTATATAATTTCTGAGGGTCTGGAAGATGGTACATTGCCTTTATATCCTCTGCTTTGAAAGACCCAAATATTGTTCCCGCAGTTGAAACAAATGTCCTGTTTTTTATGGTGACATTGTCTATTACCCACCGAATTACATCATAATAGGGGAAAATGTTTGCCCGAGATGCAATTTTGTGAAGGAATGAATTTGCAAGCACTTTGAGAGGAGTCTCAGAATCAGAATCTGAGTCTTCTTCATCTGGTACTGTCGCCTTCACCTCAGTGACCTTAGGGTTTTCTCTTTCAATCAAGTTATATACATCTTCCCAAGAAAATTTTCCAAGACCCTGGCATGATGTATCTGTAACCAGCTTAATTTTGGCTGGTTTTTCTTTTGGTACTATGGTAATAGCAGTGGCCTTTGCTTTCTTAGATCTCTTAGACATTTTCTCGTCTAGTATCGTTTCACTTGCTCGATGAACGAGAGGATTGGGTATTCTATGGTTCTGCAAATGAGAAAAACTTTCAGACGCGGTAAAATGAAGTAAGGAGAACATCTATATGAAAATACTTATTCAATGATTTCAATTTATTAACTCCGTATTTAAACTTAAATGCTCTCTATGAGAGTCACACTCACGCATTCAAATTAGAATCAATCACCATAATTCGTTTGATTTTCTAATTAATAATGAACGTACAATCAGAGATCGGCAATTTTGAAATGTGAATATAAAACTTTCCTTTTGAATTTTCCGATTGCGATGAATAAATAATATATGCGCAGTGTAAAATAGTGATAAAATAAAGACTAAGTATCCATCGCATCGGGGGTTTTCAAAAGGGACAACAAATAACATCTCATGATCTCCGCCAATTTGCGATTGCAATGATGGTGTATCACATCGGCTCTTTCCAAAGGAAATAAGTTGTAAATGATATCCGCCGATTTGCGATTGCGATGATGGTGGGGTCCATCGCATCGGGATTTTATAGAATGAAGGAATATGATGTTGTTCCTCCGAAATGCGATTGCGATAAATCGCATCGCATCAAAGTTTTGTAATTGACTGAATGAGGGGTTTTCTTTTCGTTTTTTGATTTGCGATTTGCGATGGGTTACATCGCATCAGAGTTTATAAAACAAGTACATGTAACATTGCTCCTTCGAAATGCGATTTTCGATAAATCGCATCGCATCGGAGTTTTGCAAAGCACATGTGAAACTTTAATATTCCTCCGATTTGCGATTGCGATTACTTTATCACATCGGACTTATTCAATATGAATACTTTTATGTTCTATGTTGATGCGATAAAAGACTTTATATTTCATCGGATCAGAAAATTTCAATGTTGCATTTGTTTATATACACTTGTGATATGCGATATGCGATATGCGATATATGCTTTTCTAAACAATGAACCTTTTATTGTTTTATTCAAAATGATCGGATTTCCTGAAAGTTTTTTATTCCTATCTTAAAAGAAAGGGGACCTATTTCTAAATGAAATTTATTCTAAAATTTTGAAATGGGGAGGGTTGTTGTACCATACAACAAGGCCATAGGTCTAGAATCATAAGACATCCATCGGATCCAAATGCTCGACTATCCGCATATCCCCTTCAGATGCAGGAAATGCCATGAGCATGACTATCTCTTCTGCGACTTTCCTCTCAATGCTCCCAAGAAAGACCCAAATAAAGTGACAACCAATGATGATGAAGGATTTAACAAGATCCCCTCAAAGCAGTGTAATATCAAGAAAAACAATGCGCCTAGTGCCCCCAAAAGGAAATAAATTAGAAACAACTTTGAGGTCCTTGCAGATCTGCAGGAAGGCCAAGAAGCCCCAACTCCAACCCCAACACGGGAAAATACCCCATAAGCATCAAGGAAGCAACACATGAAAGAAGTAACAACTCCATCTAGCATTAACATGACTCATGCACATGGTAATAATATGGAGGGAGACGCTCCTAGCCAGCTAGAGGACACAAACATACTGGAAGATAAGGATCTCATGGAAATAGAAGGCCTAGATCTAATGGCCATGGAGGATGCATGCAAGAGAAATGACATAGAAGCGATCCCCCAGAAGAAAATCAATCTCCAAAAAACAACACAATGGTTGGGAATTCAAAGCTCCATCTCCAAAGACAACAAAAAAGGAGCTAAAGAATCCAATAAGAGAGGAATAAAAACAACTCTCCAAAGAATTAAATCGCTAGGGAGGAAACTAGTGGAGTATGGGAAGTACAAGCAGATTTCAGAGATCTTTATCTCTCCCCCCTCCCTTTTATCATGAAGATCATCTCATGGAATATAAGGGGTTATGATTATTCCCTATACGCAATGTATTCTTAAGCGAAGGGATCAAGCAAGATACTTTGCCAGTTTTGGTCATCCAAGAAACATAATTCTTTGCCTCAAATTTTGAAAAAATAATCTCTTGGGTTTGACGAAATGCCAAGACTATCACAGTGGATGCTGAAGGTGCCTTGAGAGGCCTAAGAATTTCCTAGAATCTTGCTAAAGTCAGTATAGGTGAGCTATATTTATATTCATATGTGATTTAGGTATCTTTTAATTTCATAGGAACAAACTTGCATGGTTTTCTTTCAAATGTTTACGACCCTTAGATGTAGGCCCAAAAGCTTACAATGCTACAACACTTGAACTCTTTAAAATCAAAGATGGATAGCCAAAAGTGGATAATAAAAGGAGATTTTAGCATGATCACCTCCCTAAAATAAAAGAAAAAAGGGAGGGAGATGAATCCTAGAAACAAATTCATAAGATTTCAAAAACTTTATTGGGGAGAATGACCTAATAGATCTACAAACCACCAACGACCTATTCACTTGGAATAAAAAAAGATGGGGCAAGGATCAAATCTCATCTCATCTTGATCGCTTCCTGGCCTCAAAATCCTCATTACAAACAAAGAATAAGTCACAACAAAGATCCTTCCAGCGGCAGGTTCCGACCGTTGGTCCATATGCCTAACATGGTGCAATCTAGGTAAATCTCTCAAGAAATCGTTCAAGTTTGAACAGTTTTGGCTTACTGAAGCTTCTATTATCATCAAAATCCAATCATGGTGGAAAAATGTAGAACCTATAGAGGGATCTACGATGTCTGTCTTCCAACAAAAGTTAAGGCAAATCAAGATCCTTCTAAAAAAATGGAACAAAGAGGAGTTCGACAATATTGTTCAGGAGAAGCTTCAGTTAGAAAAAATAAAAGGGAGCTCTCAAATGGGACATTATCACCAATAGAAGGACTGATGACTCATAGGACAAAAAATCCACTATGATCTCAAATTTGGAGGAGAAATACAAACAAGAATAAATCTACTAGAGACAGAAGTATAGAATTAATTGTCTCAAAGAAAAAGAATGAAACACTTCCTTTTTCCATCGCTTGACCATCCAACATAGATACAACAATAGAATCACTTCTCTCAGACTGGACAATGGAGGCTGTATTGAAACCAAGAGGAAATAGGCGACACCATGGTGAAATTCTATTTGGATATACTCATAGATCCCATGTCGTGTCGTCGAGGTGTTATTTGCAAGATCATGGCCAGCATCCCTAAGCTGGTGATAGAGGCCCACCATACAACACTAATGAGGCCAATTAACAGAGAATAATTCTAAGCAGCACTTAACCAGATGACAGATGGAAATTCCCCTAAACCAAATGGCTTCATTGTTTCCTTCTTCAAACACTACTGGCACTTCCTGCATAGTGAAGTCCTTGAGATCATGAAAGAATCCTGCTCCAATAGAAGCATCCTACCTGCTCTCAATACTACCTTCTTAGCATTAGTGCCAAAGGAAGAGAATATTGCCTCCCTTGGTAAACGTTTCCCCATATCCATTTGCAATGTTATATACAAATTCATCACGAAGGTCATAACCAATCATCTTAGGCCTATTCTCACCCTTCTTGTTGAGCTCCAAAGATGTTCTTTCTTCCACCACATTCCACTCCATTTCCTTTTTCCATTATTAATTATAGGCTCAAATGATCAACAGAATTAATTAAAATTTCTTTAAGAATGTATATCATGACTAACTTGCTATGTTTTTATGATTTTGTCATTGTAGTACTTTTTGAACTAGATCTAGCTACATAATGCAGACATTATGTAGCTAGTTGCCGATTCTGCAGCTGTCTTCATGTCTACGCAGGTTCCAGGTGTCATCTCAGAGAAAAACACATATGGTCGTATTCCACATCATTCCCTCATCATTTTTTTCTCTCCACGAAGTTTGAACGGAATTTTGTAGGTGGTTATGCACGTGGGAACTCAAACTAGGAGATAGACTCCTAATAAGACAAGGACAGTCCAGATGTCCTTAATCATATTACGAGACCACCATCAGAGTTCTAGTTTGATTTTAATTTGGAAAGATAATTATCCCCAGGTTATCTCAAGACAGTTATGTAATTTTGTTATAAATATGGCTCGGGAAACCGAGGGACAAGGTTAGATTTGGTATTTGATTTCTAGATTTCAGAAGTCCGAAAACACTCTGTTTTGAAGTAATTTCTCTTTTAATGAAAGAAGCATCACTTTATTGAAAGCGCTGAGTCAATCTTGAAGTAGATTTTGTGTGCTACTCCGGTGGTAAAGGGCCCCTGCTACCTGAGCAGCTTTGTTCATACGGTTTACATAAGTATTTTAGTCTCGTTTTTCATTTCTAGCTTAAGCAGCTTTCTAAAGTTTATGTTTCATACTTGTTTATATTAATCATCATAGCTAGACTTACTCTTATAAACTCTTCCAAAATATCATCACGATGAATAAGGCATAGCTGTGGTGTTGTAGATTTTAGTTGCATTTCCTTTTGAATTTTATGATTTATGCTTGTTTACACTAAGTGTCATAGCCGGTCTTACTCCTACAAACTCTTCCAAAACATCATTAACAATGAATAAGAAACAGCTGTGGTATCTTAGATCCTAGTTGTATTTGCTTTCAAATATTATGTTTATGTTCAATTGCATTGAATAATACAGCCAGACTTGTTTTTACAAACTCTTCCAAAATATCATTCATATTGAACGAGATGGGCTGTAGAATTCCATAGACTAGTTGCATGTTAATTTAGTTAGAACACTTCGGAGGATGATTGCATTTAGTTCAGCTCCGTCACTACATTTCAAGTTTGATAATGGCATTCTAGTTTAACTCTGTTCACTGTACTTCAAGTAGATTATTAGCACTCTAGTTCGGTCTCAGTTCATTTTGTTTCAAGAAAAGAATAATGGCATTCTAGTTTAGTGTAGTCATTGTATTTTAAGATTGATAGACTACGTTCCAGCCTAGTGTTATCCATTGCATTTCAAGTAGTACTAGTTGTCAAAATTAGTCTCTCGGCCTTCATTATTTACAACTTACTTTTGTTCTGAATTTATATTGATACATCATCACATGAACAGGGGCCAGTAATATTAGTTTAAGGCTTTGATTATTCTGCAAATCTTTTACAAATTCACCTAAAGCCTTTTTCCCAAACATTATTCTAGAAAATCTCTAAACTTCTGAATAAGGCCTAGTAGTGATAAGTCAAGTTGCAGAATAGGGTAACTTCAGCATCATAGGTTAATCTAGAATAGAAACCTTACTGTGTTACAAATAATCATTTTTTTGTAATATTGTGAGTTGAATGTTCATTTAGGAGAACTTCATTTACACTTGACTTGTCCATTTCGCAAGCTCTTCCAACACATCTTTAATGAATGAATTGGATAAGTTCAAGCTCATGTTGTGATTTATTTCCTTGCAATGAAGTCATTATCAAGCTTTGCATTTGTTGTTTGGCATCCATAGTTTAGGCTTTGTTCTGTTTTAATATAACCAATAGCTTCTTTTCTACAACACTTAGTTCTTTCCCTTTTCAAACATAAAACCATAAAACTAAAAACATCATAAAACACTAAACACAACGTAGTGAGAAAAAAATACCTAGGCACATATAGTGCACCACACTTCAGCAGTTTACTAGCCCTGGTTGAAAATTAATGAACTCAATTTAGGAACACTAAGTTGAGCACAAACATTTTGGCGCCGTTGCCGGGGAAGTGTAACTAGGTAGCTTTGTTTCTTAACTCCCAAAAACAATGATATGCGTAGAGAGAGAGACTCAAGGGGTAGATTCATAAGAAGCAGAAGCAGAAGCTTGATTCCTAGAACACCTCTTGTTTCACCTAGACCAAGAGCCAGCACACCTCCAACTCAGACCCACATTCCATCCTTTACTGATCCTAGACTTCCAAAAGACTTAAGATCAGATATTCCATTAGAAATACCTTCCACTTCATCCACTGAACCTGTCTTAGAAGAAGATTCAAGGACCCCTGCTAGAGACACAAACTTTTCCACTTCCACAGAAGAATCAACTATGGTAGAAGAAGGGGGAGGAGGAGTCTTTAATGGAGAACACACATTATTTGGAGGGGGTAGAGGTAGAGGTAGAGGTGCAGAAGGAGAAGGAGGTAGAGGAAGAGGCAGAAGAGAAATGGGAAGCTCTTTTGGGTTTCCTATAGTAGATGAAGAAACCAATACAACCATGAAAAACATTTCACCCTCTGTCCTTCCAAACTTCTATGGACTTAAAACTGAAGATCCCGAAACCTTCCTATTTGAATTTGAAGTTCTATGTAGAACTTATGACTACTTACAAGATGCTCAAAAACTTAAATTATTTCCTTCAACATTGAAAGGAGCAGCATTGAAGTGGTTTATGAGTTTGATCAACAGTTCTATTAGGACATGGGAATACATGAAACAAGCATTTCTAGAGAGGTATTTGGATTATTGTATGCCGGTCAATCATAAGAAAGAAGTGTTTAAGATGTTACAAAAAGAAGATGAAAACTTGGAAGATTTGTTGGAGAGATTTCATTACAACATCAAAAGAGCAAAAATGGAAAACTTAGATCAAGACACCTTAAAAGCTCTCTTGTTGAAAAAAATTAGGGATGAATGGTTGGATATCCTTAACATGATGGGAAAAGGGGATATATCTCAGCTCACATTACCTGAAATATCTGAGTTATGTATCAACCTTTCAAGAGGAAAATCTAAAACTGTAAAAGGTCCAAGAGACCCTGCTCTTGCAAGGGCAAGTACGTCTGCTTCTGGGACAGTAAGTAGGGCATAGATAGGGCATATTATTGATGAATTCAAATCTAACATCTTAGGGAGTCTTAATGAACAAATAGACACCCTTCAGTTACAAAACAAGCAAAAAGCTGAATCTGATGCTTTAGCAATCTTTTGTCCCAAATGTAGAAAGAAGCATGCCTTGAGAGAATGTCCTTTGGATGCAAAAGTTGTAGAGACCTGTGTAATTTGTTCAAAAAAACATGAAACCAAGAGATGTCCTTCACTTCCTGATCTTAAAGTTGTCTTTCAAGAGGAAACTCCTACAAATTCCACAGAATCTCTCAATTTTGTCTCTAGAAGGCCTTGGCAAGGACCTCAAACACAAGGATTCCATGATCAATTGTATAATCAACCTCCACTAAATTGGAATTCTTGGCAGCAACCTTGGCCCCAATTTCAAAATCAATTTCAAGCTTGGGCACAAGGAGCACAAAATCCCTATGGAAGATACTCCCAATACTATCAATATCCACCATACCCACATTTTTCTCCTCAAAATCCTCAATAAAATCCTCAATAGAATCCTCAGAACCCACAACATCAAAATCAACCACTCCCATTACCATTTCCTCAAAAATCAAATCAGTTGCCTACTCAACCCATACCAAACCCCAACAATAAAAATCCTTAGAATACATACATGATACAAGGCCAACAATTTCCAACTTATTTAATTACTCCTCTAGACCTTAGTGATGTTCAACTTAGGTCTGGAAGAATACTTGAAAAGAGGAAACCTTCTGTGATCATACAAGAACAAGACAACTCTGAGGAAGATTCTCTACGGGAAAATAAAAGTCTTGAAGAAGACACATCTTTTCAGGACCCAAACATTGAAAAACCAAAAAAAAAGAACCAATAATTTCAACTCCTGTATTAGAGCAACCATCAACATCCACTCCTACACCTCCCTTTCCAGAAAGATTACAAATTGATAGAGGTGTAGAAAAACAAATTATGGTGCCTAATTATGATTTCCTAGATGAGCTAAGAAATGTATGTATTAAGATTCCATTATTACAAGCTATCAAGGAAATTCCAATTTTAGCAAAGACAATAAAGGAGTTGAGCATGAAGAAAACAAGAAAAAAAATAAAAGAGACAAAGAAAATTCAACTGGCAGGAAAAATAGCAGATATCATGATGGGTAAGATTGTTATTCCAAAGTATCTAGACCCAGGAAATCCAGTTGTTAAAATTCACATCAATGGAATTGAGATCCAAAACACACTTATTGATTTAGGAGCAGCAATCAATATCATGAGTAGACAAATCATGGATAAACTGAAACTTCCTAATCTTCTTTTTACACCCACATTATTACAATTAGCGGACAGATCTGTGATCAAACCTGATGGGGTAATAGAAGACATTCCAGTGTCCCTAGATTCTTGGGAGTATCATGTGGATTTTATGATCCTAACTCCTAAGAATAATCTAGGAGGGCATCCTATTATATTAGGAAGACCTTGGTTAGCTACAGCCGATGCTTTCATTAGTTGTAGATCCGGTGATATGTACATCTATGATGGTAGTTCAACTAAGAAATTCACTTTGTATCCTCCAGCAAGGACAATTACAGATTTAGATGATACTCAATGGATAGAGGATGAAGAAGACTTACAACCTCTCTTCACAATTTCAGAAATTAGTGAAGATAGTCAAATTTTGAATACTTTAGAAAACTTTGAATCCTCTTCGGAATACAAACATGAAAAATTTCAAGAAGAATCCAACATTGAGTTTTTATCATCAAGACAGATGTCTCTTCATTCTATGGATAAATTTGGCAGCTCTACAAGTGAGATATTTCCAGGCAAAACTTTAAACATAAACAAGAACTTAGAAAAATCTCAACAAGAAGAGCTAGTCAAGATCTTACAGAGACATTCTTCTGCATATGCATGGGAGTACACTGATATGAAAGGGATAAGCCCCAAGACTTGCAATCATCACATCTACATAGAGGAAAATTGTAAACCAATTAGACAACCTCAAAGACGGATGAATCCAAATCTTAGGGAGGTTGTTAAAGAAGAATTGCAAAAATTGTTGAATGTCAACTTTATCTATCCTATTTCAGATAGTCAGTGGGTTTCTCCTTTGGTAATTGTGCCAAAGAAAAATGGTAAATGGAGGGTATGTATTGACTACTGAGAATTAAACAAAGCTACTCTTAAAGACCATTTTCCCTTACCTTTCATAGATCAAGTGTTAGATACATTAGCTGGCAAAAAGTACTTCTCATTCCTAGATGGGTTTAGTGGTTACAATCAAATCCAAGTAGCACTTGAAGATCAAGACAAAACCACATTTATCTGTCCTTGGGGTACCTATGCTTACCGAGTATTGCCATTTGGATTATGCAATGCACCTGCAACATTCCAAAGGGCAGTATTAGGAATTTTTTTAGATCTAATACATGATTGTGTAGAGGTATATATGGATGATTTCACAGTTTATGGAAACACATTTGAAGAAGCCTTAGCAAACTTGGAAAAAGTTTTAAAAAGATGTAAAGAAGAAAATCTTTCACTTAGTCATGAGAAGTGTTTTATGATGTTTACTGAAGGAATTATTTTAGGACATCACATTTCAGGGGATGGGATTAGAGTTGATGAGTCAAAAGTTGAAGTCATCTCTAAATTATCTATTCCAAGTTGTCAAAAAGATGTTAGGAGTTTTCTAGGATTTATAGGATATTATCGAATATTTATAGAAAACTTCACCAAGATAGCATCTCCACTCTTCAAATTACTTACCAAAGACTATGAATTCAAATGGAATTATGATTGCCAGTTAGCCTTTGAGACCCTGAAAACAAAAATTTCTGAAGCACCTATTTTAAGGGGACCTAACTGGAAGTTACCTTTTCATATTTCAACAGATGCCTCAGATACAACTCTAGGAGCAATATTGGGACAAAAAGACCTGATTCCTTATGCCATCTACTATACCAGTAAAAATTTGACTCCTGCAGAGTTAAACTATACTGTAACTGAAAAAGAGTTTTTAGCTGTTGTTCATGCCATAAACAAATTCAGACACTATATAACAGGCTATGGAACTTTTGTTCACACAGATCATTCTGCAATTAGATACCTAATGAAAAAATCAATTACTAATGGCAGAGTCATAAGATGGTTATTTCTTTTACAAGAATTCAACATTACCATTCTAGATAGGCCTGGAAAACAAAACACAGTAGCTGATTTCCTATCTAGACTCCAAAACATGAAAGATGACACTCCAGTTGAAGATCAATTTCCTGATGAATATCTTTTTGCAATTTCTACTCAAACTCCTTGGTTTGCTGACATTGCTAATTATTTAGTTTCAGGGAAATTTTCTTCAATAATGAATGCAAGAGACAAAAGAAAGATCATTTATGACAATGCAAAATATTCATGGGTTGCTAATGAGTTATACAAAACAGGTCCAGATTTTATCATTAGGAGATGTGTTCGGGAAGATGAGATGCCTGAGATCCTCAAGGCATGTCATGATGAACCTTGTGGCGGACACTTTGCTGATAAGAGGACAACTTATAAGGTCCTTCATTTAGAATACTATTGGCCATCCCTTTTTAAAGATGCTAAAGAGTATGTCAAAAGGTGTGACAGTTGCCAAAGGGTAGGGAAACCTTCTCCTTTAGGTGAGATGCCATTGCAGCCTCAGGTACATATTGAACCTTTTGAAAAATGGGCTTTGGATTTTGTAGGACCTATTAGTCCTTCATCAAGACAAAAGAAATATATATTAGTTTGCACTGATTATGTTACCAAATGGGTAGAGGCCAAGCCATTACTTTCTGCTACTGAAACATCTGTAGTTAATTTTCTTTTTGAGGATATTTTTACTTGTTTTGGTGTCCCAAGGGAAATTGTTACAGATCAAGGAGCTCAATTTACATCGAGGCTAGTGGAACAAATGATGGAGAGGTACAAAATCAGGCATAGAAAATCTACTCCTTATCATCCACAAGCAAATGGTCAAGTGGAATCTACTAATAAAGTCATTGAAGGAATCCTAACAAAGACTATTCATTTACATAGAAGAGATTGGGTAGATAGGCTTCCTGAAGCCTTGTGGGCCTATAGAACTACATGGAGAAACACAACAAGTCATACTCCTTATGAACTTGTTTATGGAAAGCAAGTTTTGTTTCCCATAGAGTTCCAGATTCAAACTTTCAAAATGGCAGTTCAGCTAGGACTTGATCTATCAGAGGCACAAAAGCACAGATTGGAGCAGATTAATGAATTGGATGAGATCAGACAAGATGCAGTTCATAAAACAAGTATAGTCCAACAGCAAAGGACTAGATGGCATGACAAGTACATCAAGGAGAAGAAGTTCAAAGAAGGTGACTGGGCTCTCTTGTTTGATTCAAAGTTCAAGGATTTTCAAGGTAAATTTCAAACACATTGGCTTGGGCCATATGAAATTATAAGAATTTTTGACAATGGAGCAATAAAAATTAGGACAATAGATGAAGAAGAGGTCACTTTTCTTGTGAATGGTCATAGATTGAAGCTGTATCATAAGCCACTTTCAAGAGAAGAATTTTTCAAGAAGTTCTAGGAAAACAATGATGTGAAGTTAATGAAGAAGAATCTTTCTTCTTCATCAACTTAATTGAATTTTATGAAGCCACTTTATTGAAAAATAAATAAATAAATAAATAAAGTATAAACATGAAAACTAATCATTGATTAGCATGTTTATACAGAAAAGGTAGAGTGAAAATCAGAATCTTTCTGACACTTTAGCTTTTCAAATTTGTTCTTTTTCTGCAAGCAGTTCCATTTCACTTATGGTCCATCTCATTTCATCCATCCATATTCCGTTTCATTCATTCATCCATACTCCATTTCATTCATTCATCCACACTTCATTCATTTCACCCCATAGTCCACCTCATTTCCATCCCAAATTTTTAAGTTTGATGTTTTACTGCAATTGAATAATACATATCATGAATTGCAGGCCACTTCTCATACTTCACTCCATTTCATAAGTTGTGATCCATTCCACTCCATTATTCACTTCATTCATATTCCATTACACCATATTTTATTATCCATCTTCACTCATTCCAAACAACATTCCATTCATGCTCCAAACCATTCCATTTCATGTTTCAAGTCTTCTACATGTACATTCTGCAATCAGTTAGACATTCTGCAGCCAGTCAGAAATTCTGCAGCCAGACAGACATTCTGCAGCCAAAGATCCTGAAAGCACTGTCCAGTAATCACCTGATCTGCAATAAAATGATCCTGCATATCCATGACAACAAGCAAAATCAAGGGAGTTATGAAGACTCAAAAAGTAATGATTTTCAGGGGAGAACAAAGCATATAAAGATCACAAAAACCAGAGGAAAGGCAAAGGTAAAAGTTCTGATTATAATGACATATCATGAAAAATTTTAGTATAGTTAAGTTATGAATAATTCAAAAATTTGTTTTAATTAATTTTGTTGATCATGCCTAACAAACCTCCCGTAGAAACTTTGGATAAAACTCCTTCTATTCCACCATTTCAAGTCCCATATCCTATCATCTTTTAAAAATATAAACGGTTAAAGTGCTGAAGTGATTGGATTAGTCACGTCACTAGGCCAAAGCATTTAATGATGATTTTGAATTCATTACAAAATATCTCCACGGTCTTTTCTTCCGTGATATCTTTCAACTCATATACATCATCCTCACCTCATTATATTCATTCCGTAATCACTCCATATCATTCTTTCCCGTAGCCAACTCTTAACCATTTTAGTTTGTAAAACAAAGGAAACATCTGTGGGGCAAAAACATCTCTGTAACAGCCATTGTCACCGTGAACAGAGGAGCAACAATTTGAAGGTTGGAAGGAGAAGTTATGGGTCTCATAGTGAGAACCGAACTGGTTGGAACTAAGTACTTGGAAGGTTATCCTCAAATCAGAGAAATGTTACAACAAGCAGGGTGGTTGCAATTCTTTGAAAAATTCAGTGGTTTTCACAAAGAGGTGACTAAAACGTTTGCACGGTCCTTCAATGGAGCTGAGGTCGAGATAGGAGATATTAAATTCACCATTACAGAAGCCTCCATTGCAAAAGCAACGGAATTTCCCAGACAAGGAGAAAGGTGGTTCAAGAATAGAGAATTTCATAACGAGGCATGGAAGCATATACTCAAGTCACCAGGTATGGATGTTTCCATTTTTAAAAAGGGTATCCCTAGCTCCGCACTAAAGAACAAATGGAGGAACATGTTGCTTATCTTGCAAAAATTCTTCACTTGTGAAGGAAGATATGGTACCTTCTATGTTTATCATATTCGGTTGATAATGCATTTCTTAGAAGAAGAACTCAATTTGCCCTTTTTTCTTGCTTCATAGTTTAAAGAAAATGGCCTCAAGTGTTCAAAAGAGAGTTCAATTTCTAGAAACAACCTTATACCACCATGGTTTAGTCAAAATTTTGATTGAACATCATTTGAGAAAAATGGGAGATAATTGGGAAGAGTTCTTAGTGAGAAATCATTTTGAAGAACCCAAGGAACCTCCACCTGAAGACAAACCTACAAAAAGAAGCAGAAGATGGAAAACCTCCAAAACTGAAACTGGTAAAACAATACAAGAAGGCAGTGAAGAAATGATTTCTGAGAAATTGGCTCAGATTAGGAAGCAACTTAAGAAAGAGAGGATAATAAGAAAATTTTCCAGAGAGAAAGGAGAAGGACCATCTCAACCAAGACGGAGCCACAGACTTAGAGGGATACTAAAGAAAACGAAGGTTAAACAAACTGGAGTCATAAACATAGAGGATGAAGAAACACCTACTGAGGATGATTTTGATGAAGGAGCTCCTGAAATAGACCCAGCACAACAAGAAATTTACAACTATGTTGAGACATTAGAGAAAAGAGCTTCAGAAAGTAGAGATAGAACTCCTAGTCCACCAAAATATGCAGTTTATATCCTAAGGAGAGATAAATATGAGTTAGAAATACTCAACAGGCATATCAAGAATGAGAATGAAATTCTGAGAGAGCAGGTTAAACTGAAAACTGATATGAATTCAACTCTCTCTACAAATGCAAAAGTTGTATAAGGCCAGTGAAAAATTGAAGAAGAAAAATAAAAAGTTAACCAGGACACTCACAAATTTGAGATTCAAGTTAGTCATAAGGAAGCCCAGAAGGCCTTTGACTGCCAGGCAAAGCAGAAGAAGAGGATTGGATGTCCTTGCAGAGGTCTCAGAGTTCATGGAACAGTTGCATGAGGACATGCAAGAACCTAGCAGTGGGGGTATGTTGAGCTCCAAAGATGTTCTTTCTTCCACCACATTCCACTCCATTTCCTTTGTCCATTATTAATTACAGGCTCAAATGATCAATAGAATTAATTAAAATTGCTTTAAGTATGTATATCATGACTAACTTACTATGTTTTTATGATTTTGTCATTGTAGTACTTTTTGAACTAGATCTAGCTACAGAATGCAGACATTTTGTAGCTAGTTGCCGATTCCGCAGCTGTCTTCATGTCTACGCAGGTTCCAAGTGTCATCTCAGATAAAAACACATATGGTCGTATTCCACATCATTCCCTCATCATTTTTTGCTCTCCACGAAGTTTGAACGAAATTCTGTAGGTGGTTATGCACGTGGGAACTCAAACTAGGAGATAGACTCCTAATAGGACAAGGACAGTCCAGATGTCCTTAATCATATTATGAGACCACCATCAGAGTTCTAGTTTGACTTTAATTTGGAAAGACAATTATCCCTAGGTTATCTCAAGACAATTATGTAATTTTGTTATAAATATGGCTCGGGAAACCGAGGGACAAGGTTAGATTTGGTATTTGATTGCTAGATTTCAGAAGTCCGAAAACATTGTTTTGAAGTAATTTCTCTTTTAATGAAAGAAGCATCACTTTATTGAAAGCGTTGAGTCAATCTTGAAGTAGATTTTGCGTGCTACTCCGGTGGTAGAGGGCCCCTGCTACCTGAGCAGCTTTGTTCATACGGTTTAGATAAGTATTTTAGTCTCGTTTTTCATTTCTAGCTTAAGCAACTTTCTAAAGTTTATGTTTCATACTTGTTTACATTAATCATCACAGCTAGACTTACTCTTATAAACTCTTCCAAAATATCATCACGATGAATAAGGCATAGCTGTGGTGTTGTAGATTTTAGTTGCATTTCCTTTTGAATTTTATGATTTATGCTTTTTTACACTAAGTGTCATAGCCAGTCTTACTCCTACAAACTCTTCCAAAACATCATTAACAATGAATAAGAAACAACTGTGATATATTAGATCCTAGTTGTATTTGCTTTCAAATCTCATGTTTATGTTCAATTTCATTGAATAATACAACCAGACTTGTTTTTACAAACTCTTCCAAAATATCATTCATATTGAATGAGATGGGCTGTAGAATTCTATAGATTACCTGCATGTTAATTTAGTTATAACACTCCGTAGGTTGATTGCATTTAGTTCAGCTCTGTCACTACATTTCAAGTTTGATAATGGAATTCTAGTTTAACTCTGTTCACTATACTTCAAGTAGATTAGTAGCACTCTAGTTCAGTCTTAGTTCATTTTGTTTCAAGAAAAGATTAATGGCATTCTAGTTTAGTTGTAGTCACTATATTTTAAGATTGATAGACCGCGTTCTAGCCTAGTGTTATCCATTGTATTTCAAGTAGTACTAGTTGTCAAAATTAGTCTCTCGGCCTTCATTATTTACAACTTACTTTTGTTCTGAATTTATATTGATACATCATCACATGAATAGGGGTCAGTAATATCAGTTTAAGGCTTTGATTATTCTGCAAATCTTTTACAAATTCACCTATAGCCTTTTTCCCAAACATTATTCTAGAAAATCTCTAAACTTCTGAATAAGGCCTAGTAGTGATAAGTCAAGTTGTAGAATAGGGTAACTTCAGCATCATAGGTTAATCTAGAATAGAAACCTTACTGTGTTACAAATAATCATTTTTTGTAATATTGTGAGTTGATTGTTTATTTAGGAGAACTTCATTTACACTTAACTTGTCCATTTCTCAAGCTCTTCCAACACATCTTTAATGAATGAATTGGATAAGTTCAAGCTCATGTTGTGATTTATTTCCTTGCAATGAAGTCATTATCAAGCTTTGCATTTGTTGTTTGTCATCCATAGTTTAGGCTTTGTTCTGTTTTAATATAACCAATAGCTTCTTTTCTACAACACTTAGTTCTTTCCCTTTTCAAACATAAAACCATAAAACTAAAAACATCATAAAACACTAAACACAACGTAGTGAGAAACAAATACCTAGGCACATATAGTGCACCACACTTCAGCAATTTACTAGCCCTGGTTGACAATTAATGAACTCAATTCAGGAACACTAAGTTGAGCACAAACACTTCTAATCTTGCAAGAATTAAAAAGATGTTTTGAAGGGCGCCAAATCCTAGATGGAATTATCTTAGCCCATTAAACCGTACATTATCTTATGACCCTCAAGAAGCTTGACATGTTACTAAAAATTGACTTCTCCAAATCCTTTGACAAATTCATTTAGTCATACATAGAAAGCCTTCTCCGCTCCATTGGATTTTGTGAGGAATGGATAACCTCGGTCATCTCCTTAATCTCCTCAACATTCTTCTCTATGTTGGTCAATGGCTCTCCTTCAAGCCCATCCTATCCCTCTTGTGGCATACAACAAGGAGACCTACTCTCCCCCTTCCTCTTTATCCTCATGGCGGAAGGTCTAGTATGGAGTCTGAAAGGGGCAACCCTTCATGAAAACTCCCCCTAACAAACCAACAATTTGTGGAATATAGTTTTCTCATGAACCACCCTTCAATAAAAGAAGCCAAAACAATCAAGGAAATCCTTGACCTTTTCTCTGATGCTTCGGTAATGACTATAAACTAGGAAAATTTCTCGATCTTCTTCTTCAACACCCCTCTAATAACTAGAGAACCATCTCCAAAATTCTAGGCTTCTAGGTTGCCACTCCTCCAACCAAATACTTAGGTGCTCCACTTAGTGACTCTACCATCAAATCATGGAACGATCTCCTTAACAAATTAAACTATCGCTTGGACAAATGGGCTTTTCACTCCCTAAACATAGCTACCAGACTGATCCTCCCATCTTTGTGCTTCATTTTAAAACAACATCCAGAAACCATTAATCACCTAATAGGCTCTTGTGAACTTGCTAGCAATATATGGATAAAAATCTCAATTGGCTTAAACAAACCTGTTATAAACCAAGGAGATGTTGTCCAGTCTCTCAAAACTTCGCCCAAAGACCCCTTTCAAAGTCCTCCCCTCAACAAAATATGGAATTTAACCCTGGGATTTTGGTATGGGATGTTTAGAAGGAGTGCAATCAACACATATTCCATGAGAAACATAGAGATCTACATAACATTAGGCTTATGCTCCAAAAGAAACTAGAATAAATAATGTTCCTTTCCAACTGGGATGCAAAGGACATACCCTCTCTTCTCCAAGAAAAGTCGATCTTTTAACTAGTGGAATTTCTCTTACCCTCCTGCCACTTTGGCTCCCCCTTGACCACCCCCTTACCATCTAGCCTTGATTCTTGGACCCCCCCCCTCTAGACCAACACTTGAAATTAAATTTCGACGACGACTTAAAAGGAAACCCAGGGGATGTAGGAATTGGAGGTGAAATTTAGAACTACAAGGGGGAAATCATAAGAATTTACTGTGGATAGATAGGACATGAAAGAAATGATGTGATTGAATTGGAAGCTTTAATTCAAAGGATCCTTATAGTCCAACACAACAATTTCCTCCCACTCATTGTTGAAGGGGATTCACAATTGATAATCTAGATTGAAAAGAGACTTCAATACAACTCCTCCCCTTCCAAATGCTCCATTGGGTGGATATTGGACCTACGCTCTCAACACCTGGCTCAAATCCTATCCCCACAGGAAGCTATCATCTTCTCCCACATCAAGTGAAAGGCCAACTCCTTATTTTACTTTCTAGTCTACAAAGGGATCGAGGAACGTTTCCAATTAGGGAAGTGCCTTGAAATCCCCCCCAATCCCCAAATTGGGCTTCCCAATGCCATGAATTGGCTCTACAATACCTCAGGCCCCCAGATTTGGGTGACAGACAACAAATCCAAGGAATTTACTGCCTTCATGAATACAACCTATAACTTACATGATGTGGGAATTTGGTGGTGCCACTAGCACACCTTCCACGGCGTATCAGGCTTGGAGTAGGGAGGTGGTGGCAATCCAACCCTCCTCCTACATTTAAGGCACATGAAAGGTTGTTATAGTCACCTTGTCATCTCATGAGAAGAAAAAATTGATATAAGGCTTGGTTCTAATTGCAATGACTATACATCTCTTTAGCTGTGTGAGGGTGGAGAAGGGGTGAAGGTTCAGGGAATTGAAATTGATTTTATTACAGATATGGCACGAGAATGAGGTCACTCTTGTAGAAGAGGGTAAGGAAGAGGTAGACCTCCACTCCCACCCTGACACATGTAAGGTGATGAGCATTTCAATTGCAACATCCCTCATTGCTATCACATAATGGTGGATGACGTGAAAGCTCAAGAGCTTAGGGTCACATACAACCACCTCTAGGAAATGTGTAATCTCCTTGGATGTCACTACAAGGTTTAGGAGGACATCAATGTTGTTGAAAACCTAATCCTCCATGGCTAGGCGTGGAAGACGAAGAGTCACAAAGGAGTCCAAGTGGCCTTGGAAGATGAATCCAAGAGTCACATTCATGTATTATAAATGTACATCTATGTGTAATAAAGATGCAACGAATGCCTATCTTTCTATTTTGTGTGTTGTGTGTGTTTATCTTTCCTCATACACCATGTGTGTGTTTAACATGGTATCAGAGCCATTCGTTTAGTGGCCTCTATGTAAATATTCTACCAGTCCGAACTTTAGTTTTATTCCAACGTGAGGCTTATCGTGGACGAAGCGAAGGTTGGAATTGAGGTTGTGAAGCGTGATGAAGATGAAATGGTTACAAGGGACAAAATAGAGAAGTGTGTGAGGACTGTGATGGATAATGAATACAGTGGAGAAGAAAGAGCAAAACCGTTGAAGGAAAATTGTAAAAGGCTTAAGGAACTGGCCAAGAAAGCAGTTTCTGAAGATGGATCGTCATCTAAGAATTTCGACATGTTTGTGGAAGACATTCTGTCACTGCAGAATAAGATGACAATGCCAATTTAAAATTCCATATGACTGCACTTGATACTGCTGGTTTGATCTGGACATTGTGCCAACCCATTTATTGATAAAGGTGGAAGATTAATTTATCTTTTAAATTTGATGTGGATCAGGTTTGAAAGTTGAAATCTTTTAATTCCGACATATTCTCTACCAACTGAGCTAGACGGGCTGCCTCGACATCAGCCTCTGATGAGAAAGAAACAAATCCATAGCCACCAAACTTTCCTGTTTCAGGTATCCGTGTGACTTTAGCATCCAAAACGTTTCCCTTCTCAGCAAATTTCCTTTTCAGTGTCTCAGTGGTTATTGTCTTTGCGAGATTACCCACATATACTTTATATTGGTTGTCAATAAATTTGGCTTCTTTTTTCAGACGATTTAAACCATATACATCCAAAGGTTTTTCTGTAATGTTAACCTTAATCACACGCCCACCTATTTCAGTGCCATTTATCTTTTCAATGGCCAATTAAGCATCCTCAACAGTGCTCACTGTAACAAAGGCAAAACGTCGACTTCACTCTGGTTTGTCACCGCTATACCAACCCCGAGATTCGAACTCATAACCTCTGCTTTCTCCACGGTTCCACATTCACCAAACATCTTAGCAAGCTCTTCATTGTTACATGTCCTGGGGATATTGCCCACTTACAATCTCCTTTCAATCTCAAATAGTCTCCGTCGAGTGTTTAGTCTCTGGCTCCTCGACTCACACGCAGGTGACCCACACCGGCTCCTCGACTCACACACAGAATCCTCGCATTCTCCGCCTGCCCTGTCCGACCCTTCATCTCCCCGCCCGACTCTTCATTTCTGGTGGAGATGCAAACGGCTCGAAGACGCGGCGTTTCTGTTTGAAAGTGTTGCAGAAAGCAACATGCACCATGAAATATTCCTCTATCCCTATGTGTTTGTTGCCGGATCTACATAACTCGTTTTTCACGGCTTCGGCGCAGAGTCCACACACCCATTGCTGATAGTGTGGAAACCGAGACCTTGTGCTAGTGGTGTCACTTCCCGGGCATGAGATCTAAAGCGTTGGTGTGTTGAAATAATCGGGTATGTTGCAGAGTTAAGAGGTGGAACCTGCCTTGGCGTTCAACATTTTTTGAGCACTGTAAGGTACAATGTATACAACGTTGAATATGGAATGGTGTATCGAATATTTTTGAAGACCGTGAACATCTTTGTGGTTGTTTAATTCATGGTTATGGCACTGTTGGCTTATATTGAATGTGTATGCGTTAAATGAGCGTGTGGAGGTTGGAATCATGTTTGTTTTATGCCTCTGCTTTGTAATATGAATTATATTCATATACGCTAGTTCAATATGTGTTGGATTACATTTGCGTAGTCATTTGCGTTGAATACTTTGCAGAAGTTGGTTGGGTGCAACCGTAAGCTTGAATTTTATTCAAGATTATGTAAAGACATTCTAAGAGGTCTGAGTTTTGTGGATGCTTAAGTCTGTCTTTTGGTCCCTTAATTTAAAATTTTTGAGATTGAAGATTCAAAACACGCCAAGTTCCATGCAATAAAACAAGCACTTGCATCCTTTGCATATCGAGGGATATTTGAAGCGTTTGCATGAAATTTGGGCTTCCAATCACTTGGAAGATTCTGTGAGTATTTACATGAGAAAAATCTATGCATTTTGATGCATATTATTGATAATTTGTTGTAGTCAAAGCTATGAAGAGTAAAGGTACGTAGTGGGTTGTGTGCGTGTTGAGGGCCCGGTGCACTCCAAGATTAGCAGATATAAAATACTGGTATTGTAGCATTTCTTCTTTCACTGTATAGAACAGGGATACAAGATCCAGACAACGCAGTCCAGATGGTTCGAAGATAAACGTATGAAGTGAACTCAACAAACTTTGGACACCATTGGTCCAAGTTTCCAATTCTTCCTGTTCATTAAAGAAGGGATACAAATAGTTTGGTGAGTATTGCTCATTGGAGGTTCGTTCTCTTCAAATAAAGTTGTTGGAGTAAAACAACTCTTTGAAGAAGAGAGAAACCAGCTGCCTTAAAGGGTTATTGCACAATGGTTTTTGCTGCACATTTACAAAATATTTGCAGAATTGTACTAACATTGAGAGTGGATATTACTTCTAAATTCATAGTTGCAATCAATGTTTGAAGTAAAACTTTGAGTTGTTGAGAAATTGTTGTATACTTCTTTGAAGTCACTTGTATTCTTTTGAAAATAAGTTGAATCACATTGTAAACGGGTGCATTATCGGTTGAAGCTGACACCCTTTATTTCTTGAGCCTGAATTGTTGAGTCTCTATTTTTGAGACAATGGCCAAAATCAACGAGGCATTAGAATTGTTGAATAACCTCATTCATTCCAGTGTTCATGATATGGTAAAAATGAGCAATAATGCTCTTTGTAATATTCAAAGTTGTTTGCAAGATGCACAAGACAAGATTGAGTTTTTGTAGTTGGAATCTCGGCTTCAACAAGATGAACTTCATCAAAAGAGTCACCATTCTGAACCTGTTTTTGTTCAGAAGATTGAGAAGGACTCCCATCAGTAACAAGAAGATAAAGTTGCAGTTGGTTCACATTCAGTTCCTTGTACAAGAGCAGATTTACATGTAGATGTAGCAGCTCAGCCTGCACTTCCCAAGCCCGTCATCAGACCTTGGGAAGAGCTTGTCCACAACAAGCACATAACTGCTCTTGGATATGACAAGGAGTTGTCCTTTCATATTCCAGACTACTTCAAGCCCATCAAATTTATGACAGTTCACCTGCAGCTGTTCCAGATCCTGCTCCACTTCCACAATAATAGATTGTAAAATGCCAACACTGTGATCGAGTTGGCCATATGAAAGATCACTATTTTGATCTTCATCCATGCAAGCACTGTGGTTGGCACACCCATTCTTCACACAGATGCTTCAGAAATAAACCTCCTGCAAGAACAAAGATTCATCTTGGATGGATCACTTCTTGGCAATGGGCATCAACAACCAAGAAGATGTTTAAGTCACATGTCAGAACTTGTTCTCAAATATTGAACAAACTTGCAGTTGAGTTTTCACCATCATCTCACCTTGTACCTAACAGGGGGGGAAATGGTGGTCATCTACAAGCTTCAAAGTCAGATCAATTGAACCTAAGCCACAATCTCTCATTCCATATTCAGAGTTGTAGCTAGAGACACAGCAGTACAAGCGAGCCTGAGCCACAATTCGTCATTCCAGATTCAGAGTTGTAGCCGAAGACACGGATGTCCATGAGCATACCTTTGGTTGATGGACAACCTTAAACTATCTCTTTCAGAACACTTCCTCTAGCAAAAGACTTCAGCTTCTTGCCAGTTTTGGTTGAGTTCCAGGAATTGCATCAAGCATTCCAGTGTTGATGGTCATCCTTAAACCATCACAGGTTGTAGACTTCCCTTCTTTTAGGTTGAAGGTCTCCCTTTTTATGAGGGATAATTCCTCTAGCAGAAGCCCTTAGATTCTTGCTAGTTTTGGAAGAGTTTCGGGAACTGCAATAAGCATTGCATTCCAATGTTGGTGGTCATCCTTAAACCACCTCTTTTTGCCAACATTTCAAAGAGTTGATTCAGCCTAAGTCCTGCCATGCATATTTTGCAGATTTGTATTACAACTCTCTCCTTGGACTCACACATACCCCTTCAGATTAAGGGGGGGAATGTTGAACACCTAATCCTCCATGGGTAGGTGTGGAAGACGAAGAGTCACAAAGGAGTCCAAGTGACCTTGGAAGATGAATCCAAGAGTCACATTCATGTATTATAAATGTACATCTATGTGTAATAAATATGCAACGAATGCCTATATTTCTATTGTGTGTGTTGTGTGTGTTTATCTTTCCTCATACACCATGTGTGTGTTTAACAAATGTTCTATTGGAGGGCAACATGCTCGAGATGGAATTTCATCTGCACCATGCCAAAGCAGTCTATCGTTGCATTTTTAGCCTCCCGGGCTTGGAACTCTAGGGCTATGTATCTCACTCGACTGACATTGTGGACAAGTCCCTTTCGCTCTCTCCAACTCATACTAAAGCTCACCACGACAGGCCTCGCAACACTTTTCCAAGGTGATGCCAGAGTTGTGGTGATTTGAAGCTTTCTTCAGCCGTCTTAGGTCCCTCCAACAACAAAAGTGGTCAAGTATGTCACGCCAAGGTGTCTCTCCTTTCCAACAACAATTAGAGCATCTAACCTCCTCCAACCAACCGAATTCCATGGGACTCCCACTTCCAGATGACCCAAATTACTATAAGCCATGCCCAGTAGTCCAAGAAGACCCTCCAAAGCACTAGCTGGGCATCGCTTATTTCCCAAGGTAACTAATTTTGTGGCCTTAACATCTCTCTGTTCTCGACTCTCGTAATAGTTTTTCTTGTTTTATTGCCATGTAACTTTCATGAGGTCCCTTGGTTTATCCTTCGTGGGCAGAGGCCTCCTCATGCTTTTCTAAACTATCTTATCTCTCAGCCTCAAGCCTTTGTTCATGGACGGTTTCCGTTTAGCTTCAATGCTCAGAAGTTTGTAATTTTTGTACCACCAATGTAATACAAAGCTTTTTCACTTAAAAAAAAATCCACTAGTCCTAAAATATCCCATTTAACTAAAACTGCATTTCTTTTAAAATACGTGGTCATGTTTCATTTTATGTTTTCATTGATATCTAATAAAATATTTTTTTGGTTAAATTAAAAATTTTCATTTTTTTTAAAGAAACATATATGTGGTTTTATTAAAATATAAAACTGGGATCTGACCCAGAACCATTACATTTCTTCAAAGTTGCCAATACCCCTTGTGGGTTTGAGATTGAGCATGGTGACTCAATCCAAACCCTCTAGTGAGACCTCCATATTACAAACAAAATTCCCTTTCCAGCTAATTATTTTCCAAAAAAATTCCAAGGTCTAGATATATTTGCATTCCAATATTGCTTATTGTTTGGACTTCGAATGACTTCTCATTTTCCTTGGCAAGATATTTTTCCCCTTTTCCCAACTTGGATCCAACCTGTGTTTTCTGACGGATCCGTGGAGTTTCTCTTATGAGAGTGGTCTTGGCTATCTTTATCACTTTGTCCATAGGCCCGATCAACTTAAGTAATTTCATTTCCAGTCTTTTTTCTTGTGATCTCAATGGGGGATCTGGAATTCATGAGGATTTGCTGGACTTGGTTCTCCTTTATTTATTAATTCGGTGGTTCCTCTTTGTCATGCATTTCTTCCTGGTTATCTTTTGCTTTCTCCAATAAATCTTCTTTGTCTTCTTTTTGACTTTATTTTACTTCCTCCATGTCCCCACTCTCTTCTTCTTTATGGATGAAATAATATTTTGTCTGAGCACCTTCCCACCGTTTGGGCCTCCGACTACTTTTCCGAACTCTATTATTCTGGAGCCTCTTGGGACAATTATTGACTACATGCCCTGTTTCATAACACACTCGACATTGAAATTAAAAATTTTCATAATCAAACTTCTGAACCCATAAATAATTTGGTGTTGTTAGGTTGATCTTGTTAGGAAAGCCCTTGTTGAAATCCATCTACATGCATATTCGAGCATAAGTGGTTTTAGAAAAATGCTCAGATTCTGGGTTGCAACGCTAATATTCTCCTATTGCATTTACAATAGTAGCTAATGTAGAGAAATTTCAAAGACACAGGGGAAGGTTTGGAAGCATTACCCAAACTGGAGCTGAGCAGATTATTGTCGTAACCGAATCAAAATAAGGTAACCAAGACTGCATGAAGAGATCAACACTACCCTATAATTAGGGCCCCAAAATCCCAAATGTTCTACTAATCCTCAAGATTAGTGAATAAAACAACAAAAAAGCCCCGAGCCAGGGGGAAAATATTCAGATATTGAGGTTGAAGGGGTTTCCAAGTATCAAATATCCACTTAGGGAGATCAGTCAATCGCGGTCAAAACCCATTAAATCTACCGACCAAACCCAACTTTGAAAAATATTTTGCACTACTGATGACTTGATCCCCTGGAGGGATATTGAAAGCAAAGCTTCATGAACAATCAAAAGAGCAATTTCAAATTTTAGCACTATACTATAAGAGACGCTGGATTGATCTGCCTGAGAAGAAGGACTTAAAGAAACGATTGTCATTTTTATAGACTTGTCTAGCTTCTCCATTGAATCACGAGTATTCACCATTACAGATTACGAGAACCATGCTACAGGGTAGGGAGGGCTACACAATAACAATTGACTAGGCCATAACCCTAGCCCTCATGAGGGTCTCCTACTACAACTATGATAATTTGGAATGTGAATTGTAAGCACTAAATTTTTTTAATTAATTAAAAGTGCAATTTTTTTTAAAAGGAAACAATTATGAGATTTCATTAAAAAAAAGAAGATGAGATCTAACACAAAACCATTACATTACTTCAAAGATTTCAATATTGGTTGCTGAGCCACTCAATCTAATCTTTTAAGCATTTACCCCATTATACATAAATTTCAGTCCTATTCCAAATATAAATAATAAAAAATGCAATATTAAATATATAAATAAATTAAATTTCTCTAGACAACTTAAATCTATAATTAAAATAAATTCCTATCAAATTTGTAGAAAAAAAAAACATAAAACATTAAGCTATAAATAACTTAAAATCTCAATATTAAAATCAATCATATTTAAATTAACATAATCTATTTCTATAGTTAAATATTTTCATTTTATAAGTTAATAGGAACAAACAATCATAAATATAAATGATAATCCACTTTTATAATTAAATATTTTCATTTTATTTTAAAAATACTATACTTAAATGATTTAGTGAACAGTGGTTTCAATTAATTACATAAATTCAACTCTTTAATTACATGTTGGAACTAGTCCTCAATATATAACATTATAAAATAATTGTATTTCTTTTAAAATTATCAAATCTCCAAAAATTCTCATTCCAATAAAAATGTTTACATTTTATTAGATTATAAATCTTCCGACAAATCACATGAGAAATTTAGAACCAACGCATTTCGAACTACCAACTATGTCTACATTTTATATTTATTAGAAACCAATAATCATAAATATAAATAATCATGGGTACCGAAACAATACAAATGGTTTGTCAGGTGAGAATTTGAATACCAACCAATCCGTCAAATTTGACGGTTTCACCAATTTACCAATTTACCAGGACTCAACGAATATCGATGACGGGTATTGAGGAGCTGTAACGGTATTTGACGGCCAGATTGCCTCGTAATAGGTAATTTAGACGTCGTCAAATTCTATCCCTTGAGTTATCCAATCCCTTGCAGGAGCGTGCACCACTGCACTAGGTTTAGAAGTCCAAATCATACGTCCGTGACCAATTGAGTTGGCTGCCAAGTCAGGCAGAATACCCCCTCCGCAATGTCGCACATTCGTAAGTTCAATGCCTGGAAGTATATGCACCTGTTCATACCTTAACGTCCACATCACTTGAATTTCTTACTGAATTCCCCGTTCAGTGGTTTTAGTTAAACAATCCATATTCGAAGGCAGTACATGAATACATATTCGCAGTTAATTGATCTCGAGTTCGGTCACTGTATGATATATGGTACAACTCGACATACAACTCCCGTCCCAGAGTAAGCTGTTCTTCCTGCTGCGAGTGCTTGAATAAGGAAAAGAAATGGCTGAACAGCAGAAGTGGAAAGGAGATTTCCAGGTTGATCCAAAGAGCGGGTTCTGCAAAGCCAATGGAATTTACTATAGCAAAAGATACCCTGTACTTCTCCCTCCCCCTCATCACCCTCTGGATGTCACCACTTACATCTTCTCCCTCCAACAAAACATGCAGCAGATCGCCTTCATTGACGGCCCTTCAGGAAACACTCTATCTTACTCCGCCCTCCGTCACAATGTGAGAGCCATCGCTGCCGGACTGCATGGCCTGGGGGTTCGAAAAGGCGACGTGGTGCTGGTGATTTCCCCCAATTCCATCTTCATTCCATGCATTTACCTTGCCATCTTCTCCATCGGAGCAATTCTCACCACTATCAATCCGCTCAGCACTGAGAGAGAGATCGCCGGGCAGGTCAAGGATTCGAAACCCGTTATCGCCCTTACACTTCCTCACCTCCTTCACAAACTCCGAGCGACCCAGATGCCCCTTATTCTAATCCAAGGAAGCTTAGAATCCCGCTGCGTTACGACATTACACGACCTCCTGCAATCAGACCTCAGAGACATGCCGTTTATCGACATAAGACAGGACGACACAGCCACCCTTCTTTATTCTTCGGGAACCACTGGAAAAAGCAAGGGTGTGCTTTCAACTCACAGGAATTTCATTGCTTCAATAGCAGGCAACAGAGTGAGGTATGAAACAGAGGGTTGCAAGACGTATCTCTGCAGTATGCCCCTCTTCCATATCTTTGGTTTGCGCTTTATGGTATGCAGTCTTGCGGCCGGAGCCACCATTGTTATGCCGCCCAAGTTCGACATGGAGGAAATACTGCGTAGCATAGAGCAATACAGAGTGACTCTTCTGCCTACTGTTCCCTCTGTTCTAGTAGCCCTGGCAAAATCCACAGGTGCCCACAAATATGATTTGGGTTCTCTTCAGCAAATCAGTTTAGGAGGAGCTCCTCTGGGAAAGGATGTCATACTCAGTTTTAACGCTAAATTCCCACGAATTCAAATCGGACAGGTTAAAACTGTGATACTTTGCATGATTCTACACACGTCTTTTTGTTTTTATAAATGAAGCTTATATCATTACTGAATAAACAATAAAAATGGACATCAAAGGGCTGTCACACAGGTTCCCCTCTTAGGCCTGCATCTCTGCCTTGTCTCCAATCTCACTGACCAGGTTCCTTTTGTTTTCCCTAAGTAGTACTTGAAGCCATGTATTCTAATTTAGAGCTCATTTTGGGCGTGGGCTAAACAGCAGACAAAATGCATAATTTTCTGGGCATGATTCTGGCAGGATTCCAACTGGAATCTGGCTATAGATCATGGTTTCACCATGGCTCGATGGTTTTGGAGTTCTCCACCTGTGACCTCAGAAAACTTGAAACCCACTGGACCAATTGAAACGATGAAGATCCTTTTGGCTGGAAGAGTGCATTTTGTCTACTGGATAGACAGCGCCCTTATTTTTTGTGTTAGAAAGGACTTTGCATTTGTGGGAATAGGTAAGCTGAAGAGTACTTAAATTTCGGCAGGGATATGGATTAACTGAAACCGTCGGTGCAATAGCATACACCAACAGTGACGAAGAAAGTGACGAAGAAAACAGACGCACTGGAACAGTAGGATTATTGAGTGATGTTGTGGAAGCGAAAGTGGTAGACCCTGATTCTGCAAAATCCCTGCCACCAAACCATAGAGGCGAGCTGTGGTTGCGAGGCCCTACAATCATGAAAGGTACTCTCACTTTTCTTGTTACCTGCTTTCAAGTAGATATTGTTAAAATTGGCAATGAGTGGAACATAACCTGTTGTTTGGAATAACGTTTTATTTGAGGGCTCATCGCTAGGTATGCTATCAGCGATGTGCAGGGCTTGCCTTTTTCTTTTGGTTCTTAATGTGTTTCTATCACTTGGCACCATTCCTCTTCTCAGTAGCTTGGCATTGCTAGGTGCGATTATAACTATATCTAGTCAAAAACACAACTGAAGCCTGAAACAGAAAGACAGCTAAATGAAGGTGGACAGGCAAGAGAATCCAATGGTAGCTTAGCTTCTGTGCTGTTCTGTTTTTTAACTGATTGGAGCTGCCCTATTTAAGTTTTTATCTTTTCTCTTTTTTAACTGATTGGAGTTATTCTGTTTAAGTTTTCTATTGTTTCCCAGTCTGATCACTTGTTCGAGGATTCTGGATGTTTCTTTTACTAGGAGAAAGAATTCTGAAGTTTATGTCTCTGCGAGATTCATCATAAGAAGTCATGCTCAATGATAGAGTTTGCAGTTTGTGGAGTACCATTTGATAAATGAATTGGATGATCCAACGCATGCTTAAACTTTGAAGAGTCAAGATACTGTAAGAGACTGTGATATATTAACTTGAACCTTATAGTCGTATTCTTGAGTGTACCTCTCTGTTATCATGATTCTGTCCATGGGTTGAGAGGTAGAACTGTGGCCATTATAATTGTTGGGATTTCCATCTAATTAACTTGTGGATTTAGTTCTGATGCAGGTGTACATTTGGCCCGGTGAAAAAAGGTTGCATGTGCACACCTTCCAAACTGAGAGCAAATAAGTTACAGGAACACACTTGGCAAAGTGAGGATAAAGTGGTTGCATATAGGATAGATCGCTATTTGAACAATTGTAGTGAATATAGATTTGGACGAAAGGGGTAATTCTTTACACTTAATAAAGTTAGTAAACATTGTAATAGAGATCAAGTAGAGTAAAATCAATGTTATCAGAACCGGATTGGTTATCAAACCAGTCTACTCCAAAACTGAAAATTTGAAAAAAACTGGAAAAAGAACAGCTCGACCAAAAAAACATAAATTTACAAATTTTGAAAAAAATATATAATTCATGTGCATCCATATGAATCCAAACCATAGATTTAAAAACCAGAACTGGTCTTTGAACCTGCCACCTATCACACTGGATTCAATGAACTGTTTTTTAAAGAAATACATAAAATATTAATTTATAATGAAAAAATTATTTTTAAGATTTTAAAGCATTAGAGACAAAATATGCGAAGTTTGCTCATCTATATACAATGTAAGGGTGAATATAAAAAATATGGCACCAAGTGCAATACACAGAAGCAACAAAATATATGATCAATGAGGCTCTAAATGGCCTCTAGAGTCCAAAAACCATGCTACAATTAACTGGGCCACTAGCCTATTACAAACCATTGATCAACATGGTCACTCATCAAACTCATCATCACTACTAGAAATGGGATCATCAACAAAAGCTACATAACATCATTTGGCTCAAAATCTTCAGACTCCTTGGATTACTTAATCTTATAATATGGTAGAAATTGAAAAAGCTTAACATGCCTTACCAATGATTTTGGTTTGAGTGAAAAGTTCATCACCTTAACCTTTTAATATGGGAGAAAAAACTTAACATGCCTAACCAATTATTTTGGTTTTAGTGAAGGGCACACTTTTGTTAAAGCCATGGCAGAGGAGTTCAACAATCAATACCACCACCATCAGAGGAGTTCAACAATCAATACCACCACCATCAGAGGAGTTCAACAATGAATACCACCAACATCAAGGTACATAAAGGGCTTTGTGCTCTTGATTAAATGCCAATTCCATACCCTCATACATGATGGGATTCAATCAAAATGTTGCAATCTTACCAATCCTAAAATCTTGAAAACTATTAAGTCTGCTGAATTTTGAGTGGATATGAAATTCTACTTTCTCCTTATGAAGCCCGATAAGGTTGGAACCACCCTCAAACATCCTAAAAAAATTAATGATAATGTTAAAATTTAAGTCAAAGTTGACCCTTTTACTTTAAGAATTTAACATTACCATTGATTTCTGGCATTGCTAGGGTTGAGTTAGGTATTGGGTTTAGGAGCGGGAGGGTTGGTTTTATAGCTAAGGGGGGTTGTTTGGGAGGGAAATAACCCTTGGCTTCCTCCAAAACCACCTCAAAAAATGCCATCGTGGGTCTCAAACTCACCTTTTGTGTGAGGTCTAACCGACAAGTTACAGTTATAAGTGGCCGATTAGGTACCAAACTGGTTGGTTTGGTACCTAAATGGTACAAATTGTTCCTCTGGTTTGATCAATTGGCTGGTTCAATACTGCACCGAGTCCAATTGATCGGTTTGACCAGTTTCGGTTTGGATTGGGCCATTTTTGAAATCTATGATCCAAGCCATTATACCAAAATATGCAAACTTTCTCATATATATAGCAAATAAGGGTGCATATAACCAAAATAACATTGTTTGCAATCCATTTCCGAACCAAAATTACATCAACAAAGAGGATGTTGGCCCAAAAAAATTATTCTATAACAAATATCTAGATATCATTAAAATCATTGCCTATATTGGGATCCTCATCATCAATATCACCCTCTAAGTATTAAAATAAGATAGAAATGGCGTAACATGTCAAATTGAGATTCTATTTGAGGATGGTTACATTTATGATTTTTACTGGATCATGACAGAGGTGTTCAACAATCAATGAAACCAATATCAAGGTACATAGAGGGCTTGGTGCTCTTGATTAAATGCTAGTTCCAAACCCTTATACATGACAAAATTCAATGGAAGTTGCAATCCCCCTAATCCTGAAATTTTGAAAATTGTTAAGTTTGATGGATTTGGAATGGGATATAAAATTCTACTTTCTCCATATGAAATCCAACGAGGTTGTTGTGAGAATTTATGAATGTAGAAATCCTATTGCAATATCTTGGTTTACTTCTCCTACTTGTTTGATTTAATTAACAAGTTATTTTTTGAATATTCAGTAAAATATCAAAGCAAACACAATTGCAACCTACACATACACACAAATCATTTACTGAAGCATAATGCAAACCTGACAAAGGACACAGTTTTTTTTGGACAATGTCCGCGGAAAAACCCAATGTGGTAAAAAATAGTGCAACAAATCTTAGAGGGTTTGTTTATTAAGCAGAATATCTGAATACAATCAAGGGCACCAGTAATGGTTTGCCCAACAAAGAATTTCACGGCATAATTACTTATCACTCGGAGACAGAAAATATGGCCGATTCAGCCGAGGAATCACTCCTCTGAAATGCACTGTATACGAGCCCTTTTTGGCCCACTGGAACCCTAGCATTGCTCCTCCAGCCTCCGCGTCAGTTTCTCCTGCCCAATGTAGCCACTGCGCAACACAGGTTGCCCATGCGTCACCTTGAAGTCCCCGCGTTAGCCTCTGCGTGAGTCTGGCTAGGCTGCGTCCCTCCTGCTGGTCTATGCACTGCCTGGTACAGATCTGCCTCTTTGCCTTTGTATTCTCGGCCTCGGATCAGAATAATCCCTCGCCGATTTGCCCCTCAGAAGCACTACAAACTCACTCGAAAATTCTCAGAAAACCACGCCCTAGAATTTCGAGTTAGCTCAAGTGCTATCGCTTTGTGTATCTTCCAATTGACCCCAAGCCTTCCTTTAATACTTTTCTCGTTGAGAAATCAACGGTCATGATCTAATCTCTAATCAATGGCTAATGTTACAAAATAATTAATCCATGTTACTTAGAACATTCTCACCCACATGTTTAAATTCATTCCCTTTAATTATTTTATTTTCTGAAGTTAGACTTAGGGTCTCCATTAAAATAATTAATTTATTGAATAACTTTCACAACGGGTGGAATTTCTCCAAATGATTTCTGGGTCTTAGAGATCTCATGTGTTCTAGCCCCTCCACAAAGTTTCGGAGCTAGAGCACATCCGATACTACCCAAAATATCAACACTCCCTCTTAGCGAGGAATGTGCTCTAGCAACACTTCACTCGAGAAGCGTTACTCTGATCTCTGGCATCGGTCCCTTGCACTGCTGATGCTTGGCCTGTTGCCCTTCGTCCACTGCGCTGCTGCTTTCTGTACTGCTGCCTATGACTTTGCCATAGTCACTGCCACTCTGTATTGTAGCTCCCTCTCAAATTGCTGCATCATGCTACCTATAGCACTGCAACTGCTAACCGTTGCACCGCAACTTAGTTGCTAAGAAGTAAGCAACTAAAGGACATCACCCAACAACTGACAGACAAATCACCCAACAATTGACAGACAAGTCAGTTTGACTGCATCTCATCATTGAAGCACCCTCTGCTGTTGCTCTGCATTGTCTCTCTAGAGCCTCTGCGCTGCTGCTGCTTTGCATTGCGTAAGCACTGCCCCTCTGCCCTGCTGAAGTCCCACCAGCCTCTACGCTGCTGTTGCCACTGCACTGCACTGCTCCAATCTTTAGTGTTCAAGCACTGCCTTGTGCCTTTCCACGATCCTCTGCATCTACTGACTCTAGTCATCTCGCTACTATCTTTAGGCTCCAGTAGCGCGTATGTGATCCAAGAGTTTGGGCACCTCAAGGATCCTGCCATCACCATCTATAGCTCAATCTACAGATCTATGTCGCCCCACCTCTTCTCTCGAGATACATGAACACTCATGGCCACATAATCATTGCTGCCATCATCCCCTTTCGTTGCTGCTGCCTTGGAATTTGAATCTTCCTTGCCCTTCTTCTTAGGACAAGTATTGGTGAAGTGTCCCAATTCGCCACATCTGAAGCACCGGACCTTGGATAAGTCCTTCTTCTTCTTCCCTTGCTGCCTGTTTCCTTTAGATGCTAGGGCTGCATCTTCCTCCTCTTTCTTAATCTTGACTCCTCCGTTGTTGAATTCCCTCTTGGTTATTCCCCTGATCTCCTCTTGTCGAAGGATTGCCCACATGTCTCCCCAGTTTAGAAGTTGTGCTCTGCCCAAGATACTTTGGACAAAGGTCTCCCAATCATCGGTGACTGCTGTTAAAATTGGACAACTAGGTCCAAACTCCGGGTTGTGCTGCTCAGATGACGATCCCAATATTTTTATTAGATTCCTCTTTCGGAGAGGTGTAAGATTGATCTAAAGATCATCTTGATCGGATGAGCAGAACATATACTTTGAATTTATTCCACTTATGTGCTAGGTCAGCCTAGAATAAAATATAGACTTAAATGTCTTAAAGGACGTGTCACACACCCCCAAAGATTCCTATATATTGGAGAGACTTAGAGTTCATTTGACACATTGTTGTGGAGGAATTCTCTCTCTCTAGATAGCGTTGGAGCTGTGATATATATGGACAGTTTTGTGTTTGGGTTGTTCTGGGTTATGTGTAACACGCATGGCTGAATGACCTATTGGAGACTTTGCTAGTAGAAGCATCCTGCTAATCGCCGTAACGCCACCATCTATCATCTCTGTTTTGGCTTGTCTTCTATCGATCTATTAGTATGTTCTATCTTCTTCAGCATTGTGCCCTAATCTGAAATGGCATAGAACATATGCAGAACTTAACATGGTATCAGAGCTAGGCTAAGACAAGCCCTAATTTGTTGCAATCACCAAAGAGAAAATGGGTTCCACAAACTATGGCTTCAGGAGGAAGAAGTGGCTAAATCTCTTATGCCAGCCATTCGGCGCAAGGTCGGGCACGCATTAATAGGGAGATGCCAATAATTATGTCTCAAGCTGTTTTCCAGCCGTATCTTTAAGTATTTGATAATTGAGTTAGAGGTTCAAGGTTCGAAATTCACCCGATTTATAACCAAAGATTCTGTATAATTGGGCACAGAGATTTATGGTTGGAACTCTGCTTGCCTTGAAAATGAAGGGTGATTCGCGATCCGACGAGAATACGAGGGTGGCTGCAGGGCAGGGATATTATGGGACATTTCAGGGCGCTGCCAACTATCCGCAGGAGCCTGTCATGGGAATTTCGCAGCTGTATCTTCTTGCTCGGGGTTGTCGAGGTCAACATTGTGCGAGAACGACGGCTTCCATACTGTGGCCTTGGTCTTAGGTGGGCTCTTGACTCGGGCTCTAGAATTTGAGGAATTGCGGATTAAGGTTCATGGCAGTGGATCGGATTGGCAAAAAATTATGATGTTCTGCGTATTGAGCTGTGGATAGCGGTGAAATTATCTAAGGTTGATATTTGTCAGGCCGTCGAAGTTTTTGCTCCTTTATTTGTTGACGCTGTTTTGAATGGTGTGGACCCTGCGAAGTCTATTGTGGATTTAAAGAAAGCTGCAATCTAAATTAAGAAATCCGCAATCAGAATTTCGTCGCTCGTGGATTCACCGGACCGGATGCTCGATAGGGATCATCGAAATTATTTGCAAGGAGCTGCCGCCATTTCACAGTTACGCAAGACTGCTTTGCGTAAGCATTAATTCCCAGCGACGAGCAAGGTATGAGCTGATGATCGGAATCGCCGTCCAGACAAGTCCGAACAAAGAATCCGAATGCCGAGTTTTGACGGCTGAATGCAAATCTGCGGTCCAAAATTTGCATCTTCTTGCTCGGGGTTTCGATAGCCAAACGATTTGTTTCCGATTGCCGAAGAAAGAGAAGAAAACAACGTTTCGTTTTTCAAATCTAGATCTACCTTAGATGTCTCGGGCTCCATCTCACTTCCAGACACAATTTCCTCGTTCTGATGATAATTGTGGTGACGATGGTGAGAATTTGGAATCCCTGCATGCACGTCAAATGACGATGAAGTCGTTTTCTATTGCATCCCTCAACCACTTTTTCGCTAGCCACAGTTCACGAAGGAATCGTTGACGAGGAAACCAGGACCGGCTCCCGAGTGGGCAGGGAGAAAGTAAAACGTGTCTCCATTTTTTTAATGTCTGTGTTTCGCTATAATTATACTCTGTGGCATCGCAAACTTCTTCGCTCCAAGTCACCGACAGCCACAACCTCGAATTTGTCATCACGGCAAGGAAGGGAGTGCTTCATGGAAGAATGTTTAGATACATAGAAGATCTAAGCTCCCTGTACCCAACATTTTTTTCTTTCCAATATTGAACTTAACAAGGATGCAGTCACAGCCATCCATAATTTTGTCCTGAAGTCTGAAAAATTCTCTGTGATAGGGTCATAGAGCCTCAATAAAATTGCGCTCTAATTCTGTAGCATTATCTAACTAAAGAAAGAAGTGGTATTTCAAATTAACTTGCACAACAGGCTTCTATGGTACAAGGAAACCATCAGACTACAGGTGTTGTTCACCACAACTTTGAGATGCAAGTTGAACGCAATGAGCGAGTCATGCGTGATGTTGAAGCTGTGAGCCAAGATAGTAGTGGTAGTGGTGCAACATTAAGTGAAAGCCTTCACATTTTAGAAGTGTAAACTGAAAGTGCTGATGGAATTGAAAACATTAGACAGATTGATGCATCTAGAAATATGGAAGGTATGCAAGATGAAAACAGTTATACTAATGCAATCTGTTAGGTGGTTAATTTTTCTTTGGGTTAATAATCTTGTTGACTGAATCCGGGTACGTATGTTGCTTTGCTGATATATGCATTGTGAGGCTGAGACTGTTGTGAAAGAGAAGGTCAAACATTCAGGTACCTGAGAGCCTTGAATCTGAAAGTTACAACGCTGGGGTCTCACATTATTTTGCCTGAAATGACTAAGTCTGTGTGCTAAATCCACATCAGGTTCCTCTATTCTCATTACTTGCTGTGAACACTTGTGCCTAGGCTAGGTACCATGTGCTTGTCATCTTTATGATGTGCTAAGATGACAAGGTGCCTTAGACGTGCTGTCATAAAGGACCTTAGAAGGTGGACGCACTTGGCAATTCATGATTGGATCATTAGTAAGTATTCTGATGGGGGCAGCAGGACTGCTGTCTTAGGGAGCCATTGGCGCAAAGGACAATCCATGCTTTGACAAGGCATGTATCAAATACCTACTATGAATTGCACGCCTCTCTGTTGCAACGAAGATATTATTCCGGGCATGCAGATAAAATCTGAAGATTCAGAAATCGTCTGGCTAGTATTGTCTAGTCATAGAAGGCCTAATGGCCTGTGAGCTTTGTGTACTTAGAACTGAATGATGCCCCAACTGAGGGTCTCCTATGTGTAAAGGAAGCTAGAAAAGCGCTATCCCTAAGTGGCCCAGATTTATCCTATTGATGATTGGGGCAGTAACTTTGATGAGCAGAAGCACCCTTATCACTGTGCTAGATCTGAAAATTTAAAGCCCTAGATCAGTGAACCATCAACTGCAGTTGGGCAGATCTGAAAGCCCTAAGAAGCAGTCTCTTTAAATGAAATTGGAAGGATTTTTCACAGGGTTGACTATAGAAGCCTCTGGTGCCATATTATGAAACGGTCAGATTATTGTCAAGATGCATGAAAGCAATATGGCTATAAGTCTTTAATGGCTTTGACTATGGGAGAATAAAACTCCTTGCCAAGCTGGTGTCTTGGATGCCCTCATTTAAACTAGAAGTCTTCTCTCGAAAGAGAAACTGGGATTAAGAGGGAGAATATATCTGTATATGCCCATGAGCAGATACCATTGCTGAACGAAAGAAGATCCTCATGGCTTAGGGACATATGGCTTCAGAGGGGGAAATTCCAGAGGAAAACCAAGAAGCCATATAAATACTAGGGGTATCTAGCTGCCATGAGTACAATATGAGCCTAGATCATTTGAAGAAGCTGTAAAGTATCTAAATCTGCAAGGATACAAGGGTGATATATGGGATATGTTTCCTAGACCACAGATCAAAGCTGTTGTCATCTTGCTTCAAAATCAAGCATGGATCATTCATCAGATGGATGTAAAGACCACATTTCTGCATGATGCGATAAAGGAAGAGATGTATGTTGAGCAACCTCTGGGGTTCGAAGTCCAGGATAGGGACACCCATGTCTGCAGGTTGAAGAAAGCCGTCTATGGGCTGAAGCAAGCACCCAGAGCTTGGTACGAGAGGATAGATAGCTACTTGATGAAGCTGGGCTTCATTCGCAGTAATGCTGATCCGAACCTTTAATTCAAGGTTGTCCAAGGGAAGCCTCTCATTCTGGTGCTGTATGTGGACGACCTCTTCTTGATAGGTGCTGACCTTCTCATTCATCAGTGTAAGAGGGAGCTTGCTACTGAGTTCGAGATGAAGGACCTAGGACTGATGCCTAGGCCTGGAGGTCTAGCAGAGACCTGGCGAGATTTTCCTTTCTCAAGGAAAATACATTATGAAGCTTTCGGTATGGTGGACTGCAAGTCCGTGTCAACACCAATGGAACTCAACTTCAAGAAGTTGAGTGGCAGCGCTGTTGGGCTCGTGTTAGCAAATCCTACTAAGTGTCATCAACTCGTAGGGGCTCTGATGTTCTTAGTGAACACCCGTCTGGACGTATGTTGTGCAGTGAACACCTTGAGTCAACACATGGTTGATCATAACATTCACTGGGATTGGTGCCAAGAAACTCTTGAGATATCTCTGTGGTACGATAAACCATGGGCTGAGATACACTGCCGGGAGCGTGACACTCCTTGGATATATTGATGCCAATTGGGCTGGCAGTGTGGTGGATCGTAAGAGCACATCGGGATGCTGTTTCAATCTTGGTTCTGCTTTGATCTCATGGATGAGCAGGAAGCAGAAGTCGGCGGCTTTGAGCACCGCTGAGGCTGAATACAGTGCAGCAAGTATGGCCTGTTGTGAAGCAGTCTGGTTGCGAAAGCTCTTCAGTGAGCTGTTCGAGCATGTGCTAGATACCACGGTGATACTCTGTGATAATCAGAGTGGGATTCGCTTGACCGAGAATCCCCACGACCGATCCAAGCATATTGATATCAGGTACCATTTCATTCGGGATATGGTACAATGACGCGCCATAAGTTTCGATCATTTAGGAACTGATGAGTAGGTCGCGGATATTCTCACTAAGCCCCTGGGGAAGGTCAAGTTCCTAACCTTCCGTGAGAGACTTGGTATCGTGGAACGACCCTATGATGTGGGTCCCGTTGGACGATGAGCTTTGGGAGCTCTGGGGGGCTTTGGGGACAGCTTCTCGGAGCTATGAGCAACCACAAGGCTAGGCTTGCCAAACCTTGTTGGTGTGCTTGGACCCCACCGTTGTGATTATTGAGTTGGTTCACCTCTCATTATCCGTGCCCCGTATGCATCCTACCCATTGAGTTCAGGGCTCATGGGAAGTACCTCTCATTTGGCCAATGAGGTGGGAAAAGCTAGAGACTAGTAGCAAAGACTGATGGACGCATCAGAAATTGTCGTACTCTCTATCTAGGATGGCATGGTCCAACCACTTGATCTGGGATCAAGTCTTGTGAGGTCTCGGACCTCTGCCTGACTTCGGGTCAGATGAACCAACTTCGGGTTGGTTGGAGACTCTTTGTGAGTCCGATAGAGGTTTTGACCTCTGGGCTGAATCTGTCAGCCAGGAATGATGTCTTTGTGACTGACCCACTTCTGTTCTGAAATAAAGAGGCCAGCAAAGCAAGTTACGGCGGGATGACGCACGATGTTTGGATTGCACTTGTGGACAGAGTTCTCCCTAGTTGAGAGGGAGTGTTAAAATTGGACAACTAGGTCCAAACTCCGGGTTGTGCTGCTCAGATGACGATCCCAATATTTTTATTGGATTCCTCTTTCGAAGAGGTGTAAGATTGATCTAAAGATCATCTCGATCGGATGAGCAAAACATGTACTTTGAATTTATTCCACTTATGTGCTAGGTCGGCCTAGAATAAAATATAGACTTAAATGTCTTAAAGGACATGTCACACACCCCCAAAGATTCCTATATATTGGAGAGACTTAGAGTTCATTTGACACACATTGTTGTGGAGGAATTCTCTCTCTCTGGATAGCATTGGAGCTGTGATATATATGGACGGTTCTGTGTTTGGGTTGTTCTGGGTTATGTGTGACACGCTTGGCTGAATGACCTATTGGAGACTTTGCTGGTAGAAGCATCTTGCTGATCGCCGTAACGCCACAATCTATTATCTCTGTTTTGGCTTGTCTTCTATCGATCTATTAGTATGTTCTATCTTCTTCAGTATTGTGCCCTAATCTGAAATGGCATAGAACATATGCAGAATTTAACAACTGCATTCAGGGCAATCCTCACCATGAGTCCATCATCAAGAGTTGCCCCCATGGCAATTAGCTGGTCTCGGATAGTCTGCAATCTAAAGAGGAAAGGATCGATCTCCTCTCCCTTGTGCATCGGGAACAACCTCATCTGATTCTCAAGAAGCATCTTCCTTTGGACAGAGCTACCTTGATACAACGTGGTTAATGCCGTCCACACCTCGTTTGCCATCTTCTTCTCGGCAATATGCAGAACCATGTGATCTTTCACTCCATCCATGATCAAGCGTTTAGCCCGCACTCGATTTTCATTAAACTTCTTTTCAGCTCAGCCAGGACATTCTCGGCATGGTCTCTGATGCCATATTCATCAAGGATTGTCAGGATTCTGGCTTTCCAGATGGAAAATTTAGACACACTGTCTAACCTATCCTGATCTCTCAGTCCATATGGGGCCATCTTTGCTCAAACTGTCGAAGCAAGTGCTCTTCTCCCTTCTACCGCTTCTACACTCAACAAAAGACCAGATCTGGGTTTCTTGGCGATAGAAACCCTCTAGAGAATATGCCCCCTCTGACAAATGTTTTCCCTCCCAGAAATCCTTCACCAATTTTGTCGAATCAACCCTCTACGATCACTCCACTAGATCGAATGTCAAATTTCTTGGCTAGAAAATCTGCTGAGGAACTGTTTTCCCTTACTTTGTCAACCCAGCTAGGCACTGTTCTGCACCGGTAGAAACAATGCCCCACCAGCAACTTCGAAGATCAGAAAACGACACTTCAATCCACGACAACTGGCACAACGTCACTCCCTCTTGGACTGCGTCACATTCTTGGGCCCGCGTCAGCCTCTGCGTCAGCTCAACGTGAGCTTGACAGGCTCTGCGTAACCCCTTTAGGGCCTCTGTGCTGTCCCTTTGGTGCTGCGCTACCTCTTTCTGAATCTGTGCAACTTCAATCGCCTTCTTACAACAAAAAATCTTCAACCCTATGCTGATGGCTTCAACTTGATCTGCAATCGCTCTGATACAATGTGAGCATTTCTAAATATAGAAACCGTACTGCAGTATCTTGATTTACTTCTCCTACTTGTTTGATTTAATTAACAAGTTATTTTCTGAATATTTAGTAAAATATCAAAGCAATCACAACTGCAACCTACACATACATACATATCATTACTGATGCATAACACACACATGACAAAGGACACAATGTTTTTTGGACAATGTCCCTGGAAAAACCCAATTCGGGAAAATCGGTGCAAAAGCTCTTAGAGGGTTTGTTTATTAAGCAGAATATCTGAATACAATCAAGGGCACTAGTAATGTTTTCCCAATAGAGAATTTCACGGCAGAAGTACCTATCACTCAGAGACAAAAAATATCGCTGATTCAACCGAGGAAGCACTCCTATGAAATGCACTGAATACGAGCCCTTTCTGGCCCAATGGAACCCCAACACTGCTCCTCTAGCCTCTGTGTTGGTTTCTCTTGCCCAGCATAGCCACGACGTCACCTTGAATGCAGCCTCTGCGTTAGTCTGGTTGGGCTACGTCCCTCATGCTGGTCTCTTCGCTGTCCGGTATGGACCTGCCTCTCTGCCTTTGTATTCTCGGCCTCAGATTAGAATAATCCCTCACCGATCTGTCCCTCACAAGCACTGCAAGCTCACTCGAAAATTCTCAGCAGACCACGCCCCATAATTTCGACTTAGCTCAAGTGCTACTGCTTTGTGTATCTTCCAACTGACCCCATGCCTTCCTTTAATACTTTTCGTGTTGAGAAATCAACGGCCGTGATCTAATCTCTAATCAACAGCTAAGATTAGAAAATACTTGATCCATGTTACTTAGAACATTCTCGCTCACATGTTTAAATTAGTTCCCTTTAATTATTTTATTTCCCAAAGCTAGACTTAGGGTCTCCATTAAAATAATTAATTTATTGAATAACTTTCACACCGAGTGGAATTTCTCCAAACGATTTCTGGGTCTTTGAGATTTCATGTGTTCTAGCCCCTCCACAAAGTTTCGGAGCTAGAGCACATCCGATGCTACCCAAAATCTCAACAGTTGGAACCACTCTCAAACATCCCGAAACAATTAATGGTAATGTCGCTTTTACTTAAAGAATTTAACATTACCACTTATTACATACCATTAGTAGGGTCCTATGGTTGAATATTATGCCACCACACTAAAAAATTATCGGAATTGGACCTGAATCGGTGGAATTGGTCAGTTTGACTGGTTTGGGGGTCAAATTGGTCTAGTTTGAGGTATGGAACTGGAAATGGCCGGTTTGGTACCAATCGTCTAATTTTGTAATGGAACCGTCTGGTTCGGTATGGAACCGGAAATAGCCGGTTTGATATCGAATCGACTAGTTTTGTAATGGAACCGACTTGTTCAGTATGGAACTGGCTAGTTCCATACGTTTTGACCAAAGATGTTCCAAATGCAATTTATAAAAAAAAGAAAAACAATAATTTTTGAATGGGGTAGCCTAATATTCAAGCCTATGGCCCTAGTATTGCTATGCAATTCATGGTAATGTTAAATTATTAAAGTAAAAGGATGAAAATTTTCATCTTTTTACTTAATTTTTTAACATTACCATGACATGGCTTAGGATGTTTGAGAGTGGCTTCGACCTCATTGGATTTCATATGGAGAAAGTATAATTTTAGGTCTCACTCAAAATCCAGCGAACTTAACAGTTTTTTAGGATTTTAGGATTGGAAGGTTACAACATTTCCATTGGATTTTGTCATGTAGGAGGGTATGGAACTAGTATTTAATCAAGAGCACCAAGCCCTCTATGTACCTTGATGTTAGTGGCATTGGTTGTCGAATTCCTCTATCATGACCCTACTAAGAATGTACTCATCACTCAAACAAATTCTTGACTTGACATGCTATGTTTTTTCTATCTTATTTTAATGCTTACAAGGTGATATTGATGACAAAGATCCCAATATAGGAAATGATTTTGATAATATGTAGGTATTTGTTGTAGCATGAATTTTTTGGATGTTAGAGGCTATCTAGAGCTTGTTTGTTGATGTATTTTTAGTTTACAAAAGGATTGCACTGGATGCTATTTTGGTTATGTGCACCCTTACATTCTATATAAATGAGAACTTTTGCTTATTTGTGTATAAATGGTTTGGATTCATATGGATGCACTTGAATATATAGGTTTTTCTTTAAAATTTGAATATTTTGTGATTTTGATTGATCAATTTTTTGGTTAGGACTTTTTTACGATTCCGGTCTGGTTTCGACTGGTTCCCGATTCAGAGGGTTTTCCGATTCGATCACTGGTTCGGTTCCAATAACATTGGTTGGAATCACTCTTAAACATCCTAAAATAATTAATGGTAATGTCACTTTTACTAAATGAATTTAACATTATCATTAATTACATAGCATTACTAGGGTCCGATGGTTGAATATTATGCTGCCACACTCATAAATTATGTTTTTCTTTCTAAATTTGTGTTTCGAGCATCCTTAGTTGCGTTGTATGAAACCAACCAATTTTGTACCAAACCAGTCGGTTCAGTGAAAAAAGGTTGGTTCAGTACTCAGTTGGCTAGTCCCATACATAAACTAACTGGTTAGGTATCGAATTGGCCTTTTTTGGTTCTGTGCCACCAATCAGATTGATTAGGACCTGGAAACAACGAGATTGACTGGTTCAACTAGTTCCTGTCCAGTTATGGTATCAAATTGGTATTTTTTGGTTCTATGCCACCAGTCGAACTAGTTAGGACTTGAAAATGGCGGGATCGACTGGTCCAACTAGATCCTATCCAATTATGGTATTACTATGTGAAATTAGAAAATTCCAAGTTGATAATGTTCAAAATTGGTTGTCATTGATGTCAACCCAAGCCACAACCAAAAGAATCCCTGCTTTGATGAAGAAAATGACAGGGAAGATCTGTGTTTTTGCAAGCAATACCATCAACATTTGATTGTCTTCGTCGTGCTGATTCTAAAGGTACGTGGCACGCCACATACCTACTCACGGTTGAGGATTTATGTCTTGTCAAAATTGGAGCCCCATTATGTGGTCAAGATGCCCCAAAAAGAGATGCTAAAGCCAACTTGATGATTGGTTAAAATTGGAGAACCTTAAATATTTTGTATTGGTTATTGAGCTGTCCAAGTTAAATATGATGCTTTCATTATAAATCTGACCTCAAGTAAAGTTTCATGTCGGCTCCCTAAAAGTTTTTCCATTGGTGTTCAAGTCGGTTTTCAAAAAGGATTAAAATTATGGTGTAAATGTTAAGGTCGACTTCTTGCTTGATGGGCAAGTCGCCGCCGTATAGAAGCCCCCTCCTTCTCTATAAATAAGGCTCAAATTTCTCTAAAAAGTGTATCAATCAATCACGCACATATCTATCATTTCATCTGTTTTCAACAGGCTAGAGTAGTCATGCTAATTGGTTGCTTCGGCTGAGTTTTGTGAGGAAGTTTGAATCTTCGTGTCATCATTTCTGTGGGAGTTTCGTTCTTCGCTAGACAATGCCCTTCCTTTTGATGCAAAGCATTAATGCGTTATCTTTCTGCGAAGGTTCTTTCGTTGATTAGAGATTGTAGCAAGGAAGTTTGGACTCTGGAGACAAATCACAGGATACCTTCTGTCTATTCTGAGGTTGTTATAAGCCTCAGTTATGGCACTGTTTCGGGCTATCTAGCATTGTTCAAGAGCCCTAATCTCGGCCTCTCTGAGGTCCCATCAATGACACTTCTTCGCACTTGTTTTTGAAATGGATTAAGGGAAATCTAAGGCCTATTTTTGTGGCACCTTTTCAAAGATATTTGTGAGGGCTAATTTGCAGCAGGACTAAGGTTCTTCAAGGAAAAGCTTCTGAGGCTTTATCTGCACTGTTTTAGGGCTTTTCTAAGGCTGAATTGAGACCATTTCAAGAGGCCCAATCAAAGGCTTGTTTGATGATCATTTTTGCCAAATTTTTGAGGGGTTTTCTGAACTTAATCATCTCATCATCTTGTGGAGCTTTTGCTGAACAAATCTTTTCTCATAAGGCTCTTTTTTGAGACTGAGTTTTGCAAGTTGTTTCAAGGTCTCTAGTAGATTCTCAGTGCATGATATTGATTCCTTTTTGGAGAATAAACCAAACGTTGTATATGGTGCAAAACAACTTCAAGGGCTTGTTCAACAACAATCTAAAGTCTGTCTTGAAATCTAATTAGGGCACAAAAGAAGGGTTTGTCAGGCAAGTTCAAGGCCTGTTGCAATAGTGGTTGAGAGGTTTCCAGGATCATTCTTATGCTACAGATCCAGATCAGTTTTAATGATTGAAAGACTATCTCCAAGGCAATAATCAAGGTATGTAAATCATTTAGTTTATACTTGACATGCTTAAGTTGTTGTTGAGGCAAGAGTTGGATAGATCATAGAAGTCCTCAAGCAGTACACAAGTAGTTCCGAGACTTGACAAATTGATAAAGTTTGGAACACCATTGCATATCTGACATACTAACATTTTTGACAGGGCTAGTAACATGAGCCTATTACACAACTTGATGACTTGAGGAAGTACAAAGCCAAAACTGTTGTTAATTGTTCCATATTGATATCTAGGGTAGAGAGATTTTATCACTGACAAGCACTTGTTGATAAAACCTTATATTGTTGCATAAGCTTAACTGAGGTTGAGATCAAAGACATTGCTTCAGCTCTTATTGTCATAATCATTATATTGTTGATCAAGTATGATTGTGTCAATATTGATATGTGATTGATCTTTGTCAGGACCAAATTTTATGATGACATGTGGCTAAGCGAGAATTGACCAACTAGGGTTTGATGCATTGTTAAGCAGTAAGAGTATCTTGAATTGTGGCTAATCAACATATTGCTAGGGTTTGACAGAGACACATATTTGGAGCAAAATTGTTGAGAGAAGGTTTGTTTTGGCAAGAGTTATTGATGCACGATTTGTTAGAGAGAGTATAATGCTGAGTTGCTGAACTAAGTGAGCAAAGAGGGTTGGCATTACTGTTGATGACCATGTGCCAATATTGCAGATTGACGAAGCCACCAGGTTGTTTTGATGTTGTTTATATTGATATTTAACAAAGTTGGATATGGTCTGAAAATTGTGAAATGTGGTCCACTGTGGTGAATTGAAGGTCGAAGCCTTCAAGGAAAGTGGTGGCTTGCTGAGTAGGGTCACAGGGTGGTGTAAGGCGGAGATGGGAGTCTCCTTCAGGTTGGACCTTGAAAACACTTCAGGGTGGCAGGGTGGTGCTGTTGAGAAATCAATGTAAGCAGCTTAGGATTTGATTGCTCTTTCTTGATAATTACTTGTGAATTATGTTGGCTTCTTTTACTTCTTTATTAGATTATCTTTCATCTAGCAATTACCAAATTATGTGTGTATAAAGATCACAAAAACACAAGACACAAGATGTAGGCACTATGCCAGGGAAAAGCCCCTCTCTAGGGGAAAACCCAGTCAAAATTCTCTTCCTTCAATAGTTTTCTTTGAGACTCTTCACCCTAGACATAGACCAAACCTTTCCTCCGAACAAAGTCAGCCTTTCCAGATCTTCGACCCAATAGCAGCAACAACTTGTCCCCAACAACTTCGACTATGCAGCAACCTACGACCTCAGGTAGCAACTGGAAACAACACAAAAAGACTTCGATCTTCCAAAATAGGGCACGAAAGAGAGAGAGAGTAGCACCAAAACTTTGAATTTCTTCTTCTCTTTGACCTTGACCCAACTCACCCTCCTTTTGGCTTCCTTGACCCACTTCACACTTTTTCTGGCTTCCTTAGAGATATCGAACTTGCTTGAGATGAGATGCTCCAAATGAATTCGATCTCCTTCTATTGATAGGCTCCAGGTGAGGTTGAATTGGTCTCCTTTAGGCCGACTTGGTGTGGAGGTGACACAATTCATATTTGACTCAATAATAAACATTTTTGCATGATTCAAAAGCCCAAGAAGGGTCTCTTTAAATGCACAATGACTATTAACTCAATATTAATCCTAGGAGTCCACAATGGGGACTTTGACTAATATAATGATGAGCCAAGCATGAAACCCATGCTTTAATAAGTCATTGTTATAATAATAAAAATTCTTTTTTCTTTATTCTTTTGACAAGTACATTTTTTTTTTCTTCCAAGGAAAAAAGTGAACTTTGTATTAAGGAAATAAAAAGTTATAGAGCACATGCAACTAATCATTCAGTAAGAAAGAACTCCCCAGCGAACTCACAATCCAGTGAAAATACAACTAGTTCTAGAGGAAGCCACTGTCAGTAAGCACTAAGACATATACCCAAAAAATATATCAGGCCTCTCCAATAAAGGAGAAAAAACCCGCCAAGTATCATAGTCCAGATCAACGTTGCACGAAGTGGGGACGTTTTTTGGAAGCGGGGACGCGGAAGCGTCATTTCCAAAAAATCTAGGAAGCGAAGCGTCTCGGAAGCGTCTACTATATATATATATATATATTTATTTTTATTTTTTTGCATTTATATTAAAAAAATATCCAAAATACCAAATTAATTGTCGAAGATATGGAAGCATGGATATTTGTACATAAATCAAGATAGATATGACATCCATTGTACATTAATGATTAATTATTTGAGCATCAACCATTTAGATGCATCAACCATCTATAATCTAGATTCTTCTCCTCTTGTCTAGCCTTTGCCTCTACCTCGATTATCTAGGGACATTAGTCAAAACTGCCCAATTTTGATCAAACCCTAATGCAAGCCTTAAAATATGGTAGAAAGAACTTAACATGCTTGATCGATTATTTTGACTTGATTGAAATGTAATTTTTGCTAACGACATGACAAAGGAGTTCAACAATTAACACCACCAACACTAGGGTACATATAGGGCTTGGTGCTCTTGATTAAATGCTAATCACATACCCTCATACATGATATAATCTAATGACATGCCACCATACCATTGATCTTGAATTCCTGAAAACTGTTAAGTCTGCTGAATTTTGAATAGGATATGAAATTCTATTTTCTCCATATGAAGTCCGATCAAGCTGGAACCACTCTCAAACATCCTGAGTCATTTCATGGTAATGTTAAAAATTTAAGTAAAAGGATGAAAATGAAAAATAAATGAAAATGTCACTTTTACTTTAAGAATTTAACATTACCATGAGGGAGCATCTAAGAAACATCTAAGGAGGTAAACGAGAGCTTATATTTTTTTCATCCTATCCCTAACTCAGCACTAACTCACCTACTAACACAACCAAAGACAAATTTAAAAAAAAAAATCAAAAAAATCGTTTTTCTGACCTACATTAGTCGGATCCGTACGGTGTTGTACGGAACCGCTGGCGATCCGTACGGATCCGTACAGGAATTGTGGCGCTTCCGTTCGGCGATCCACCGTACGATCAGCGGATCCGCTGTACGGAAACGCGGATCCGAACGTACGGATCCAGATTTTCCAGGAATCGCAATTTTTTTTGCGAACCGCATTTCCGAAATTTGGATCCGCGGTTCGGGGTGCGGATCCCGTATGGATCTGTACGGGACGCGTTTCGGGGCTTGGAGTCGGCCCGGGGGGGGGGGGACGTTTCCTGCAACATTGGTCCAGATCAATATTGCAGTAATAAAACATAGTTGAAACAAATAGTTCAACAACATAGAACCATGTACGCCCCTTGGAGGAGGCCACCAATATAAATACATGTACAAAATCCCAAAAATATGTAAACAAGAGAAACTCTGTACAGTGTAAGTACCATAGTCCAAAACAAAAATAATAGAAGTAGAACCCCCGGATTTGAGAAAACATTTGCAGTTTATATAATGTAGGGTCTAGTGTCCTACACATGGACTTTACCGTCTTCAAAATCCATTATGTGCCAGCACTCCAAATCCTGTGGAAGGCCCTCCTAAGAAAGGAGGTCCGCTGTTGTGTTCCGTTCCCTGTAGATATGGCATAGATATAAAATCAAATGGCATCTTTAAAATGATAATTTCTTGAACGATAGGGATCAAAACATGATTCAGACATCTTTGAGTATTGTTGAACCAATTTATAACATTCTTGGAGTCCCCAAAAATTTGTACATTGACAATTCCCAGATCTATGAGCCAGCAAAGGAGCAGTTTTAAATAGAGTAATTCAGCAAAGTTATTTGTCCCAGGGCCTATACCCACAACAGCTCCTAAGAATCTGTTTCTGTTTATATGAATCACCAATCCAAAGCCACATCGGCTATAATTATCCGATGCCCCATCGAAGTACACCCAAGGTATATCCCAGTTAATTTGTTCAGTGGTGATAGTTCTGACAGTCCTGGAGATGTCATTTTTGTGAAGCAGATTAAGGATCGATACACATTCGGTTGCGATCGAGTTTGGGGATGAAACTGAGTCCTTAAAAATACCTATGTTCCTTGCAAGCCAAAGGCCCCAAGTGATGATTAGAGGAATATTCTTTTTGTTGATATCCGGAACCTCATTCCACCAGTATTGCCAAGCAGATTCAACTGAAGTACCATGCCAAATAGTCTTGATGCCTAAAACGAAGAGGGAGGCCTCCCAAACTTTTGAGGCAAAATCTCAAGAGAGAAAAATATGATTAATGGTCTCATCTGAGTCCTTGCACAAGACACACCTTCCAGGACCCTGTTTATTCCGTTTTACTAAGTTATCCCATGTTGGAGCTTTGTTCTTTAGCACACACCAGAAGAAAAGTCTAGCTTTTGCTAGGATTTTCAACTTCCACAACGTTTTATGCCACCACACCTGTTGACCTCTGCCCCTCCGGTTCATCAAAAAATTATAGCCAAATTTAGGAGCATATTTACAATTCGGAGCATGTACCCAACAAAGAGAATCCGACTTGTCATAAATCCTTACATTTATAAGTCTCAGCTCTTGTGTATAATTCCTCCACTCAATACCCCATTGAGGCTCCAACTGTATATCACCCTCCGTTTTCCATCCTTGAGTCCAAAAATAAGTTGTCTTTAGTTTTGCAATCTGAGACAAGTAATAAAGCCCTTTTGTATATAGGTGATCCAAGAGCCCCCGAGAGAGAGAAAATGTCTGATTGCAACCCACCCAAGGATCACTGCCCAAGACAACCTTCTCCCCGTTTCCAACTTGCCAGGCCAGACCATCTTCCACCAGTTTAAAAGAAAGAATGGTGGCTTTCCATATCACTGATACACTTGATGTTTCTTTCCTAGGATTGCGAATCCATTCCTCCTGTTAGTGCAAGGAGTCAGTCCTTGACTGCAAAAGGAATAAGCCTTACACATCATATTTCATTTCAAGTTTTTTTTTTTTTTTTTTAAAAGGTTTTGAAAAGGTTTGGAATGGTGGGATGGCTTCTCAAATGAGTTTGAAATGATTACTTATCCTTTAAGACTTTCATGCATTTGGCAAGCTATGGAAATTACAAATTGTATGGGTAAATGAGTAGTATAGGGAGTAGAGTGAAACAATGGAGGGGAGATGGAAAGCTGGTAGCTATTCTAGGAAATAGTCAGATCCTAAATCAGTCACATAGCTATAATTATGACTCTTTACACAAACTCTGTTTATGTAAAGTAAACAACACTCAGAAAGTAGATTGCATGCATAAAGTATTCCACAAATCCTTTATGGAATCTTCACTAACATGTTCTACAACATAAATATGATTTGCAGAAAACTGGAAGCAGATAATTTACTGTTAGATCCTCTAACAACTCTCACTCACACTTTACTAGCTGCTGCAATTTATAATCAGAAGGAATTAATACATAAGAGAAACCACACCATACATTAGATGTTCTTGAAACACAAAATCCTTCAGCCTAAATTTCAGAAAGGCTTTTCTTTATTATAATGAGGCTTCAGTAAGATCAACATCCAACCCCTTGAAATGGTATTTACAAATGATATATATAAGAAGAGAGACACTAACTCCACCTCTTCTAAAAAGAAGAAAACGTTAATCCTTCCATTACAAGGGTCACAATACATTAGAATCTTATCCCATTTAAATCTAACTGAAAGAACAACTGTAGAAGAAAGAAGAGAAGATTTTTGAACTGAATTCCTGAATGCCCTGTCTTGCTGCTTCTTTTTCTGCTATCTTATTTCTTCACATTCTTGGTTCTTAAATTGCCATGTCTTTTTATTAAATGCAACTTGCAATAATTGTTGATCTCTGAAATATCTGGAACCTTCAACTTTCCCCATGCTGACAAATGTCAAAGAACTTTACAAACTGGTGTTGTTTGAAGTTCCTGTAAAACCTGTAACTGCTTCTGAAATCTCGCCTTTGTCTTTGAAGACATGCAGATACAAATGGTGATGGTGGTGGGCGCGGGTTTGATTCAGGAATAGAATTATAAGCAGAAACTACAGTAGTGGGGAATGAAATGAAAGAGCGAGAAATATGGAGGTTTAACAGGTTATGGAGGCGTATTAGGATATAATGGCGGAAATTAATAAAAAAACAACCCTTTTCTTTACAATGGCGCAACCCATATATTTGATGGAAAACCCTTTGTAATGGTGGAAAACTCGAATGATAATGAAATGCTTAGATAAATAAACCTTTTGGATAGATTGGCGGAGGTTCATTTTATTAGCGGTGATATGATATAATACAAAGAAACCCATGACTTAGAGGTTCAATGAGAACTGTGCTAACATTGACTCCACAGGTGATAGAGCTCTCCCTGCGAGGCTCTAAGAATTTTTTGCAGTTTCATTGCCTTGTCATTGGGCTATGGAGTCATAAGCTAGATTTCAATCCTCTGCAACTTATTTTGACATGACTGAAATACGGAAATCAAACTGAAAAGAAATGCTTGAGTGGCGAGCTTATTCATCCTCCTACTTCTAATCAGCTGAAAACTTGCCTAATCAAGTATAACTTGATTTCCAATGCAACCATAAAATCATTTGACTAGTTGTTGTCGCACAGAATGTCTAGGCACCGCGACAACGACTTAGATTGGGGGTTGTCACCCTGATCCCCAATCTCTCTATTTAAGCTGTCTCCTTATAGCATACTAAGGGGGTAGACCCTATGGAAATGGAATGAAGGAGAACTAGTTGGGAACCAACTAGTTCGGGAGACACAATTAAACGACCAACTACTTGTAAAAGATCTAGCAAGATTAAAAGATTCAATTGAATTTGAAAGACTGATACCAGTGCCTTATGGAGTCAACTATCTTGCTAAGAATTTAGGACCAAGTACTTGATGAGAAGCCGCTGCTATGCAACTTAAAATGCAGAATGCAAGGAAAATGATTTGAAGGGGTGAGATAAAGCAAGTTTCGAAGACGAGAGGTGATGTCAAAAATCCTAAGGCACTTAGACTATAAATAATCTGATCTACCCACTAAGTACTTAAGCGAAAGTGCCAATTATGAAGATGCCAAAAGATTTACTCAATTAGAAGATATACAATTCGTCGCAGATCCACAATAATAAGATATCAATCACACTTACTTGAAAGATTTTTCCAAACATTAATATTCAATAAATATCCAAATTCAAGTAAATGAAACAAGAACCAATTAAACATTAAACAATTTTAATCGATGGAAAACGTTCAAAAACTCAGATGGCAATGATCATCAAATTTATCTGAAGCATAAGAAAATAATTAGCACTTAAATCTTAAAAATTATTCATCAAGATATACCATGAAATGTTGATGCAAATAAAACACTTCGTCCAACAATTTTATGGATTAAACGATATTCTAAAATAATACAAATCCAAAAATAAATTTAATTTTCTCTATAGTCGAACTTAGGATATTTAAAAATCAAATATGTCAACTACATGAACCATTCCACAATTAAAAATCTTGCCAAGCTTTGAAATTTAAATAGCCCAATGTTTGATTATAGAGAAAATTAAATTTATATTTGGATTTGCATTTTTTGAGAATATCGTTTAATCCATAAAATTGCTTTACGAAGTGTTTTATTTGCATCGACGTTTCATGGTATATCTTGATGAATAATTTTTAAAATCTAAGTGCTAATTATTTTCTTATGCTTCAGATGAATTTGATGATCATTGCCATTTGAGTTTTGGAACGGTTTCTATCATTTACTTGAATTTGGATATTTATTGAATATTAATGTTTGGAAAATTCTTTCAAGTAAGTGTGATTGATATCTTACTATTGTGGATCTGCGACGAATTGTATATCTTCTAATTGAGTAAATCTTTTGGCATCTTCATAATTGGCAGTCTAGCTTAAGTACTTAGTGGTTAGATAAGATTATTTATAGTCTAAGTGCTTGAGGCTTTTTGACATCACCTCTCATCTTAGATGTTTGCTTTATCTTGCCCTTTGAAATAATTTTCCTTGCATTCTGCATTTTAAGTTAACATTGCATAGCAGTAGTTTCTCATCAAATACTTGGTCCGAAATTCTTAGCAGGATAGTTGACTCCATAAGGCACTGATATCAGTCTTTCAAATTCAATTGAATCATTTAATCTTGCTAGATCTTTTACAAGTAGTTGGTCGTTTAACTGTGTCTCCCGAATTGGTTGGTTCCTAACTAGTTCTCCTTCATTCCATTTCCATAGGGTCTACCCTCCTTAGTCTGCTATAAGGAGACAACTTAAATAGAGAGATTGGGGATCAGGGTGACAGCCCCCGATTTGAGCCGTTGTCGCGGTGCCTAGACATTCTGTGCGACAACATTTTTTGGCGCCGTTGCCGGGGATAGAGTTTTTTTGTCCTTGGTCTTAACGACATTTTCTAATCTTCTAATCTTTTTTTTCCATTCATTAGCTCGTCACACGACCTAACATTTTCTGGTGTCATTTCATCTCTTCATCTTTTCATCACCTCATCTTTCGTCATCTCACTAATCCTTTCATCATTTGCACCTTTCGCACCTGGACATTTCGGTTGGCTTCTTGTTTGGGTGGCGACTCCACTTATTCATCTATTTACTCCAAGACAAGAATCCCCCCCTACTATCCATCTGCTTCTCTCGACTAATTTTTCAGTTTTAGAATTACATTCATGTTCAAGTGGCGACTCCAATTCTTTCATTTCTTACAAGAATTCCTGCTAAGAAGCTCGCTTCTTGTGGACCTCTTGACTATTCTTGAACAAGGATCTCTTTCTTTAACATCCACCTAGCTATTAAGCAGGTCATCATGGATGATACCCTTCACGACATGCCGGAAGAGGCCATTCGAAAAATGCCTGTATTCTCGGGTGGTGATTCAACCACTGCTCGAAATCATCTCTTAATGGTTACTCATATAATAAACAGATATTGTATTCCTTCACAATATAATGATGAAGATGTCAAGATACGTCTCTTTTGCTATTCCTTAAAAGGTGATGCTATCGATTGGGTTCGAAATTGTCTTGAGAGTATTTTTATTATTTACAACACATCATCAATGCTTTTAAAGATAAATATATAAAACAAAGTGGCTTGCCTTGTGCTCCCAGTGCTATGCAAAATAATGAAAGTGGTCTTGTAGAGAACTCAACTATCAACAGGATATTTCATGACAATTTTGAGGATGAATCCACTTGTACCACGACAACACAAATCCATGATAGCGGTGAAGTAGAAACAAGTTGTCAAATCAATGTTGACAACAATAAGCATCTTGTTAACGAATTGATTCAGATCGTTAAAGATATACAACTAAATCAAGCTCAGGTAATCAAGAATATGGAGGCCAACTAGGCTCAATTCATTAAGAATATGGATCTTAATCAAGAAAAATTAACAGCAGATCACGCCAAGGAAATCGGTTCTATGCAGAACAGGTCACTGGCCTTAGAAGAAAAACATATCGAGGAAATGACGATAATGGAATTTAATCACTCGAATCAAATGATTGCCATGGAAGAAATACATGATGAAAAAATGGCCATCATGGAATTTGATCACAACAATCAGTTAGCCACCATGCAAGAAAATCATAAGAAAGAGATAAACTATATGCAAAATTGCTTCATGGGCATGAAAGCGAAGAATGATAAAATTATAAGCGACATGGAAGTTGATCAAATATCTCTTCAGAATAGATTATTGGCCATAGAGAAAAAACAAGCAGCATGTGTAATAAATATGGAAGAAATGGATACCATCGAAAAAAGATTAGAGGTAATGGAAGTTAATCATTCTAATCAGATGTCCATTATTCAGAAACATATGATTGCGATGGAAGCAAAGCACACTCGAGAAATGAAAACTATGGAGGCAAATCATACCAATCTGCAAGACAGATTTGTGAAAACATAAATCAATCAAGCAAAATTAATAGTAATGCATGCCAGGAAGATGAGTTCCATACAAAAAAGGTTGGAAGAAATGGAAAATTTACATATAAAGAAGTTCCAACCCAAATTTGATAATGAAGATTCATCAACAAATCATAAGCCTTCTTGTCTGCTGAAGGAATTCCCATCTCATCACAGGGAGGTCACTTTTCCCATCAAGGAAAAATTAACTATGGTTACAAAGGACGTTAAGAAAGACCAAGCTTATGTGTTACCATTGACAGAGTATATTAAGAATAAGAATGGTCACACTCTAGGTTCTTTAGATATTTCGTACAAACATCTTCAAGATAAGGACAAGAAATCTATAGTGGTCTCAATGCTGACATCACAACCCACTAAGAAGAAGAGGAACAAGCAAAAAAGAAGTAAGTGGCTAGATGTGTCTGATGGCCGAGAGCAGCGCAATATTCGGATAAGACAGAGTCCTACAATATGTAGGATCAAGCATAGCACATCTGAGAAGCAACCCACAGACTTGCCTGAAAGCAGGCAAATGCTCAGTATGCACTATATTGAACACATCTAATGCCACAGGGCATCCTTTGTATTGTATCTCTAACCTTATCGGCAGAGTTTTTCTCTTCCAGCCTCACCCCAAAGCTAGGGTGGATTTTGTCATCAAGATATTAAGTGAGTCCTAGTGTTTTTTTATCGAGTCTTTGTAAAAGTAATCTGGGAATGATCTTAGCTAATTCGCTAGATTATTTTATTACATATTGCTGGGTCTACTAGATCATATATATTTTGAGTTGCAGAATTGGGTAGATTATTGAGGGTTTGTTACGAACGGGTGTTCCCTCTCATGGGTTTAATGTATTAATCAATCTTATAGAAAGAGGGTTGGAAAAATAATTAATCCCCTCATGAGTCAATTAATTAAATTTTCTGGCCAAATTAAATTAAAAATCCTAAGCCAGAAATTTAATTAATTTTATGTCCTAGGTCAAATTAAATTCTTTAAAGGAAAAATTCGTGGGTCTCTAAAAATAAAATTTTAAAGGTCCCAGGCCAAGGGAATCTTGAAAAATTTGAAATTTTTTGACCCTGGGGCCCTTGATAGTTAAGTCAAAGTCAATTTTTGAGGTAATTAACTCAAAATTATTATTTTAGAGTTAATTAAAAGAAAATTAATTGAAAAATTCGAAATACCTTAAAAAATAATAATTTCGACGGACGAGATTAAAAGATAATCAAATCCTTTTCGACGGTTGAGATTACTTTGACGGGGATCAAGTGAACTAGCCGTTGGAGATTTTACCTATAAATTAGAGGTCAGTGTCAGTCTGATTTTTCATCAGATCTTTTGATCGTGTACTTGCCCTTGAAGCTCTTTTTTACTACTTTTCCGGAATAATACAAACGAAGTCTTTGGGGTTTTATGTGATGGTCGTGTTCCTCTTCGAAATTTTATGGTAAACTTGTTCTTTATATTCTACTGATAATTATTTCAATGAATTGTTGATTAATGGCTCTTGTAGAGTAATCTATTGCACATGTATCTTGCTTAGGTTATTGGATTTAGGGTAAGAATATTAATTGGATTGAGTTAGCAGGTATTTCTGGCTCTTGAAAATTTTATTTTATTTTATTTTATTTCTCTATTGATTTAACAGTTTAACTTTAAGTGTGCAAAAATCTTTCGGATTTAGAATTGGGCATTTAGGGAAGTCCTCGGTTGGACCAGCTGACTCCCAAGGAAATAAGATCTGAAGAGCCCTTCGGATCTAATTCCCCGAGCTTATCTTAATTTCTATTTTTGCAGGGTTTTTCTAAGGTTTGTGCCTAAATAAAAAGTTTATCTTATTTTTTTATCGAATTTAAAGTTAGATCTTGCTAGTAAGAGCCTTAGATCTTCAGACTGGGAGTGAAGTCAGACTTACACTCCTCAGATCTGACAGATCTGCAACTCTTGTGCATAGATCTGTAGATGTACTATATAGATCTGTAACTTATTTGTATATATCTGTGACTTATTTGTATAGATATGTAATTTTTTGTGTAGATCTAAAGTTTTGTAACATAATTTTGAATTCTAACATTTGAGTTTTTAGGATTTTTTCTATTTTTGTACATATTGGGTATTGGGTTTTTCTCTTTTCACTTGTGCAGGAATAGATCTGAAAAATCAGCAAAGAAAATTTTTAGATCTGAGTCAGATCTAGACCCTGGAGGGCAAGATCTAAGCTCAATATTTGTTTGCTGGTGAGATCAAGTGGAAGAAGAGCTAGGTCTAGGCCCTTGAGGATGTTTAGGCTTTTGAGACTTTTTTTGCAGGATTTTGGTCTCCAAAATTTTAATTTTCAAGCAACAACATTATCCCAAAATTTCAACGATTTTTCAGTGGTGGGTTCTTCAAAGCCTTGGGCTAAGGGTTTGATCTCTAAACCCTTATTTTCTGCAAAATTTTATTACAGCAAGCAAATCACAAATAATTAGGCCCTAAAAACACATTTTGTATGGTCAAAGTTGTTTAGAATTGCAAAATCTTCATTTTCAGAGTTTTTGGCCACTTGGGCATCTTTAATTTTGCTTAGATCTGACTTTGAAGCTTGCTGGAAATTACTACATAACTGTGAAAATTCAGATCTGAACATTTCTAATGCATATCCTAAATAAGGTTTAAAAATTTGAATTTTCAATTTTTCGGCAAAACTTACTATTTTTAGACATTGTGGGGATCATCTTCAGTATTTTTTTTTTTTTCTAAGTTGGTTTAATCTATTAATATAGAACATAATGTACAGTGCAAGACTAGTCTCCGGGCTGCTAAGCTAACCAACGCCGGAGGTAGTTTGAGTCAAAAAAACAAAAATTAGACCGCCCCTATGGGGGAAACCGGCCTCATAGATGCCGCCCATGATTGGGAAACCAACATTGAGAGAGTTATATAAAAACCTGAGTTTACACAAATAGCTAGAATCATCACAGTAATTCCAGTTCCTGTTCCTACGCATGCAGTTAATCATTGCAAAAACCAAATAGAGGTAAGGAGACCTGACAACCAGTTAGCTGTCCGTGTGTGAGGGAGGAATTTCCTCCACAATTGGGCAGCTGTAATCGTCCTCGACACCTTCATCCTTTTCCTTGGAATGCTGGGCAGTATTCTCCGAGGAGGAAGTGGAGCTTGTATCCTGCTTCTGCTTGTCTCAGGGCGAAGAGCTATTGCCATTGCGGTCGCTGCTGGAGGTCTCCGAACCAGTTTTGACAGGGACGGCCGAAGATTTTCTGGAGTCCTGGGGAGGCTTGACAGAAATCATGGACTTCCTTTTGCGCTTGCTGGGGCCTGAGGCACTGCTATCATTATGCTCCTCCTGGAATACTACCGTGATGGTGGCAGTAATTCTGGGCTTGTCAATTGCGCTGCTGAAATGAAAATGGGCGACATTGCTAGCCGGAGGCTGAGAGCTGGAGACAGCATAGCTAGGAAGAGGTGGACGAGAGCCAATTCCTCTCCCACGACCACGACTACATCTCATGCGATGCCTTCGCGGCATGCTGGCAGAGTGGGAAGACAGAGAGACCTTATGCGAGGACAAAGAGGCAGAAAGGGAAGGCGAATGCGTGCGCAGAGTTGTGGGGGTGACTGTGAAGGCGAACCAATGGGCGTGAATGGGAGATAGGAAGGCGGAGGAGAGCGAGGGGAAGTGCGAGGTGAGCACGACAGTGGTGTGGCAGCAGAGGGAAAATGGAGGCATAAGTGAGCGCAAGGATCAGACTCTGGCAGGGCCACGGGAGGGCCGAATGCTGTGAAGTGAGCCGAATGCAGAGTTGCAAAGAAGGAGCTCGAGAAGGCAAACGAAGAAGTGTTGAATAAGGGCGGACGTGTCTCCATTGAATGCATAGAGCAAGTAGCAGCGGGGTGATGGCGGAACGTGCGAGCAGTGAATGCCCGACGTCGAAACCCAAGGGCCTTTAAGGCCTTGGTACCATTCTCAGAGGTGGGCAGGTGGCTTTGCTAGCTGTCTCTCCTAGGGCCAACCACTGTATTGCTGCCTTTAAACATCCGCATCCGGAAATCATCTTTAGTATTTTCAATTTGCTGATCTGTTATCAATTTATTGCCGTTATAAACTTATCAGTTTTAAAAATCACTGAATCAAACTCTCTTAAAGCTTTAAAATTGAAATTTTCAAGTTTTAATACATTTTTTGCTATTTATGGAAGTATTTGGCAGTTTTATCTTGCTGATCTGTCACTGTTTCACTACTGAAATAAAAATATCAGATTTGAATTTTCTCTTAATCAAGCCCTAAAAGTTGATTTTTTTCAAGTTCAATAATTTTTATTATTTTTAGTCATTTTGGGCATTGGTGCCGATATCGTTTGTTTGCTGATCTATGGTTTAAATTACTGCTACAATTAATACTTCAAATCTGAAAACTTGCTGAAGAATATATCTTAAGTTTGACTATAGGAGAAAAATAAGAACTTTTATTGGATTTGCATTATTTTGGAATATCGTTTAATCCATAAATTATTTGATGAAATGTTTATTTAACATCTAAATTTCATGGTATTTCTTAATGATTAATTATTGAGATTTAAGTGCTAATTACTTTCATATGCTTCAGTTGAGTTTGATGGGATTTTAAATGTTTGCTATCGATTAAAATCACTTATTGTTTAATTAACTTTTGTTTAATTTGCTTGAAATATTAGATGTTTGTTGAATATTAATGATTGGGAAATCATTTCAAGTAATTGTGATCGATATTTTTTAGAGCTCTATTGTGGATCTTTTAATTGAGTAAACTTTGGCATCTTCATAATTGACACTCTCGCTTAAGCACTTAGCGGTTAGATCAGATTATTTGTAATCTAAGTGCTTTAGGCTTTTAACATCACCTCTCATCTTCGAAGTTTGCTTCATTTCGCTCCTTCTTCAAATCATTTTCCTTGTATTCTGCATTCTAAGTTAGCATTGCATATAGGATAGTTATTCATCCAAGAAGTAGTTTCTCATCAAGTACTTGGTTGTAATTTGCTTAGCAAGATAGTTGACTCCATAAGGCACTGGTATCAATCATTCAAATTTAATCGAATCATTTAATCTTTCTAGATCTTTTACAAGTATTTGGTCATTTAACTGTGTCTCCCGAACTGGTTAGTTCCCAACCAGTTCTCCTTCATTCCTTTTCCTTAGGGTCTACCCCCCTTAGTCTGCTATAAGGAGACATCTTAAATAAAGAGATTGGGGATCAGGGTGACAACCCCCGATTTGAGCCGTTGTCGCGGTGCCTAGACATTTTGTGCGACAACACGCTGTAAGAGCACCTCATTACTGTGAGGGCACCAAGACCTCATCATCGTAAGAACATCGAGACCATATCACTATAAGTGCACCGATATCTGTGGTTATTGTAGTCACTCTAATAGTATCGAACTTTGAAATAGCACCAAAGTCAGTTTACTGTGATAACATCAAAGTCATCTCTGTGATCTATCCGAGCTCCTTCCTGTAAAACAACGAAACACTTATTCTGAAATCTTTGTCCGAACATCTCTCTGCAATTAGGCTGAGTTTCTGTGGTAGTCTAATGCGAAGACCTCATACTTGTATATATAGTGGTTTGTCCATAGAAATGAGTCGACATGTGTTCACGAATAGATGTGTCTCCATTTACGCTGACATGAGTTCACCTTATGGAAGCCGACTTGATGGAGATTCTTTTTGAGGCCGACATCAAGGAGACTTTGATGGAGGAGGAGTTCAACATGACAAGAAAGACTTTGACTCAATCCTAAAGCCTACAATGGAGGCTTGACCTATGAAAATTGACCCAAGCATGAAAACCATGCTTTTACAAGTCAATTAAAATGATAATGATTTTTTTTTGACAAATATATTACATTTGGATTCAAGTACAATTTATGAAGACCGAACCTAGTTACATTCTTAAACACGACACAAGCTTCAAACGTTATTGCGTGGGAGAATGCACAGAGCGGGGGATTGACAAAAGCGCTCAGGCCAACAAAAGCGATAGTGGATAGCTAAGATATGAAACACTCAGGCAAGAATTGTAGGCAGAGAGGATGAGATTTGACATAGCTACAGGCTAAACACTGAGTGGATGGTAGAAATGAGACAATAGACAACAAATTAAGATAGGTGTTAAACTCACTCCTGAAAATAGACAACAAATTAAGATAGGCGTGAGATCCATTTCTCATTCATATGATACACATTAATACAATTTATGTGACCCTTGGTTTCGTATTCTGAGAGGTCTCTTGGACTTTAATGACCATTGGCATTCACTTGAGGCTTTTCGCCGTCCTCTCAAGTGAATAGGCCAAATTCACATAACCCCAAAGGATTATGTTTCCAAATATTCTTCTGTTGTCTACTCTAATTTTTGTAGCTATAGGCAGTTGGTTACATCACTCTGGTATCATAGCAAGCATTATGGCACTTAGAGGAATCAACTTTGATTTTCTAATCTAGGTGTTTGTTATCCATCCAAGTGGGTGACCCCTAGGAGAAAACTTTTCTCCCATTCTGTTCAACTTGCTAGCCAACAACCTTATGTGATTTATAGATAGCCAGCCTCAAAGGCCCTACACCTATGCTTCGATTAGTGATTTCTGATATCTAGCCTACTTATCAAATGAATATGGGTCATCCATTGTAAGGTACATTAATCATGCTTGTCATCAAGTGCTTTCATTTAATGTTTAATAGCATAGTAGTGTGAATCACATGTTGAATTAGATGATTCCAGTTGTATTCGTGTCCTCATTCCTCATCTTGGTGGTTATCCCTTGATCCTAGTCCAACATGAGTTTCTTTGAGGCCTTTCTTTCCACTGTCTAAGAGGATCATGAATAGGGGCATTGATTGATGTTGTGTGGCCATGGTAATCCATACTTATCATTTTTCGTCTTTCCTTGGTTTCATGTCCCAAACTTTGGGTTAATTGTTATCTATCACCAATATTGGTTCTCTGATTTCCTCATTTTTGATTAGGTGCCTGGAAACTTTGCCCTTTGAGGTTGATGCGACAAAAGGAAGAGAAAAAGCATGAGTTATAAAGATAAAATGCAAAATATTTGCTGGTTAAAGAAAGTGCATGGACAAAAGCCTAGCCTGACCTCTACTCTCCTCATTAGCCCTCAACTAGTTCTTGGCTAATGCAAAACAACAAATCAAATAAAATAAAGTTTGATATCCCAACCTTGATGAGTGATAAATTGCCTCATCCGTAAGGGGTAACAAATGTATAATCAAAGCTTGTAACCAAAGCTATGCAAGAAAAAGAAAAATCATTAAAGAAAAGGCGTCCAAGAGGGGTGGTAAAAATAGGTTGAGGAAAGGGGTAACTTAGGTCCCACGATTGCTCCCTTTGGATTATAACGCTCTAGAATGACGATATTTCATAGTTGGTACATTGATGGTGGCATCCTCCATGAAGTAAACCCCCACCATACCACTATTTACTTGCACCTACTGTTTGATGGGTTTGCCTAGGAACTGTTCCTCCCCTTGAGGTTGGAAGCACCTAATAGGGCCTCTAGATAATCCTTTCATATCTAAGCATTGTAACTTGTTTACAAACCTAAGCTAGAAAGGCATTTGCAATGATATTTGTGTGAAGTACTTTTGTGCCTTTTGCGTTAAATATGGCGCATAATGATATTTGTATAATTTTTTACCTATGATGATGATTTGACTTGATTTTGAGGATATGTTTCCAATGTTGTGTCACAAGTACAGTAGTTATCCCTTGAGGGATTCACGGAGCATTCTCCAACACTTTATAGAGGACATCCAACTCCACTTGTTGATACTTTGGGGCATTGTAGCTAGGATGTTGACCACCCAGAGAAGTGTGCCGATGTTGGGCTTGATCCAACACTAATGATGACCCTCTCCTCTCCCTTAGAGCTCGAAACGCAACCCAAGAAAGCTAGAATGTTGCTAGGAAAGATGATGTGCCCTAGTGACCACAGGATGCCACCAGGTTGGCCTTGCACCTTCTTGATGGACATTGATCTGTTCTTGGACCATTGTATGGATGATGGCGACTTGAGAACCCTTTGGAAGCAATGGTTCACCTTTCTTGATGATGACATGATGCCCTAGCCTTATGATGTAATTGTAATGAGGCTTAGAGTGATGACATGGGCATGGCTCGTGGAGATGTCTTGACATGGAGGGTTGACTGTTTTCTTGACCATTGTACACCTTGTTGATGGAGAGATATATTTGAGTGAGGAGCACTCATGTGACTCATCTTTTGCACTTTGTTGATGGAGGTCTTCACTTTTGGATGATGATGTCACCTTTGGAGGCCTTTTTACTCACATGTGTGGGCTAAAAGAGGCTAATTATTATGTTTATCATTATGAGAGCTATCTTTTAGGTTGGCTTGTGACCTATTTAACTTGTAAACACTTAAAAAAGAATTATTTTAGAACTTTTAGTGTATTTTAGCCTAAATTTACTCGTTTTCCCTCATATAAATAGAGGGAAAACGAATTTTGGAGAATCATTGTCACATACACTCATTTCTTCTCTTGTAAAGGAGTGCACACTAGTTCTTCTCTATCTTGGACACGGTGGATCACTCAACTAGTGAATATTCTTGGGGAAGATAAAATTGCATTTATGGGATTTCTTTGGATTGATGAAGTGATGCTTTGGTGAATGGTACTAATATATTGTGAATATTTTTCTTTCATTTTGCTAAAGCTGTAAAATTATGGTTTTATGAAGTCTTCATGATATGTTATATCTTAATTGGCTCTAAAATTTCCATACAAGATTTGTCACCAAGTATCTAGAAATGAAAATTAGAATAACATTGCTTGACCTTAAATCTCCTTTTTGTAAAGGTCGTGTTGTCGCACAAAATGTCTAGGCACCGCGACAACGGCTCAGATCAGGGGCCGTCACCCTGATCCTCAATCTCTCTATTTAAGTTGTCTCCTTATAGCAGACTAAGGGGGGTAGACCTTATTGAAATGGAATGAAGGAGAACTTGTTGGGAACCAACCAGCTCGGGAGACAATTAAACAACCAAATACTTGTGAAAGATCTAGCAAGATTAAAGGATTCGATTGAATTTGAAAGACTAATACTAGTGCCTTATGGAGTCAACTATCCTGCTAAGGAAATTGCAACAAAGTACTTGATGAGAAACTGCTGCTATGCGTTGCAAAATGCAAGGAAAATGATTTGAAGGAGCGAGATGAAACAAACTTCGAAGATGTTAAAAGCCTAAAGCACTTACATTCCAAATAATCTGATCTAACCACTAAGTAGTTAAGCGAGAGTGCTAATTATGAAGATGGTAAAAGATATACAATTCATTGCAAATCCACAATAATTAGATATCAATCACACTTACTTGAAAGAATTTTCCAAACATTAATATTCAGTAAATATCCAAATTCAAGTAAATGAAACAAGACTTAATTACACATTTTAATTGATAAAAAACGTTCCCAAAACTCAAATGCCAATGGTCATCAAACCCAACTGAAGTATAAGAAAATAATTAGCATTTAAATCTCAATAATTAATCATCAATAAACACCATGAAATTTTAATGCTAAACAAACACTTTGTCAAACAATTTATGGATTAAAAGATATTCTTAAAATAATGCAAATCCAAAAATTTAATTTTCTCCTATAGACAAACTTGGGATATATTCTTCAGTAAGATTTCAGATCTGAAATATAAATTGCAGCAGTAATTTAAACCATAGATCAACAAACAAATGATATCGACACCAATGCCCAAAATGACTAAAAATAGTAAAAATTGTTGAACTTGAAGAAAAATCAATTTTTAGGGCTCGATTAAGAGAAATTTCAGATCTAATATTTTTATTTCAGCAGAAAACAGTGACAGATCAGTAAGATAAAACTACCAAAAGTAGCTGCCAAATACTTCCAGAAATCGCAAAAAATATCTTAAAACTTGAAAATTTCAATTGTAAGGCTTTAAGAGAGTTTGATTCAGTGATTTTCAGAACTGATAAGTTTATAACAATAGTAAATTGATAACAGATCGACAAACTAAAAATATTGAAAATGATCTCCACTATGTCTAAAAATAGTAAGTTTTGCCAAAAAACTTAAAATTCAGATTTTATGGACCTTATTTAGGATATGCATCATAAATGTTCAGATCTGATTTTTCATAGTTATGCAGTAATTTCCAACAAGTTTCAAAGTCAGATCTAAGCGAAATTAAAAATGTCCAAGTGGCCAAAAACTTTGAAAATAAAGATTTTACAATTTTAAACAACTTTGACTATATGAAATGTGTTTTTAGAGCTTAATTATTTATGATTTGCTTGTTGTAATAAAATTTTGCAGAAAATAAGGGTTTAGAGATCAATCATTTAGACCAAGGCTTTGAAGATCCCCCATTGAAAATTCTTGAAATTTTGGGATAATGTTGTCACTTAAAAAGTAGAATTTTTGAGACCAAAATTTTGCAAAAATAGCCTCAAAAGCCTATACGTCCTCAAGGGTCTAGATCTGGCTCAGATTTGAAGATTTCTTTGGTTGATTTTTCAGATCTATTCCTACAAACAAATATTGCCCTCCAGGGTCTAGATCTAGCTCAGATCTGAAGATTTCCTTGGCTAATTTTCAGATCTATTCCTGCAAACAAATATTTAGCCCAGATCTTGCCCTCCAAGGTCTAGATCTGGCTCAAATCTGAAGATTTCCTTGGATGATTTTTCAGATCTATTCCTGCAAACAAATATTCAACCCAGATCTTGCCCTCCAGGTTCTAGATCTGGCTCAGATATGAAGATTTCCTTGGATGATTTTTCAGATTTAATCCTGCACAAGTGAAAAGAGAAAAACTCAATATCCAATATGTAAAAAATAGAGAAAATCCTAAAAATCCAAATATTAGAATTCAAAATTATGTTACAAAACTTCAGATTTACACATGTAAATTACATATCTATCGAATATATTTACAGATCTATGCACAAGAGTTGCAGATCTGTCAGATCTGAGGAGCATAAGTATGACTTCGCTCTTAGATCTGAAGATCTAAGGCTCTTACTAACCAGATCTAACTTTAAATTCAATAAAAGTTAAGATAAATTTTGTAATTTAGGCACGAGCCCTAGAAAAACCCTGTAAAAAAAGAATTTAAGGTAAGCCAGGGGAATTAGATCTGGAGGGCTTTTCAAATCTTATTTCCTTGGGAGTCAGCTGGTCCAGCCGAGGACTTCCCCAAACGCCCAATTCTAAATCCGAAAGATTTCTGCACACTTAAAGTTAAACTGTTAAATCAATAGAGAAATAAGATAAAAAATAAAATTTTCAAGAGTTAGAGATAGCTGCTATCTCAATCCAATTAATATTCCTACCCTAAATCTAGTAACCTAAGCAAGATACCTATGCAATATATTACTCTACAAGAGCCATTAATCAACAATTCGTTAAAATAATCACCAACAAAATATAAAAAACAAGTTTACCATAAAATGCTGAAGAGGAACACCACCATCAAAATAAAATCCCAAAGACTTCGTTTGTATTATTAACAATATTACAGGAGAGCTTTAAGAGTAAGTACACGATCAAGAGATCGGATCAAATGATGGACAAAGACCTCTAATTTATAGATTAAAATCTCTAATGGCTAGTTCGCTTGATCCCCGTCAAAGTAATCTTGACCGTTGAAAATGATTTGATTGTCTTTTAATTTTGTCCGTCGAAATTATAATTTTTTGAAGAATTTCGAAATTTTCAATTAAGTCATTTTTAATTAATTCAAAAATAATATTTTTGAGTTAATTACCTCAAAAAATTTACATTGACTTAACTACCAAGGTCCAAGGGTCCAAAATTTCTCAAAATTTTCTATATTCTCTTGGCTCGGGCCTTTAAAAATTTATTTTTTAGGGACCCACGAATTTTGCCTTCGAAGAATTTAATTTGACCTAGGACATAAAATTAATTAAATTTTGGCTTAGGATTTTTAATTTAATTTGGCTAGAAAATTTAATTAATTGACTAATGAGGGGATTAATTAATTTTTCCAACCCTCTAATACTTTAGCAATGGTGTCTAACTGTGAGGGACCATGCACTAAAATATTTTACAACAAGATATTACAATTTGACACATGAAAAAGGGAAAACCCATTTGGAATAGACCCTCAAATAACTGTAGAAATTCCAGTTTTTCACCTAGGTTTTCAGTTTCTTCTTATTTCTCCATATAGTTAAATGCCCATTCCCATAGCCATACATTCAACAAGTTGAAAAAAATAAATATTTTCTGAAAACACAAATTCTGGAAATTTTTAAATGCTGGAAATTGCAGAAATAAAACTCAGCAAAATAAATTAGCCACACAGAAAATAGACACGCTGATTTTTGGTCAATGTGACCCTGGAAAAACTCCCTACAACTCTTGGGGAAAACCAGTTCGAAAGCTCCTTATTTCTGATAATTGCTTTTACAGTGAGACAAAATTTACAGCAAAAATTTCAGCAACTTAATAAATGTACTTATTTCGATTTCTGTGCTTCTACCCTGCCTTGGAAAACGTGCCGAACAGGAAAAACTCAAAACAGAAAATTTACAGCATTTATTACATCATTAAATGCTGAACTGACTTTCTCGAAATATGTGCCTAGCTGTATGACCGTATTGCTGTATGGAATACACAATAGTCTCTCTCCTCGATTTCCGTGCCCTTTTCTGCCTCGAAATCTATGTCAAAGCTGCTGTACAATTGCTGTATGGATTTCTCGAAATCTGTGCTACCAACTAACAGTGCCTCCTCAATTTTCGTGCCCAAAATTTGCCCAGAAATTGCGCTGAAGTTGCTGTACAGTTTTCCACGAAAACTGTGCCTCCTCCCTCGAAAAATGTGCCAACCTCATGCTGTACGGATTTCTGCCTTGGGAACCGTGCCTCTTTGCTGCTGTACGGATTTGCTGAAGTCTCTATCAGCTGCCCTCTTGCTCCTCACTGCTCAGAAATTTCTCCTTTGCTTTCTCTCCTCCTCTCTCAATTTGCTCATGAAAGAATGAATGACCTTTTCCCTCTTTTTTCTCTTTTAACCTGACCCTAAGTGACTTTTGGGGAATTCCTAAATCCAATGGCTGAGATAGCTTTAGATCTAGGGCTGAGATTAAATGCTCATTTAAATCTCACTTTCTATTTTTTAATTTACCCCACTTTAATAAAGACCCACTTAGTCATTTATTTCCAAAGTCACTTTTCTTTTCTAATTTCACATTGACTTTATTAAAGTCACTTTAAAATTAGACTTTAGTAACTTTATCACTTAAAGTCACTTTTAAATTAGATTTGACTTTATAACTTTATAAAATCACTTTAGGAGAAAAATTAAATTCTTTTGGACACTTTTCCCTAGGCCAAAGATCAAAGCCTTAGGGAACCACCTGTCCTCCGGTAATCAAATTTCAACACTCCCTCTTACCGAGGAAGGTGTTCCTCACCACACCCATCTTGTCTCTGAAGTAGACATGCTTGCCCCGTGGTAAGGCTTTGGTAAGAATATCTGCAACCTGCTCATCAGTGGGAATATACTCAAGCTTCACAGCTCATTTCTGAACATAGTCTCTGATGAAATGATATTTGATCCCGATATGCTTTGACCTGTCATGAAATACTGGATTCTCCGTGAGTTTAATGCAACTCTGATTATCACAGTAAATCACTGAAGGTCTCGACGGCTGACCAAATAAGCCAAACAACATTTTGCAGAGCCAGATGGCCTCACAACTAGCTACACTGGCTGCCATGTACTCTGCTTCCGGCTGAACCACGACACCACTGCCGAACCCAATCCAAAACAACACCCTGAAGTGCTCTTCCTATCAGAAGCACAACCTGCCCAATCAGAATCAGTGTAACTTGCCAATCTCACTCCATCTCCCTGCCTATAATCCAGACCATAGTCCATTGTGCTCTGCAAGTACCGCAAAATGTGTTTTGCAGCAACCCAGTGTACCCTCCTGGGCTCACACATGAACTGGCTCATTGTGTTGACTGCAAAACATATATCTGGTCTAGTGTTGACCAAATACATTAAGGAACCAATCAATTGTCTATACAAAGTGGGGTCCACCAACTCGGAATTTAAAGCGTGAAGCTTCTTCCAATTGGTGATCATTGGTGTCGACATGGGTCTACAATCCTCGATGTGGAATCTGCCAAGGATGTCCACAATATACTTCCCCTGCCCCAGGAAGAAATGCCCCTCCTCCTGCCACACCTTCAAACCCAAAAAGTAATGCATCAAGCCAATGTCCTTCATCTCAAACTCCGACGCAAGATCTCTCTTGCAGTGCTCTATGAGTCTCTTTGCACCCATAATGACCAAGTCATCCACATACAACACCAAAATGAGAGGCTCCTCACCTATCACAATAAAGTAGGTTCAAATCTGCCTCACTCTTTGTGAAACCCATCTCCTGCAAGTATGTATCTATCCTGGAGTACCAAGCTCTGAGAGCTTGCTTCAGGCCATAAAGGGCCTTTTTCAGTCTGCACACATGGGACTCCTTCCCATGCACCTCAAAGCCCTGTGGTTGCTCAATGTACACCTCCTCCTGTATGAAACCATTGAGAAATGCGGTCTTCACATCCATCTGGTGGATCTTCTAACCCATCTCTGCTGTTATCGATATGATGGAGCGTGTTGATCATATGGTTAACATTCACTGCTGTTCCCAGTTTCGAAGCCTCTCTGTTTGCGAAGAAGAATGCCCAGAAGGCCTTTTCCCTCTTATCTCATCCCTACTTAATCTCTGTTTCTTCACCTTTTTTCCCCTCTCTTAATTCCTCATTAATCCCTCATTAATCATCCAATTCCCCTTTTAAGCCTTCCAAAGACCTTTGTTTGGCTTAAAATCCCTTCATTCCCTTTACCGAATCCCTTTCCTGGCCTTAAAAAGCATTAAAAATAGGTCAAAATCCCACTTTTTAACATACGTAGGCTTAGCCCCTTTCGGCCAGCCCCCTTAACCACTTCCCCATATGACCCCAGCGCTAAGATCCGAGCGCTAGCCCGTAAGGCGCTTATCGCAATCGGAGAGATGGACGGAAGCGCATTCCTATGTTAAACAAAGAAAAGCTCCGATGCGATGACATTGTTCTATGAGTCTCGGGATTAATCTCCATCGTTGATTCCCATTCCGATCCGACGGTCACTGCACCGTTGCTCGATCGCTAATCGCAAATCATAAATCGAGCCACCTTCCGTTCCTCCCGATCTGCGATCCTCCGACGCAATCTCCGCCGTCGATCTTGACCCGGATCGGACGGCTGGCGCTTAATCGCACCATCGCCAATCGGAAGTCCTCAAAGTGTTACCCTGTCTCCCCCGATTGCGATATTGCGATTCGATCGTGATCGTCTGTTCAAATAAGATCTACGATCCATATCGCATCGCACTTCATCCATCCTGCTCCCATCGGACCTTCCAAAAAAGTTCATCTTTTAATCTCCGTCGTTGATCTCCTTCTGAGATCCAACGACTCACAGTCAATCGCCCTCCGCCCGCCGGGTCCCACCATCCAAAGGTCTCGATTTCATTTCATTTCGCCCCTTTCTCTTTGTATTTCGGCCAAAGCTAAACTTTCGTGTTTAACACTAAAGGCCCCTTTTCTCCGTTTAACCTTCCTACACGGTAAATCCTGACCGTTGATCATCACTGTTCCGCCACCGTTTCTCCAGGCCTCCACAGCAAATCTCCCGCCACCTTCCCTGGTTTTTATAATTGGTTTATTTTATTTGTGCAGGGATTACAAAGTGGAAAATTCACTCAGCCTTCACAATCATAGCCACTGTGATTCAATGCGCAGAGGTAATCTTTCAACAGCGGCAAAGTGTATCAGTAGCAAAGAGGATTAAAGGGGTTTAAGCCTGTTAGTGAATAGTTAACGCTTAACCCCGCGTTCAAAGGAAGAAAGCGCAGTTGAAAGACTAAAGAGCACACGTAACAGCCATATCAGTGTTTGAATATCTGCAGGACGTTTTTCTCCAGACAATACACCTTCCTGCAGAAGTCTCCATGCCCCCTCGAGCCCAAAAACAGTTAATTACACTGACATAAGCTTCTTAAAGACTGTCAGAACCAGCAGTTATGGAGTATGGAGGCCCGCTGACTTTCTATCCAATTCACCATTTCCAGAAGGCAGAACAGAGAGCTTTTCAACCAGAAAGGACTCCAGGGAAACATCAGAGATCAGATATCGACCTGACAAAGACCCCTCAGCCATACTATGAAGTAAATACAACAATGCAGTGCCATTAAGCAATATGGGCGTGGACGCTTCCTCCATTATTTCTTAATGAATCAATTTAATGTGCATCGTCCACTCCTGTTACTCGTTTTTCTCCTATAAGAACCCCCAAGAACAGATTGTATAGGGTTCCAGATTTTCAGAAAAATATGCGGTGATAGAATTTTGTATGCATTTTGTTGAACTTTAATATGAATGCAAAGAGCCCGTTGGGTTTCAGTGAGGAGGAGTTCCATCTTTAACGAGGATTCTGGTCTTTGTGCTTCACAGTCTGTAACTCTCCCCTATATGTGATAGTTTAATTGTTCATCTCGTTTTCATCCATTTCTCTGATATCATGTTCTGGAATGCGAGTGGCTCACTGGTTTCGGTATGAATTTATCCTAATTGATACTCATGCAAGAACCTGTCAAGCGCTTTAAATATGGCTCAGGCGTGATATATTGTTTCATTTTTCACTTCAACCATACTTCTGCTATATTAGCTTCTATGGGATGTTATTTTTAAAATGCTATTGTCATGTATGGATTCTTAATTTTGTAAGCCCATTACATGCTGATATTTGTTTCTGGATATCATCCCAATGACAGTTAGTATTATCTAAATCCTTCATACGCAGTAAGCACCTTCTGATTATTCATCTCTGTGAGGTATTTTAGAACCTAGCCCTCTTTACAGTAAGCTGCCTTTGAATTTTCTGATACATTTGTTTTAGAGTTTCACACCTTGCCTCTGCAATATTGCGTTTCCCGTGTCAAGTTTCTGAAAGTTTTGGTCCCATTCAAATTTAACCTTCCTATTACTAAAGATAGCATGAGAGCCTTTTCAGATAACTTCCCATGTTATACCATATGCTCCTTGCTGTATAAGATGTCCTAGGCACTGGTTTTTCACAACTCAAGGCTGTCTCTAGGGTTAACAACAGAGCGAATCGAAGTATATCGAGCCACGGGAGCGAAGGTCTCCTCATAATCAACTCCCTCTACCTGGGAGAACCCTCTAGCCACAAACCTTGCTTTGAATTTCTCAATGCTGCCATCTGCAGCATGCTTTACCTTGTAAAGCCATCTGGAAGTAACCACGGATTTGCCCTCAGGCCTCGACACCACATCCCAAACATCATTCTTCATGATAGAAGAATACTCCTCCTGCATGGCCTCTCTCTAGACCTGCTGTCTAGATGCCTCCTCATAGCTAGAAGGCTCAGAGTCATGGATGTTGGCAACCATTGCCATATAGCTACAGAACCTATCAGGTGGTCTGCTCTCTCTGACCGGCCTCTTAGGCCCAGCAACAGATGTGGCCTATCTCAAGGTATCCAGAAGCCACTTGGGCTTCCTCTTCCCTGAGCACACTTCTCCCACTGGAGAATGAAACTCCTCCTCCTCATCACCATGAGCCTGACTGTCTGTCTACTGTCCTCCTGCTTAAACCTGAACCTGTAGACGCTGAAGAACCGTGTGAACTGTCCATCAGTGGACTCCCTAGTGAACTGCTCTGCGGACTGCTTTGCATGCTGCCTGAAGCACCACCCCTCTAACTCTGTGATCCACTGCTCACTGACGGACTTGACACCGTAATCGATGTACCTTCGGATCCCCCTGATCCCTGCTCACTGGATCCCTGCGACTGACTCAGCTGCTCCTGAGGGTCTGGTTGATCCAGATACTCTAACTCTCGTGACCTCCTGAAAGCCTTGTCCTCCTCAAACTTCACATCTCGCCTGACAACAACTCTCCTCTGTGCGGGAATATAAATCCGAAAGGCTTTCGAGGTCTCACTGTAGCCCACAAAGATACCCTTCTCTGCGATGGGCTCTAGTTTGGTCCTCTTCTCCTTGGGTACGTAGGAGTATGCAATACACCCAAAGATACGAAGATGACCAACATCAGGCTTCTTCCTAGAAAAGCCTCCTCCAGAGTCACATGCCCCAAGGCACGATGCGGACTCCTGTTCTGCAAATATACAGCAGTGTTGCAGGCCTCTACCCACAAAAACAATGGTAACCCCTGATCATGTAGCATGGCTTTGGTAGCCCCTCTGATGGATCTGTTCTTCCTCTCCGCAACCCCGTTCTGCTGGGGGTTGTAAGGAACTGTGAACTCCCTCCTAATGCCTGCCTCCGCACAATAATCAACAAACTCTCCAAGGGTGTATTCACCTCCATTGTCCGACCTCAGGGACTTGATCTTCTGACCTGTCTGGGTCTCCACAAGAGCTTTGAACTCCTGAAACCACTTGAAGACCTCACTCTTGGTCTTCAAGAAATAAATCCAGGTTCTCCTGGAGTGATCATCAATGAATAATACATAATACTCATATCCACTCAAGGAAACATGAGACATCCGACCGCTCACATCGGAATGAATCAAATCAAGTATCCCAGTCGATCTGCTGTCACTACTGGGAAAAGGGGATTTGACAAACTTGCCTATCGCACATCCTCTGCATGTATCAAAGTGATTAGTACTGAAATCAGGTACACCTGTAGTGATCTCCCGCAATGTCCTCAAGGCTTCATGATACATGTGCCCCATCCTGCGGTGCCAAATCTTACACAGCTCTGAACTGCTAGCTCTGCTGCCGGTACTACTACTCAATCCCAAAAGGGGCTGAAATGCAAACTTGTTCACCTTTGCATAGCGTACACCAATCACTCTAGCTGAATCAGCTGGAGCGCCCCTGGGATATATCAACACCTGTCCTCTCTTGAACAATATCTCATACCCTCTGTCCTCCAATGCTGAGACGGATATGAGGTTCTTCCTCATCCCTGACACATAGAACATCTGACACCTTCAAGGGAGGTTTGGGTTCCCTGTTAAATGTCAATGTCCCCACACCGACTGCTCTAACAACGTTGTCATCTCTGAGTACTACCTCTATATTAGTGCCACTCTCTGAAAGCTCTGAGAAGTACTCACGGAATCCTATCATATGACGTGAAGCCCCACTGTCAACATACCAGATACCTGAAGATGCTCCGCTAGTGGAGGGAAATGCACACTCCCTCTCAACCTCCGTGGCAGGTGATCCTGCACTAGTGGACTCACAAGCAATGAACCCAAACTCCTGGTCAAAGCTATCCATAAAGTCCTCTATCTCTGCTGATGCTACCATGCTCTGGTTCTTCCCCTTCTTCTTCTTCTACGGACACACAACTGCATAGTGTCCTATCTTCTGACAATTCCAACACTTCACCTTGGAATAGTCCTTCTGCGTGTTCCCCTGTTTACCTTTACCTTTGCCTTTGCCCCCACCACTACTTGTGGAAGCTTGCTTCTTTCCCTTGCCTTTCTTGCCTCCTGCCAACAGTTCTACATCCTCATCCTGCTCAACTGGTTTGGCTGCCCCAAGCTGGCTCTTTCTGTATGCAATCATCCTAGAACCTCTCCCAAGTGGGAAGGGTCTCATGTGCACAAACCCCATCAGCAAAGTTCAACCATGAACTGGGAAGCCCATTCACTGCAATCCGCACTAACTCAGTGGGTGGAATGACCTCTCCAACTGCTGCCAATGCATCTCTCACATTAGTAACCTTTGTGAGATATCCAACTGCACTATCAGTCTTACCCATCTTAATGGTCTTCAGCTTCTCCCTTAGGACCATTTTCTTGTTCTCATTGGTACTCTGGTAGAGATTGGTCAATGCTGTCCACATCTCATGAGCATATTTCTTTCTTCTCACATGAGGAATGCAATGGTCTTTGATTCCATCTAGAATCAATCTCTTACCCTTGTTATTCTTTTTATTAAAGGCTACCAACTGAACAACATCAGTAGGCACATTAACAGGGTTCTGTGCGGTATGCACCATGATATCCCAGACTTCTCCCTACTCAAAGATACTTTGCATTCTCTCCTTCCAAACACTGTAGTTGCTATGCCCATCCAACCTATCCTCCACCCTCAAGCCCAAAGACATGCTTGCTATCCTAAATAAGTCGAAAATAACACCGCTGTAGTAAAGATAAAATTTTTGTGTGAAAATCAGCTCGCTGTAATTTTTGAGTGAAAAATCAGCTTGCTGTAATTTTTCCTTCTTGCTGTCCCAAACTGCCTTTTCAGCAAAATACCTCTGATACCATGTAGAAATTTCAGTTTCCCACCTCGGTTTTCAGTTTCTCCTTATTTCTCCATATAGTTAAATGCCCATTCCCATAGCCATACATTCAACAAGCTGAAAAAATAAATATTTTCTGAAAACACAAATTCTGGAAATTTTCAAACTCTGGAAATTGAAGAAATAAAACTCAACAAAATAAATCAGCCACACACAGAAAATAGACACGTTGATTTTTGGTCAATGTGACCCTGGAAAAATGCCCTACAACTCTTGGGGAAAACCAGTTCGAAAGCTCCTTCTTATTTCTGATAAATGCTTTTACAGTGAGAGAATTTACAACAAAAATTCCAACAACTTAATAATGTACTTATCTTGATTTCCGTGCTTCTACCCTGCCTTGGAAAACGTGCCAAACAGGGAAAACTTAAAACAAAAAATTTATAGCATTTATTACAACATTAAATGCTGAACCGACTTTCTTGAAATATGTGCCCAGCTGTACGGAATACATAGCAGTCTCTCTCCTCGATTTTCGTGCCCTTTTATGCCTCAAATTCTGTGTCGAAGCTGCTGTACGGCTTTCTCGAAATTTGTGCCACCAACCAGCAGTCTCTCTCCTCGATTTTCGTGCCCAAAATATGCCCAGTAATTGTGCTGAAGCTGCTGTACAGTTTTCTTCGAAAACTGTGCCTCCTCCCTAAAAAAATGTGCCAACCTCCCGTTGTACGGAGTTATGCCTTGGGAACCGTGCCTCTTTGCTACTGTACGGATTTGCTGAAGTCTCTATCAGCAGCCCTCCTTCTCCTCACTGCTCAGAAATTTCTCCTTTGCTTTCTCTCCTCCTCTCTCAATCTGCTCATGAAAGAATGAATGACCTTTTCCTTCGTTTTCCTCTTTTAACCTAACCCTAAGTGACTTTTGGAGAATTTCTAAATCCAATGGCTGAGATAGCTTTAGATCTAGGGCTGAGATTAAATGCTCATTTAAATCTCACTTTGTATTTTTTAATTCAACCCACTTGAATAAAGACCCACTTAGTCATTTATTTCCAAAGTCACTTTTCCTTTCTAATTTCACATTGACTTTATTAAAGTCATTTTAAAATTAGAGTTTAGTAATTTTATCACTTAAAGTCACTTTTAAATTAGATTTGACTTTATAACTTTATAAAATAACTTTAGAAGAAAAATTAAATTCTTTTGGACACTTTTCCCTAGGCCAAAGATCAAAGCCTTAGGGAACCACCTGTCCTCTGGTAATCAAATTTCAACAATAACTACCTAATTTTGCGATTCAAAACATGATCTAGTAGACCAAGTAATTTGTAATAAAATAATCTAGCCAATTAGCTAGGATTATTCCCAAGCTACTTTTACAAAGACTCGATAGAAAAGACTAGGATTCACTTAGCATCTTGACGACAAATTCCTACCTAGCTTTGGGGTGAGATTGGAGGGAAAAACTCTGCCGATCACTTTTGTTAAGAAACACAAATGAATTAGTGAGAGAAAAAACCTCCTAGGATAGAAATCGTCACCAAAATACTAGGCTTACCTAGGTTGTTACATACATGATGGTCTTACTTAGATCATTTACATCATAAACATGTAGAATGGGTTTACATCGTTTACAAAACTGTCGACTGATGATGAAATCTGAATGGCGTGAACACCTCGAACATGATAAATCCCATTAAAAAACATGTATTAAATTGAAAAGGAAAATTATCATTTTTATGCATTTCCAGCCATAATTCTAAGGTTTCCTAGTTGTTTTATCCTTATTAAGCCATTGAAGAATTTGTTTTAGTCTTTTTCTTGTTTACTGATTTAATATCCTTTCATATTTTATTGTCTATCATCATTTATAGACTATTTTTATTGTTTTTGTCATAAATTTTGCATGTTGTAAAGTGTCTTTATCTAAAACCCTAATTTATAACAACATTTGTTTAATTAATGCTAGCATGTGTTTGGAATCGATTTGAGCATCTCCATGACTTCTCTTAGCTCTTCAGACTTAGCCATAGGTTCTTTGAACTCGCTACCTTATTTTCACCTAAGGCCCTACCTAATTGAATATATTTCTTGGGTGTCTAATTAATAGGTTCCTAGGAGGGTATTTAGCCTAGGATTCCTTGGGTTACTTATTCTTCAAGGCCCATTGGGGAACATTGCCTTGTGGGGATAATATCCAATCACAAAACAATAGTGGAACAACCGCGAAGTTGATAGTGGTGGTTGATCTCATTGTTTCCCTAGACATAAAATGCCTAGTGCAAAGTAAACAAAGTAGGCTTTGCACTAGGTTGTTAGATTTTGCGATAATAGTGTCCACAAGGATGGCTATTTTGTAGCCTATTAGCTTTCTTACTCTATAAACGAAAGACAAGGGTAAGGTGCTCATCAATTCAATTTTGAGTGAGCTACTATACTACAAATACTAGTAACAACAATAGAATATGTAGTTGCTTACATGAGCTTGTTATCATTGCAAACATTGTGGCATTTAAAGGAATCAACTTTGCTTTTCTTTAATCTGGGTGCTCACAGGGATGCGTTATGTTGTAACCTATCAACCTTCTTAGTTTGTAAAGGAAATTCCGTGGCAAGGTGTTCATCAATTCAATTTTGAGCAATCTACTATATTATTTCTTTGAGTTAGTAGAGAAACAAAGGTGTGCTTTTGAGTGCTATAGATTCTACTGTTGCTGCTAATATTCTTAGTTTGTTTGTTTGTCTATAGATCTAGCATAGATGTTAGCTTTGATGTGAGTTACTTCTTTTTAGTGTTTTAGGTTGCAAGTTTACATACCACGTATTGAAATTTAACATAGCATCAAAGTTGTGTTTTTGGGATCCTCCATGAATTTATGCATGGATAAGTCGTCTGTTTGTGAGAGGGAGTTGTTGGAGGTGTTACTTGTTTGTCAACATGGGTACATATTTTTTCAAGTGCAACATTCACCACCCTTGTAAGCCTAAGGTCACAAGTCAGAAGCCATGTAAAAACCAAGTGAGGCCCTGTATTAGGTATCCTAGACTTGTGTCTTATCAGTTTGAGTTTGTATTCAATTATTTGGTTGAACCATGCCGTGTCCCATGAAAGTGTCACCTAGGTCACTTTCATCCCTAACCAAATTTGAGGACTTTAGGTGGACTCTCTTGAGGACTCATGGGTTTATTGGACCCTGAGCTTGTAGAGGTGATCATTTGTGTATAGGCCAGTCTAGCGTGTGTCAAGGTGCACTCATGTCATACCGCATGGTTAGAGTCTGAGTTTGTATGTGACCTTGACCTTGGTGCAAGATTCCTCATGACAACTCTCAGACCGTAGCAGTCTATTTTGATAACATTCACGTTTCTCGAGGTAGTTCATGATTCCCGATACAAAGTGGTCCCGTCTGTTGGAAAATGTAACTAGGTTTGGTCTTCATATTGACTATGTATTTATGTATTTATGTAATGAAGAAGACAAAGATAATAAAATATATTTTTGTTAAGCTTGCTTCATGGGTTTCATGAGCAAAGAATTTTATTATAGGTTAAAAGACTTCTTCTTGATGTCTTTTAGGGATTCGTCATCTTGTCATAAATAGAGTCATGTATATGAAGTAAAGTCAATGATGGTATGCCTCAATACCTTGTCAAATAAGCTTGAAGACATGGCTCAAGAATGGTGATAATACTTGATGTAAACACTCTTGAAAGACAACCTACAATCGTTGGAAGAACTCCTCTACAAGTCGGCCTATAAACAACAAGCAAAGTCGGCTCATGAACCGTCACATCTCTTCATGGTCAGGTGAGCTTATTATAGGGCCCGACCACTATAAATAGTCCACTGTGCTGCACAGAACAGAGATGGAACAGAACTCGACGACTCTGAGATTTTCAAAGAAAATCTCAGTGACAAGTTTGTGGTAGATTAAGGAATAGTTATGTGAGTTAATGCGAAGGTAAGGACAGAAATAAAAGTGCGGAATTAGGAGGTGGAACAACGAAGCATTCAAGGGTGAATCTATAATTTAATGCGAGTTCAGGGCTGCAGAGAAGTACGAAGTTAATTGGACATATTATGAAGTAAGATATACACCACAACAAGGAAAGGAAGGCACTGTTTCGGGTCACTGTCTCATAGTGAAGAAAATGATATAGTCTCGGATAATTGTCTTAGATTATATCTCTGTTTTGGATACTAAGGAGGTGCATAATACTGTTCACAAGTACAACAAGTTTATAAGGTAAGTCAAGATGTTCTAGAATAAAGAAAGAATGAAGAATACATTTAGAGACCGAGCTCTTTAGTCCAGGGGCATAACGGTGTAGGACGGTGTAGAAAAGAAGGATCAACTTAAGTAGTCAATAAAGAAGCAGTGACAAGGTCTTGGAGGCATACAAGTGTCAAGGGTTTGTGTCATGGTCATGGTACTTGTCATCTGAAAGTCTATACGAAGAATTTCTTGTGGGTTTTCCTCTCTAAGAGGGAGAGGTTTTGGCCCTGGCTCAAAGAGCCTAAATTTTTGTCTCTTGTGTTTTGGTAATTTACTTGATGAAAGACATAATAAGCTAAGAAGAGAAGACATAAGTAAAATAAGTAACCTCACAAGTAATTATCAAGAAGAGAATTTGAATTAAACATAGCTCTACCTAATTTTTCAACATGGTATCAGAGCTAAGGTGCTGAAGCCAAGGGCTACTTGATAAGGAGAGACTCAAGGAAGCAAGAATCAAAGTCTACATTGAAAAGTCAAATCAATTTGCAAGGAATATTCTTAAGTTATCTCAAGAAAACCTTCAATGTCATTCAAAGGATTCAATTATCAAGGAGATAATGTTTGCCATCAAAGATTTATGACATTGAAGACATTGTTGGAAGACACATCATCAAGCGCCATCCAACAATATCCATCACCTTTGAAGACATCATCATTCTGAAGACATCCTTTATCCTCAAGGATCCAAGGTCATCTACATTGGAGAATTCAATCTAAGAGGGAGTTCCTACCATCATCTTCATCATCATCATCAAGGAAGCTGATAGAAGGAGGAAGTCACTCTACTCAAGTAAGTATCTCTAAGACCTCATCTAAATCTGGCAAAATGACTTATTGCAAAGAGAGAAACAAATTGGTTGGGTCATCAAACTTTAGTGCATGGAAGAAGAGGACAGATTTGAATCTAATTGAACATGAAGTCATGGGCTACATTAAAGGATCCACAATTCAACCTTCAAAAGAAGACCTTCAAGCTTGTACCAAATACATGAAGGTAGACATAAGAGCCCGAAGGATTCTTATAGAATCCAAAAAGGACTCTCTCATTCCCTATGTGTCAAATCTAGAATCCTCAAAAGAAATATATGATAAATTGGTGGAGCTATTGTCAGAAAGTTCTGCAGGGGAAATAATGTCCCTGAGACAAAAATTATACAAGTTGAAATTGTCAAGAGAGGAAGGATTAATTCCATATTTTATGGAGATTTTCACAATACGAGATCAACTGCAAAAATTGGGAGAAGTAATGTCTAATGGAAAAATACTCACTATGGTACAAAATGCTCTACCTAAAGAATGGGGAAGTTTCACTTCAAGCATCGATGGGAAAAAAGAAGCAATGCTATTCCAGGATCTATGTAAGATAGAAGAAACAAGATTGAAAGCCAAAGCTAATACAGGATCAAGTAAAGGGAATCAAACCTTTGCAGCCATGTCCAGGAAGAAATGAAGATTCGGTAAATTTGGTCCTTCGAATAAAAGAAGAAATATGGACAAGATACAATGCTTTGGATGTAATGAACTTGGGCATTATAAAAGGGATTGTCCTAAATTTGAAAGGGACAAGAGGAAAAAGGAAGAAGCTCATGTCACAGAAGAAAGGGAAGAACCTGATGCAAATAAATCTAAGAAAGAAGAAGCGAAATATCTCTACTATGATTGAGATCATCTTCCTCTTTAAGTGTTTTATGTCGGTTGTAAAATAGTATGTTAGGAAGCATTGTACATTAATAGCATCTTGATAAAAGCATGGAAGGAGCACTTGTCATAGGAAGATGTCCGCAATACAACTATGAAAGAAGTAGCTCCTGGAAACCTCACTGATAACAACATTGATGGAAGGGAATCATTGAGATCAAGGGTCATCATTCAATAATCAATATGGAAACATAATTCTGGGATTAGGATATGATGACATATTGATGAAGCGGGTCAAGGGAATGAAGTTCTTCATTCTAAATAAATTGCTGTAGGATGACTCAAAAAGAAAAAGATGAGGTTCATATATTTATATGCTAACACTGGATGCTATGGAGTCATGTCTTATGGTTGCAGGTGATGGACTTCTACCTCTAGAAGTATGATCAGAAAAAGGAGGATCTCTTCTGTTACATAAGTTATCACTAACATATGAAATCAACATAATATGTCCTTATATAGAATATGAAGTGGTTATATACAAACAAGGAACTGGATACTGGAAGTTCCTGGGAATGAAGCTGTGTGGAGAAAGAAAGGAAGAGATAATGAAGTGCAACCAAGTCAAGAGGCGGTTATCATCCAGAAGCCAAGAAGATGTGACTAGGAGATCTCCTGGGAAGATATGAAGACTCTGATAGAAGTCTGGTAAAGAAGAAGACCCTTGACAATACATATCTTTAGGAGTTGTGTTAATCTGAATAAAGGATGGAGATGGCTACAGGAAGATGTCATGGTGAAAGATCATCACCGAGGTAACTTTTGATTTAAAAGTTCTTATGTATATGTTTATCTAAATATGTTTATACAGGGCTGCCAACCATTTGGAAGGACGTAAGATCCTTGGAAGATGGTTCGAAGGAAAGTAGCATGGCATAAAGGTGAATTAGATGAGAAAGACTGATGAATCACTTTCTGCTAGATGATATGACTGAAAGTGATGGATGATCTGTGCCCTATGAAGAGATCCCAAAGATGAAGACTCCTCAACTACGAAGAAATTCATGACATTGAAGGGAGGAGTTCTTCATGAGCAGCTGGGTGTTTTCATCATTGCTGCTGTAGGTCCTTGGTTAAGAGGGAGCCTGGTACTGAGTTTCTTACTTGGAATAAACTTGAAGTATGTCCTTCCTGAATTACAAGGAAGTGACGGATATGATTTTCCAAATTCATGTGTCATGCACTAGACCAGGACTAACAACCGCAAGTCTTAGTGAAGGCCATGAGGAGAGAATGGATAGACACATCATTCTGGTCTTCACCTGGGAAGACAGAATGGAGGATTGGGTAATCATCTGGCATTCGATACTCTTTGAGGATGTATTAGGGCATCCAAGATAAGAGTAGTCGTGGAAGGACCAATATTCTTTGAGGACTGGGAATCCAAGATAAGAATAGTCCTGGTGGACATATCCTGAGTGAACCCGGGTGGGATATGATCCAAGAGAGACAATGATGTAGGTGTCTATTCATCATTGGTCTCGCCAGCATTGAAGTTCAAGATCTCGTAGAGAGATGGAGCTATTAGTCAAGGCCTTGCACTAGAACAATGTTGGTTGATATGATGCTATACAAATGCGATTACCAATATGATTCTTCTCATGAGATTCTTCAGATTGAAAGTGACCATGTACCATTATGAATACCTTCCTAGTTAAGAGGGAGTGTTGGAAAGTGTAACTAGGTTCGGTCTTCATATTGACTATGTAATTATGTATTTATGTAATGAAGAAGACAAAGATAATAAAATATATTTTTGTTATGCTTGCTTCGTGGGTTTCATGAGCAAATAATTTTATTATAGGTCAAAAGACTTCTTCTTGATGTATTTTAGGGATTTGTCATCTTGTCATAAATAGAGTCATGTATATGAAGTAAAGTCAATGATGGTATGCCTCAAGACCTTTTCAAATAAGCTTGAAGACATGGCTCAAGAATGGTGATAATACTTGATGTAAACACTCTTGAAAGGCAACCTACAATTCGCTGGAAGAACTCCTCTACAAGTCGGCCTATAAACAACAAGCAAAGTCGGCTCATGAACTGTCACATTTCTTCATGGTCAGGTCGGCTTATTATAGGGCCTAACCACTATAAATAGTCAACTGTGCTGCGCAGAACAGAGATGGAACAAAACTCGACGACTCTGAGATTTTCGGACAAAATCTCAATGACAAGTTTGTGGTAGATTAAGGAATAGTTCTGTGAGTTAATGCGAAGCTAAGGGCATAAATAAAAGTGTGGAATTAGGAGGTGGAACAATGAAGCATTCAAGGGTGAATCTGTAATATAATGCGAGTTCATGACTGCAGAGAAGTACGAAGTTAATTGGACATATTATGAAGTAAGATATACACCACAACAAAGAAAGGAAGGCACTGTTTTGGGTCACTGACTCACAGTGAAGAAAAGGATATAGTCTTGGATAATTGTCTTAGATTGTATCTCTGTTTTGGATACTAAGGAGATGCATAATATTGTTCACAAGTGCAACAAGAAGGTAACATAAGTACAACAAGTTTATAAGGTAAGTCAAGATGTTCTAGAATCAAGAAAGAATGAAGAATACATTTAAAGGCTGAGCTCTCTAGTCCAGGTGTAGAATGGCGCAGGACGGTGCAGAAAAGAAGGATCAACTTAAGGAGTCAATAAAGAGTAGTGACAAAGTCTTGGAGGCATGCGAGGGTCAAGGGTCTGTGTCATGGTCATGGTACTTATCATCTAAAAGTCTATAAGAAGAGTTTCTTAGGGGTTTTCCTCTCCAAGAGGGAGGGGTTTTGGCCCTGGCTCGAGGAGCCTAAATTTGTGTTTCTTGTGTTTTGGTAATTGACTTGATGAAAGATATAATAAGCCAAGAAGAGAAGACATAAGAATAAAAGAAGTAAGCTCACAAGTAATTATCAAGAAGAGGATTTGAATTAAACCTAGCCCTGCCTAATTCTCAACATCAATGTCTCTTGGAAGAATCAAGGATAAAGGTAAAGGATGGCACCGAATCAAATGAAAGGTCTCAAGCCTTTATTGTAAGGACCAAGAAGTTGAAGAAGGGAAAGTTTGGAAAGTCCAAGAAAAAGCCAGATATGTCCAAGATTCAAAGATTTGGATGCAATGAATATGGAAACTTTAAGAGGTATTGTCCAAACAAGGTGAATAACAAAAGAAAGGAAAGAAGTAAAGCTCGCATAGTTGAAGAAAAGGGAGAACCTGAGAAGAAGCCGAAAGGAGAAGATCCCAAGGATCTTTACTACTGATAGAAGCTCCATTTATATCAATTTCTTTATGAAATTTGTCTTTCCTTTATGAATTAGAAAGTAGAGTAGCATGCATTGTTGTATATTCTAGAAGAGTCTTGGTTTTGTAAAAGAATGGCATCATAGAAAGAAGCATGTGATAGTTGAAGAATTAGAATATACTTGATTAATTTGCTTTAGTAGGAATCATTTAGCTTTCAAGAATGAGAAGATTGGGACCATATTGCATATTATAGTTCATCCAAGAATTTTTTCACATCATGTTGGAGGTAGTCATTTTGCAAAGAGGGATAATCGAGATCATATAAGAATCATCAGTTTGGAAGGTTCTTGGAAGGAGCATTATGACTGGTATATATTCCATCTAGTATGGAAATAATACTCTTGAAGGATGAAGGAATGCAAATGGTCGAGTTGCTGTATGAAAGGCATATTGAAAGTCCTACTCTTGGAAGAAGAAACCTATCTTTGACCGCTACAAGAAGCAAGCTCGTTCAAGGATGGCTAGATGATTGTACAGAAGCAAAGGTATGCATATTTTTAGTAACTCTTCTCTATGGTAGGGTTCATATGTACAAAATCTTGCAGAAGGAGTTGGTTATTAAAATGTGCATGGTAAGTCTTCCATATAGTTACATGATGCTTGAAAGAAGAAGTTTGGTATTCTTTGGAATGACTAAAGATCAAGACTCTCTCACAAAGTAGCATGGCATAAATACACTGATATTGGTCAACATCAAGTATAGTCTTTGGAAGAATGAAAGGGAAATAACAATGACAACTCCAGGAAAGATATTATAGCTGGTAATTAGTTTGATCCATGGGCATCTTGATTAAAATGGATGCATGGAGAAGGATTCTTGCATGATATGGAGATAAATCATGTGAAAGGATGTTGATCTCAAGGGACTTAAGGAAGCAAACACTTCGATGAAAGGGTTATCATGTTAAGGTAATTATGATGTTTAATATCTGTGTATTGGTTATCTAGTTAACATATTGTTTTGCTACCTGAAAAGATATTGTAGGAAGAACATAATAATAGTTGAGGCAAGTTCAGTTGTTGGTATTATACTTGATTCAAAGAACATATGAATAGAGTAAATGGTTTGACAATCCTTGAAGGGTTATGTGGTCAAGGTGTTCACATCATCACCTTGGGATTGAAAGGTAACATTGTAAGAAGATAACCTGATGTTCATGTTCCTACATCAGCAAAGATAACTTTCGTGTTTAAGAGGAGCTATGACTACCTTGAATTTGATAAGGCTCAATATAATGCCTTAATCAATGATGACTAGAAGAAAGTGATATGCAAGATTGATGGCTTGAGTCCTGTCACAAGATTGAAGGGAGAAGATGGATTTGCAACATCTAGGAAGAAAGAAATCTCAATATGATGAGATACAAAGGATAGGAGCCATGCAACTATCTCCATGAATAACTGGTAGCTGATACACTTATGGAGACAAGCTAGAGAGCTTGTGGTTATGACATCCCAAATTGAAAGGAAGTGAAAGAATCTCCTCTATATTTGAGAGGGAGTATGAAGTCTACTTAATATTTGTGAAGGAGCAAGGATCTATTCCCTAAATGTTAATTTCTGTTTATGTTCTATGCCATTTCAGATTAGGGCACAATACTGAAGAAGATAGAACATACTAATAGATCGATAGAAGACAAGCCAAAACAGAGATAAGAAATGGTGGTGTTACGACGATCAGCAGGATGCTTCTACCAACAAAGTCTCCAATAGGTCATTCAGCCAAGCGTCTGACACATAACCCAGAACAAACCCAAACAAAGAATAGTCCATATATATATATATATCTGAAACATTGTTTTGCTCTGTTCTATGCCATTTCAGATTAGGGCACAATACTGAAGAAGATAGAACATACTAATTGATCGATAGAAGACAAGCCAAGACAGAGATAAGAAATGTTGGCGTTACGGCGATCAGCAGGATGCTTCTACCAGCAAAGTCTCCAATAGGTCATTCAGCCAAGCGTGTCACACATAACCCCAGAACAATCCAAACAAAGAATGTGCAGCTCCAACGCTATCCAGAGAGAGAATTCCTCCACATCGATGTGTGTCAAATGAACTCCAAGTCTCTCCAATATATAGGAATCTTTGGGGGTGTGTGACACGTCCTTTAAGACATTTAAGTCAATATTTTATTCTAGGTCGACCTAGCACATAAGTGGAATAAATTCAAAGTATATGTTCTGCTCATCCGATCGAGATGATCTTTAGATCAATCTTACACCTCTCCGAAAGAGGAATCCAATAAAAATATTGCGATCGTCATCTGAGCAGCACAACCGGAGTTTGGGCCTAGTTGTCCAAAATTAACACTCCCTCTCAACTAGGGAGAACTCCATCCACTTGTGCCATCCAAACATCGTGCGTCATCCCGCCGTAACTTGCTTTCCTGAATTCTTTATTTCAGAACAGAAAGGGTCAGTCACAAGGACATCATTCCCGGCTGACAAATTCAGCCTAGAGGTCTGAAACCTCTATAGGACTCAAAAGAGTCATATACCAACCCAAAATTGGTTCTATTAGTGTCCCAGGACGGGAAGGTCCCAAACCTCTGTCGGACTCACAAAGAGTCTGCCAACGGCAGTTGGTTCATCGACCCAGTCGGCGGGAGGTCCCCGGTTCTCACTGTCGAGACTCACAAAGAGTCTCAACCAACCCGAAGTTGGTTCATCGACCAGTCGAGCGGAGGTCCCCAGACCTCACTGCTCCGGACTCACAAAGTCTCCCAACCAACCCGAAGTTGGTTCATCTGACCCGAAGTCAGGCAGAGGTCCCAGACCTCACTAAACTTGATCCCAGATCAAGTGGTTGGACCGTGCCATCCTAGATAGAGAGTACGGCAAACTCTGATGCGTCCATCAGTCTTTTGCTACTAGTCTCTAGCCTTTCCCACCTCATTGGCCAAATGAGAGGTACTTCCCATGAGCCCTAAACTCAATGGGTAGGATGCATACGGGGCACAGATAAATGAGAGGCGAACCAACTCAATAATCACAACGGTGGGGCAGAAGCACCATAAGTGCTTATAGCTCCGAGAAGCTATCTCCAAAACCCCCCTTTGAGCTCCCAGAGCTCATCGTCCAATAGGACCCACACCATAGGGTCGTTCCATGATTCCAAGATTCTCACGGAAGGTTAGGAACATGACCTTCCCCAAGGGCATTGTGAGAATATCCGCGACCTGCTCATCAGTTCCTACATGATCGAGCCTTACGGCGCCTCGCTGTACCATATCCCAGATAAAGTGGTACCAGCCATCAACATACTTGGATCAATCGTGGAACTTGGGATTCTATGACAAATGAATCCCCCTCTGGTTATCACGAGTATCACGGTGGTATCCCAGCATGTCCAAACAACTCACTAAAGAGCTTCCATGGCGCTTCCTGGCGGCCATACTAGGCTTTGCAATGTATTCGGCTCGGCGGTGCTTGAAGCCACAGGCACGCTGCTCATCCATGAGATCGCGAGAACCAAGATTGACGGCATCCCGATGTGCTCTTACGATCCACCACACTGCCAGCCCAATCGGCATCGGTATATCCACGGAGTGTCATACTCCCGGCAGTGTATCTCAGCCCATGGTCTGTCGTGCCTCAGAGATATCTCAAGAGTTTCTTGGCACCAACCCAGTGAATGTTATGATCAACCATGTGTTGACTCAAAGTGTTCACTGCACAGCATATGTTCGAACAAGTGTTCATTAAGAACATCAGGGTCCTTATGAGTTAACGATACTCAGTAGGACAGGCCCAGCAATGCTGCTCCTCAACTTCTTAAAGTTGAGTTCCATGGACTTACAGTCCATCATACCAGAAAATTCATAATGTATTTTCCTTGAGAAAGGAAAATCTTGTCAGGTCTCTGCTAGACCTTCAGGCCTAGACATCAGTCCTAGGTCCTTCATCTCGAACTCAACAACGAGCTCCCTCTTGCACTGATGAATGAGAGGGTCAGCACCTGTCAGGAAGAGGTCATCCATATACAGCACCAGAATGAGAGGATTTCCCTTGACAACCTTGAAGTAAGGGTTCGGATCAGCATTACTTCGAGTGAAGCCCAGCTTCATCAAGTAGCTATCTATCCTCTTGTACCAATCTCGGGGTGCTTGTTTCAGCCCATAGAGGGCTTTCTTCATCCTGCAGACATGGGTGTCCCGATCCTGGACTTCCAACCCCAAAGGTTGCTCCACATATATCTCTTCCTTTATCACACCATGCAGAAAAATGCGGTCTTCACATCATCTGATGAAGACTCCATCCTTGCGTGGCAGCAAGGGCTATAATAGATCGAATGGTGGTATCTCGAGCCATAGGTGCAAATATGTCATCATAGTCTATATCTTCCTCACAGGCAACGAATCTTGCCTTGAACTTTACAGCACTTCCAACAGATCCATACTTGATCTTGTAGAGCCATTTCGAGGTGACAACTGCTTTGTCCTACAACATAGCATCCTTCCAGACTTGATGCTTTACGACTTCCTCAAATTGTACAAAAGTACTCATGGCTGCTAGATATCCTGTTATTAATATGGCTTCTTGGTTTTCCTTTGGAATTTCCCCCTCTGAAGCCATATGTCCTTGAGCCATGAGGATCTTCTTTTGTTGAACAAAGACATCCACTCAGGAGCATATACAGATATATCGCCCTCTTAATGTCAGCTTCTCTCTCGAGAGAAGACATCTGTTTTAAATGAGGGCATCCCAAACACCATCTTGAAATTGGGACCTGATCTCCCACAGTCAAAGCCATCCAACAGACTTTGCTGATCATGATTCAAGATTCCAACCATGTGACCAAAACAAACTGCGTAAACTTCCAAGTTTACATTTTAAGTTTACCATAACGCTCCAATGTAGGACTGAGACAGTCACATGCTGCTGCTACATAGGAGTCTATCTATGTCACTGACAAACAGGGGGAACATATCAGCAAGCCTCTGCTTGTGTTAGAAGTCCTTTCAGCCACTACCTGTTATTCTGTGAGTAGCTCCTTCAAACGGCCTTCAAGACTGCAGCTTACAAAGAAAAACAAGGGATCCAATCTACCTTGGCATTGCACCTTGAATTGCTTCCAGATCTGCCCATTTCTGGTTATTTCAGCAGACTGCTTATAGAGCTGAAAAAATTTTTGACCACTGCATAGAATTTCCTCAAGGACTTCAGCAGACAACCCTTACATCTTCCAGCTTCAACATGGGTGTCTTTCTATGTCACTGTCATGATGACAGTGACATAGAATCACAGATTTTGAACTATCCCACTCATCACTGCTTGCTGAATCACAGATCTGGCCAAGATTGCAGATCTCAGTTCAGTGATTTTTCCCTGAATTTCACTGATTGAGGAACCAATCATACAGACTTCATATCCTTCTACATGCCAGTCCATGCAGATCAGGCACAGACATAGTGGCACCCCTGCTCATCAATGTTACAGCCCCAACCATCTAACAGAAAAAAAAAAAAAAATTAGGACAAGGCACTTCACTGCTCTTAAGGACCCTGTCAAGTACATTAAAAACAATTTCTTTGTCTTCACTTGAGATCCAGTCTGTGCCATGTACACAGATCTGGGAATTATGTCATTGGTCTGCATCCAAATTAGGCTTGAATCTGGGGCTGCTTCAAATTACACAGTCAAAAAACTCATGTGATAACCACACGGCTTGCTTGTGGTATGGCTTGCGGCCTGCCACAACATTCATCTTACGACCTTCAAACAAGATTTAACAAGTCTGCATTTGCAGAATTAGTGCAGCAAAGAACAAGTCCAGGAAGACCAGGGACTTATGTTATACCAAGCATCATTTCTAAAGGTTCCGAGCAGTAAAAAAAATTACTGCGCTCTCTGCAACTCTTAATACGATCATTCTTTCATAGCGAAAGCCTTGCATATACACAAGCTATATGAAGGTTCATCTGCTAAAAGGATGTCCAAGTGTGTCTCACCAAGCTACTGTCAATGAGGTCCTCAAGTCCGCTACAAGCCTTCTTTAAATCTGATCCTCTAATCCTTAAGAGGGCTCCAAAGGTTCTGAAAGCTATGGCAAAAATTTTCCTCAAAATTGTTGCATACACTGCTTCAAGGCATAGGGTGAGGTCTAAACTGATTCTGAGACTGTGCTATAAAAAAGAGAAGCCAAAATCCTGTAGCTACCATAGGTCTAAACTGCTTGCTACAGGTGTCTGCGATCAAAGGGAGGTCCGAGCCTCAAATACTAGTCAACTTGACCCGAAGCTGTTAGTCACAGCTGACAAAGCATATCTTGATCAGCACGCGAGAATTCCTTGTTTTGTATGCAGTAAATGCGGTAATGATATATGTTCGGCAGGATCGTTATAAAGTCGATTATTTTATATGATCGCAGGATTGTTTGACGTCATGATGAGATACAGTGATGTATCCGCAGGTTCATGACAGCATACCAGATTTCGATGTCACGCGTCCACCTGCAACTATATCAGATTGCCGCTGCCACGTCCAATGCCATGCAGCGTTCAATGCGTCCGCTGACTTGTCGTCGCTGCTCATCAAATCCGCCATGGCAGCCAGATAAATTTCGTAGAACCTTCTAACTCTGGTTTTAAATGCGTTTCAAAACGGCGATGAAGAGGTTCGAATAAGCCGGCGTGAGGGCCAAATTAAGAAAAAAAAAGGCGTTCTAATAGAGAGAGCAACGACAATATGATGATCCAACACTATGCAGTCGCTGAATATCCCACAGATCTGGATTTGAAGAACGAAACGCTGTTTTCTTCTCTTCGGAAACAAATCATTATCGAAACCCCGAGCAAGAAGATACCGCTGCGGAATTCCCATGACAGGCTCGGGTAGTTGGCTACGGAATTCTCTTTGGTGATTGCAACAAATAAGGGTAAGAATTTGTTCGAGTAAACGACTGTGGGAATTCTAAGGAATTGCCATCATTCACAGCGCTCGACGACCAACCGCAACCTGATCTGTAAAACAATTCCATAAATGATGCAACTGTCATTCTCCTCGATAGCCACACGAAAAATACTGATGATCACGCGAGGGACGAAGGACGACTGATTTCATATACTCTGTTGTCGGCAACGGATCACCCTGTATGATAAATCGCTACCCGACATAATAAAAAAAATCGCACTGCCGGCTGTGCGTTGTCGTCAACCACCAGAGAGGTAATCACCGGAGATACGTCATTCATAGTCGTGGAGGGAATTCCTCCATACGCAAGGGAATTATACGACCCAGAAAAAAAATAATAACTCGCTCAGCAACTAGGAAGGTGAAACTCGTTTTCCCTCTTCGCTGGTTTCTTCTTTTATTATCGGCGGCTGAACAGAGATATTTCTAATCTCTACGCTGTCACCTACAGCGCTTAGAAATACATAGACTATTACTTGCTGTGGTGGTATGGCCTGCGGCCTACCACACAGCCTTGCAGTGGCTGACGACACCTTTATTGACCCTGTAACCAAACCTAATCTAGCTGCTCTAGATTCTCAACACAAAGGGCTTTGTCTTCAACCTCGGCTCCGATACCATGTTAAGATTTGCTCCTGTTCTATGCCATTTCAGATTAGGGCACAATACTGAAGAAGATAGAACATACTAATTGATCGATAGAAGACAAGCCAAGACAGAGATAAGAAATGTTTGCGTTACGGCGATCAGCAGGATGCTTCTACCAGCAAAGTCTCCAATAGGTCATTCAGCCAAGCGTGTCACACATAACCCCAGAACAATCCAAACAAAGAATGTGCAGCTCCAACGCTATCCAGAGAGAGAATTCTCCACATCGATGTGTGTCAAATGAACTCCAGTCTCTCCAATATATAGGAATCTTTGGGGTGTGTGACTTCGTCCTTTAAGACATTTAAGTCAATATTTTATTCGACCGACCAAGCACATAGGTGGAATAAATTCCAAAGTACATACTAACTATTAGATCGAGATGATCTTTAGATCAATCTTACACATAGAAAGAGGAATCAATAAAAATATTACGATCGTCATACGAGCGGCCCTGGCAGTTTGGACCTAGTTGTCCACAAGAGAGAGAATTCCTCCAAAACAATTGTGTCAAATTGAACTCTAAGTCTCAATATATAGGAATCTTTGGGGGTGTGTGACACGTCCTTTAAGAAATTTAAGTCTATATTTTATTCCAGGCCGACCTAGCACATAAGTGGAATAAATTCAAAGTACATGTTCTGCTCATCCGATCGAGATGATCTTTAGATCAATATTACACCTCTCCGAAAGAGGAATCCAATAAAAATATTGCAATCGTTATCTGAGCAGCACAACCTGGATTTTGGACCTAGTTGTCCAATTTTAACACTCCCTCTCAACTAGGGAGAACTCCATCCACAAGTGCAATCCAAACATCATGCGTCATCCTATCGTAACTTGCTTTGCTGGCCTCTTTATTTCAAAACAGAAGTGGGTCAGTCACAAAGACATCATTCCCGGTTGACAGATTCAGCCCAGAGGTCAAAACCTCTATCGAACTCTAAAAGAGTCTCCAAGCAACACAGGATTGGTTTATCTGACCCGAAGTCAGTAGGAGGTCTGAAACCTCACTAGACTTTATCCCAGATCAAGTGGTTGGACATGTGTCATCCTAGATAGAGAGTATGACAATCTTTGATGCGTCCATCAGTCTTTGCTACCAGTCCCTAGCTTTTCCCACCTCATTGGCCAAATGAGAGGTACTTTCCATGAGTCTGGAATTCAAATGGGTAGGATGCATACAGGGCATAAATCATGAGGCGAACCAACTCAATCATCATGGTGGGGCCCAAGCACACCAACAAGGTTAAGCAAGCCTAACCCTGTGGTTGCTTATAGCTTCGAGAAGCTATTCCCAAAGTCCCCCAGAGCTCCCAGAGCTCATCGTCCAACAGGACTCTCAGAATAGGGTCATTCCACGATTCCAAGATTCTCACGGAAGGTTAGGAACATGACCTTCCCCAAGGGCATTGTGAGAATATCTGCGACCTACTCATCAGTTCCTATGATCCAAGCCTTACGGCGCCTTGCTATACCATAGCCCGGATGCCGGATAAAGTGGTGACCAGTAACATGCTTGGATCGATCGTGGAACACGGGATTCTATGACAAATGAATCCCCTGCTGGTTATCACAAAGGATAACTGTGGCATCTAGCACATGCTCAAACAACTCACAGAAGAGCTTTCGCAACCAAGTGACTTCACAACGGGCCATACATGCTGCATTGTATTTAACCTCAGTGGTGCTCAAGGCTACCGTCTTTTGTTTTTTGCCCGAAGAAAATCTACTTGTGAAGTAGCATCCAGATGTGCTCTTACGATCCACCACACTGCCAGTCCAATCAGCATCAGTATATCCATGAAGTGTCATACTCCCGACAGTGTATCTCAGCCCATGGTGTATCGTGCCTTAGAGATATATCAAGAGTTTCTTGGCACCAACCCAGTGAATGTTATGATCAACCATGTGTTGACTCAAAGTGTTCACTGCACAACATACGTCCTACGAGTTGACGATACTCAGTAGGATTTGCTAACATAGGCCCAGCAGTGCTGCCACTCAACTTCTTAAAGTTGAGTTCCATCGGTGTCGACACAGACTTACAATCCACCATACCAAATCTTTCCAGAAGCTTCACAATGTATTTTCCTTGAGAAAGGAAAATCTTGCCAGGTCTCTGCCAGACCTCCAGGCCTAGGAAATAGTGCATCAGTCCTAAGTCCTTCATCTCGAACTCAACAACGAGCTCCCTCTTGCACTAATGAATGAGAGGGTCAGCACCTGTCAGGAAGAGGTCATCCACATACAACTCCAGAATGAGAGGCTTCCCTTTGACAACCTAGAAGTGAAGGTTCGGATCAGCATTACTTCGAGCGAAGCCTAGCTTCATCAAGTAGCTATCTATCCTCTCGTACCAAACTCTCGGTGCTTCCTTCAACCCATAGAGGGCAATGGGTGTCACTATCCTGAACTTCGTACCCCAGAGGTTGCTCAACATACATCGCTTCCTTTATCGCATCATGCGGTCTTTACATCCATCTGATAAAGATTCCGTCCTTGTGTAGCAGCAAGGGAAATAATAGATTATACGTGCAATAGTAATCGGTGCCTATATGGCTTCTTGGTTTTCTTCCGAAATTTCCCCCTCTGAAGCCATATGTCTTTGGGCCATTAGGATCTTCTTTCGTCCAGCAATGATATTGGCACAGGAGTATATACAGAGATGTATTCTCCCTCTTAATGACAGCTTCTCGAGAGAGAGAAAAACATCTATTTCAAATGAGGGCATCCTAGACACCAATTTGGAAGGGTGACTTAATCTTCCACAGTCAAAGCCATCCAATAGGCTTTGCTGATTATGGTTCAAGATCTGAAAGCTGCCAAAACACATTTTACCATTATGCTCTAGGCTGCGCATAGTTGTCTATGCTAACTGCTACTTAGGTGTCCATCTATGTCACTGTCCAACAGGGAGAATATATCAACAAGCCTCAACTTGTGTTAGAAGTCTTGTTATTCTGAGGAGGTCTGTTGTAGCATCCTCAACCAGCCCTCTTTACTGCGACCCACAGAACTAGGAATCCAAACATGATTCCTTCTCTCATAATTCTGCACTTGAGAGCTTCATCTACTACAACTGACATCTCATCCAGGGCTGCTTCTTATTTACAGATCTTCCCAAGACTTCAGATCTCAGTTCTGTGATTTTTTTCTTTTTTCTTTTCTCCTAGATTTCGCAAATCGAGGAGCCGATCATACAGATGTTAAAACACAGAATTTACCCTTCTTCATGGCAGTCCATGCAGATCCAGCACAGTCATAATGGTACTCCTGCTCATCAATGTTTCTGCCCCAATCATCCAACAGGATAAAGCTGGACAAGACACTTTCTAAGGTCACTGTTTAATAGATTAAGTCCAGGTATATGCTGGTTCAAAACCACTGTAATTAGACAACAGTGTCATAATACTGTTATATGAGGTACTGCACTACCCCTCACATGTGATCCTTTTTTTATGCAGATTTGGGCCACTTAGGGATAGAGCTTTTCTAGCGTCCTTTTCTTATTGGAAATTAAAAATGAAAAAATAAAAGGAGTGACGAAAGGTGGAACTTTACCTCGTCCAAAAAAAATAAACTCACCATAAAAACTGAGTTTGTATACTTCACTCTGTGTAGTTACTTTGGAAGAGTGAATGAGATGCAGAATTGCGATTATCAGAACCCAAGTTCAAACCCAACCAGAATAAACCCAAACAGGCATAGAGCCCAATGACAGTGTATGCATTGGCCCAGTTTGACGGCCCTGTAATGTGGTAGGTAAGAGATTGAAAGTTACCTGGATTTTATTATCGGAGAGATTAACTAAAACGAGTGTGGTGATCTTGCAGAATCCCTCAGGAAAGACATTGAGCCCCCTTCTCTTCAACTCCACTCGGTCGAGCCTTTTTTTTTTGTGTGGCCTCAATCAGTATTCGTAGGACTTCCTCATCCATATCATCACCACCGTCATCTTTCCCATCATCGGATTGGACCATATGTGACCTGTTCTCGGCCTCTCGATATATATTCTTCAGCCACTCTTCGGCTTCATGCAACAAATCCTCGTACGCAATGTGCATCTCATAAAGATGAACAACTGCCTTAAATGGCAATTTCTCCTTATCAGCCGCCTTTCGGGCGTCTTTCTCCTTCTGCGCCTGCAATGACAGCCATTCTCCCCGATCGCAGCCTTCCAGGGGCTCCTCCATGATGATTTCTTCCAATCGCCTAGAAATATTGCGCTCGGTCTCTGCAACGCGGCGACAGGCTTCTTCCACAACCTCGTGATTCGGCCAATCTCCAAGGGACCATCGGAAACAACGCCGGTTATTTTAGCCACGAGCTCCAGCTGTAGAAGCTTAGGTATCTCTCTAACCAGAGCCTCGCCATGCTGCTCATTGGCTTCTAGATCCACTCCAATGGCATTCGAAGACGAGGGTTTGGAGGCCAACATCAATGGCTGGCGTAGAGGCCTCAAAGATAGAATGTACGAAAGAAATGGATGAACCTTTGAATCGACTTCCATGATTGCTTAAGATTACTACAGATCTTAGTACATGCATTCACCAATTCAATCTATTCATAACAAAGAGTAGAGGCTTTTGTTCCTCTAACAAACTTCAAAGGATTCCTGGAGAATTAGGCTATGTGATTTTGATTATTTCATTACACAGCTCGGTTGTAGCTTCTAGACCAATGTCTCATCATGTATATGTCAATTCCAGGGCTTGTAGCGTACTGTGTATATTGCTTAATGCCCAATCGGCTCCGCTGGCCCGATGCCTCCTGCGTAATTAATTGGACGTGAACCAGCAACTCAGCGGACCCACACTCATATAAGTGATCAATCTTATGCTGCAACATTGCCCAAAAAAAATATGTAAATTGTGTTTCAATTTCAAAGTAAATCGTTTAATGCATTTACGTGTACTTTGGAGATCCGACCCCTGATGAACGACAGGTAATTCTACAACAGTTTCAGGGGGAGGCCCAACTCTGATAGAACCCAATTGTTCTTGTGCGATGAGTTGCAGATGGGGGCGGTAACCTCTGTAATTTCTCTTCACGTCAAATTCTGGTGGATAGGCGGCGATTTGTGCAACCATCTAAATAATCAGGCCCATTACATAAAATTTATATGCCTTT